>BSBK01001637.1:7500-607500 GCA_027943335.1 Chamaecyparis obtusa | reverse complement strand
GCACTGGATCATCATTTAGAATCAGAAAGAGCTTTCTCCTCGAAGAAGACCAAGCTCAAAACTCAAAAGAACTCTCTCCAAAAGCCGAAGACCGAGCTCAAACCCTAGCTTCCAAAGCCAAGCCAAAATCTCACATAACAAAATATCAAATAATCATTCGGTGAATGACAGTGCTTTTTCGAGTTGTACTTATAGCAATTTCGGAAAAAGCACAATTTCTCATTTTTAATAAAAAAGGCTTTTAAAAGATAATTTCACTTTATAACAATAAAGTTATAAAGTATTTACGTTATTAAATTAAAATACTTTAATTTAATAATGATAACTTTAAAATCAAAGCCACAGAATTCTGCCAACTGAAATAGACTCATTTCTGACACCAAAGCCCAAACGCCAATTGCCCTGCCGGAAATAACCCACTACCAAAAATAGCCAGCTGCTAAAAATAGACTTACTAAAAATAGTAAGTCTCTCAAACTGGAGATTCACTGAAGCTCAATCCCGAACATCTGACCCTCCTGTGCAAACACCCTACTAATCCTGGCCATACCCCAAAACACCACTTACTAAAAATAGTAAGTCGACCAAAATGACCCAAACGAAAAGCAGATCTGATAAACTGAATTCCCAAAGTGGAATCCCAACACTGGCTCTGACATCTGACCCCCTCTGATCACCTGATTAGCCTGCGAGGTTCATCAAACCAAGCTAATCACGAAGTCTGAAAATTGGGGACATTACAGTCCTCCCTTCCCAAGATTGCTTGTCGTCAAGCAATCAAGATAAAACAAACAACCATCACAAACCACCCGGATCCCAAGGATAGTCATGAATAATGTCCCGATCAACCTCATACCCCTGTGAAGACGCCAACATCAGTAACTGAGAATCTGTACTCAACACCCGAACTGATGATGCTACAACAGGATCGCCACGTGGGAGAAACTCAACCAAGAGTAACTCACACGGAAGTAACTCAACCAATAGACTGGACTTACTCCCAGTCTTCGAACTAATCAACTCATCGTACCAGTCATAGAATGGATGCATTGAAGAACTATGCGACTGATAGACATCCTGAACGTGAGGATCGAATGTGAAGCCATAAGCACTCCTCACCGTGTACACCCCTGAAAACTGATCAACTAGACCTAACTGGCCTCCTGTATAATCTGCCTGATGAGTAGGTGGACAAATCGGATCCCAAACGTCATCATCATCATGATCATACATCTCCTGTAAGGGATCATCACTAAACTCAAACAGTGGATTGTCATAGGCCATGCTGACATCCATATCAAATAAAGGGTTGTTCACAAAGTGAACAACACCCACCCGCTAATCTGAGCCATAAAACGGTAAACTCTGAGGGACATGATATGTCATCGTCTCTGCCGGTATAGACTCATGTCTCCGTGAATCAGTAGTATCTACAGCACAGAAAGACATAGTGTGTAGACTCCCATTAGCAATGCCCGACAACACATACTCTCTGCCCTAGTACTCAAATCTGATCTACATCGGGCTCACACTAAGGCATAACTCCTTAATCTCCTGTACCCACTGCATCCCTAAAACTATATCCATCTCTCCCAAGTCGAACACATAGAAATCAGCTATCATCTCATAATCGCCAAGAAATAAGGGGAGATCTCGGATGCGCCTGGTACAGGTGAAATTGTAGCCATCAGCTACCTTAACTCCAAACCCTACAAACTCCTCTACCTGAAGGCCACACTGACTAACAAGTCGCTCATGAATAAAGTTGTGCGAAGCTCCCGTATCCAACATAGCAACACAAGGTTGACCTTCCACTAATCCCTTCAGTCTGAAAGCAGAGGGAAGTGGCACAGAGGTGGATAACACAATCGGAGACAATTTGGCTTCAGTACCAAACTCTGGAGTAACTCTCTACTCCTCCTCTATATCAAAACCAGCAGCCTGATGAGAAGACTCAGCCTCACTCTCACCAGAATAGACCCACATAGAGCGATTCGCCTTGCCCTTAGGCCTCATAGCACAAGTATGCTCTCTATCATAAGGCTCTTTGCACCAATAGCAAAGCTGCCTCCTCAAATCCTCTCGCATGGCATCATCAAATTTACCTGCAGGCTCCTTTCTGTCAACAACTGGTGGAGGTACCTCATCTGCAGGAGGAATAGTAGGACTCGGAGTAGACTTGCCCCGTGAAACAGAAGGCTCAAGATTCCTTGCCTTCTTCATAGCATCTCGTAGAGTAGGTGGATCCAAGGACTTGACCCATCCTCTGTACGGCTCTGACAAACCCTCTATGAACAACATGACTCTCCTCCTCTCGGAGATGTCATAAACCATGACTGATAGATTGAAACTTGCTGATGAATGTCTCAAGACCACCTGTCTGTCTCAGCTGAGCTAACTCTCGGAAGTAGGTCTCCGGATCCTTCCGATCAAACCGTTCTATCAATCTATCTACAAACTCCTAGTACTGCACAATCCGATCATGATGCAGAGACACTAACCCATGATACCACCAATCATGAGCAACCCCATCCAAATGTAACACAGCAAATCGAATAGCGTCCTCCTCAAACATAGGACGGAGTGAAATATAAGTGTCCAACTTGTGGACCCATGCTCTGGTTGTAGTCTTCCCACTTCCATCGAAGTGGTCCAAAGTCAACTTGCTGGTTGCCTACTTTAATTCATTCTGTCTAGGTCTCTGCCTCGTATCAGGAGCTGGTCTGCCTCTGGAATGCTCATGCTTCTGCGTCAGATATCTGTCAAAATTTAAATTTCTTTCTAGTCCCTCAAGAAGAGCATCCCACTCTGCAAAATGTGCCACCATGTCATCGACAAATGGTCTAGGCTCTGGCTCAACACTGACTGCATCCAAATCAGGCCTCAAGAATGTCGGACGATGAGGCCTGTCATACGTACCAGTATGATTAGCTCTATAATCTCTCCTGTCATAATCTCGCCTGTCATCAACTTGCCTATCATCAGCTCGCCGGTCATCAACTCGTGAACTGTGTGAGCTGACTGAAACACTACGCGCACCTCTATCTCTAGCACCTGGCAATCCAATGCGCTGTAAGGTATCTGAAGGTTGTTGCAATACAGTTGCAACATGATGCTGACCATCAGCAATATGTCTGAAAGCATCTCTGGCCTCCCTGTCCATATCATTTCCCGTATCATTCCTATTCTCTGTCTGTTCATTTTGTGGGCCCAGTTCATTATCTTCAGGAGGTGGTGCATTTCTATTCCTACGGGTATAGTACCCTCCTGGTATAAATCTGTCTGCCATTATTTAATTTTATAACCCTTACAGGATGGCAAGATCTTTGCTCTAATACCACTGTGAAGAACCGTAGTTGGTTCTTTTGTATGTTTTAAACAATTTTTGAAATAATTGCAAAGATATCTCAAAACCGTCAAACAAGAGCATAAGATAATTATATTTATTTATTCTCAAACTGAAATATTGAATTATAATTAAATCATTCTTCCTTGATATACCAAACTATAAACTTTCTTCACTAGCAAATCATATAACATCTCAATTTTCAACAAGAATTCAAGTAAGCACTTGAATCGTTATGTTTCTCTCAACACAAAATATGCTATGTGGTTGAAGACGCCACCTTGAGTGCAAAGCTCGCAACCATTATTAGACCAGATGTTTCCCCTGTGATCAATCACTTGTCTGCTGCATACATGCGTGATTGGGCTGGCGTTAAATCTCAGACCCCTCTCGTGAGTTCCTTCCTTATTCACGGTTGCCAATGGTGAAGCTGCTTGGCACGTGAAAACCCTATAGCCTGGCGTGAGACACACAGCAAACTAAGAATTACTCTCAGACAGCACCCAACAGGTTATTAAAAATTAATATCAAACCCGTACAGCTTGCAGAAATTCGTACAGCCCTGGTAATGTAAATGGTGACTGCAAAAATCAATTCTGGGCATTCTCTTCATAATTCAATGGCCCTTAGACCCATCTCACAGCGGAATCTTGGGAGAATAGAACGCTTTTCCACAGCTCGCTTCAAACCCTTACTCTTTCAGAAATTTCGAACCTCTCACTCCATTCTCAAATTCAGTAATCATACATTATATTCCAGAATTAATTGCACTCTCAATGTGCCAATTAATTATCAACAATCTCCTCAGAAAATAATCTCCAAAATAAATCCAACTCTCTCCTTAGCTACAGAAATACAGTAGAGAGAAGAAGAAAATATTTTCTTCAGCACATTTGCAAGAATGTAAAACTCAGAAACCCTTACACTTCAGCAAATTAAATTGAATGTTTCTCAATCCCGGCAGATTAAAACTTTCTCACACATCCAGTATACCTCAACACTGGATCATCATTTAGAATCAGAAAGAGCTTTCTCCTCGAAGAAGACCAAGCTCAAAACTCAAAAGAACTCTCTCCAAAAGCCGAAGACCGAGCTCAAACCCTAGCTTCCAAAGCCAAGCCAAAATCTCACATAACAAAATATCAAATAATCATTCGGTGAATGATAGTGCTTTTTCGAGTTGTAATTATAGCTTTTTCGGAAAAAGCACAATTTCTCATTTCTAATAAAAAAGGCTTTTAAAAGATAATTTCACTTAATAACAATAAAGTTATAAAGTATTTACGTTATTAAATTAAAATACTTTAATTTAATAATGATAACTTTAAAATCAAAGCCACAGAATTCTGCCAACTGAAATAGACTCATTTCCGACACCAGAGCCCAAACGCCAATTGCCCTGCCGGAAATAACCCACTACCAAAAATAGCCAGCTGCTAAAAATAGACTTACTAAAAATAGTAAGTCTCTCAAACTGGAGATTCACTGAAGCTCAATCCCGAACATCTGACACTCCTGTGCAGACACCTTGCTAATCCTGGCCATACCCCAAAACACCACTTACTAAAAATAGTAAGTCGACCGAAATGACCCAAACGAAAAGCAGATCTGATAAACTGAATTCCCAGAGTGGAATCCCAACACTGGATCTGACATCTGACCCCCTCTGATCTCCTGATTAGCCTGTGAGGGTTATCAAACCAAGCTAATCACGAAGTCTGAAAATTGGGGACATTACAGAATGCATGAGAACAAAATTCCCCTCCATTATCTGTTCTAAGAGAAATGATACTGCAGCCAAACTTGTTTTCAACCAACGACTTAAAATTCTGAAATGTACTAAATACATCTGATTTTTGTTTAAGAAAGTACACCCACATCTTTCTACTAAAATCATCAACAATAAGCAAAAAATATTTGCAACCAGTTACTGAAGATGTATTCATAGGACCACAAATATCAGCATGAAGTGATTGAAGTACCTGAGATGCACGCCAAGAATCGCCATCCTTGAAGGGAGTCCGATGTTGTTTGCCAGCTTGACAAGCGTCACATACTCCAAGATGCTGCGTCTGAATCGGAGGTAGACCAGAAACAAGTTCCTCCCGAGACAGCTGAGAGAGATACTGGATGTTGAGATGTCCATATCGTTGATACCACAAAGTACTGAGAGATAAATCACGAGCTGCCATAGCTATTTCAAGAGAATCACCAGTGTCAGTAAGCCGATATAGGCCATGATCCTCTAGACCAGAAGCAACGGTAAAAAAAGTCATGCGATCAATAATGGAACATTTGTGGGCACTGAACACCACATCCAACTAAGGGGAATTTCTCATGATCTGACTCACAGAGAGCAGATTGAGTGCCATACCAAGAACGTAGCATAAATTGAGAAAGATGAGCTGACACCCTCCAGACTGTATCTGAACATTTCCTCTGCCAATAATTTTGAACTCGTCTCCTCCACCAAACACAACTGAATCATTGTAGGGATAGAAGTCTGTAAACCAGTCACGCCGATGAGAAAAATGACGTGAATCACCAGAGCCGATATACCAAGCAGATGACCAAGCTAAATCAAAAGGGCTTTTAGCCATAAAAACATAGAAAGCAGACTCCTTTTTCTAAGAATGTTCAGCAACATTTGCCTGTTGATTTGACCCTCCTAGCTTCTTTTGTTTGAAAGCGAGCCGTTGACGGCAATCCTTCTTCATGTGGCCGTACTTATGACAGTAATGACACTGAACACTCTTCTCCTGAGAATTGCCTGAGAATTGATGTGAACTGCCCTGTTGTGATGACTGAGAAGACTAAAATTTTGCTACAAAGGCTTGTTCTGACGAGGATGAGGAAGTACGGTTACCAGATTGCAACTTCCAGCAATCCTGCTGTAGGAATTTGGTGCACAACTCTGGGAATTTCAGATCAACATTAATTGAGGTAATGTTGAGAGTCTCTATGAAATGCTCATAAGATGATGGTAGACTTTTCAGGGTAATAACTACCATATCTTCTTCCTCCATCTTCCGACTGATGGTTTCAAGCTGATCACGAATGTCCTTAATCTTCGTGAGATGTTCCTGTAAGGACATACGTTCATCCATCATAATGGAGAACAACTGATTCTTCAGAAAGAACACGCGACTCTTGTCGGATGTCTCATGCAACTCCTTCAAATATTTCTAGATGTTGGCAACAGACTTGCCAGAAGGAAGCTGAGCCAACTGATCATCTGTGACAGAGAGCTTGAGAAGCATAACAGCTTCTCGATTCCGATCATCGAACTTATCCTAATCTGCTTGGACGGAGGTCGGACGAGTCTCTGTTCCTAGAACAAGTGCATCCAAACGACGATACTCGAAGATGGTCAACATGCGCTGCTTCCAGGTGTTATAATTGTTGCCATTAAACAGTTGACTGTTTTCTAGCATCAAGTTGGTCAAAGATGCCATTTGCATGGATTTCAAGGCAATTTTTGGTTTGACCCAGAAAAATCTGATAAGAACCCCAAAAGAGCAGATAGAAAACCCAAAAATATTCTGAAATCGAAATTCAAATCTGCTGGCTCAAAAAATGAGGCACAGAAAACGAGGTACCCAGAAAATTTTGACAAAGACCCAAATAGGATCTCGAAAAACCCACCACAAATATGTATTTAAAAAAATTCTCGGATCTCGAAAATTAGGGTTTTAGCAAAAAACAGCTCTGGTTTCAAAATACCACAACAGGAGCCAATAAAATGCAAAGACATGAACAGTTACAGGTCATAGGTCACGCTGGAAGGAAACCAGGTCACGTGAAAAAAAAACACAGACAATGCACTCCTCTAAACGCGAGCACCTGGTGTCGTGAATTCGAGCCACAGGGCGTGGACGAATAGGTCGCGGATGAGGTCACACTAGTCGCGAATGAGGTCGCGGGTGAGGTCGCGCCAGTCACGTATGAACACAGGTCGCGACATAGGTCGCGGATGAGGTCACACCCGTCGCGTATGAACACAGATCGCGTACGAAGTCGCACCAATCGCGTATGAGCACAAAGCCCTAGCAAGCTCTGATACGAAGATTTCGCGTGGATATGAGGACAAGAGAAAGCCTTAGCAATCTCAACCCAAACAAATTCGTGAACAGACTCGCGATTTCGAACAACTAGCTCTGATACCATAAAATAATGGAATAGATTATTTTGTATATTGAATGAATTTACAAAGAGCTGGACGAGCTCATATATACAAGACTAAAGAAACAAAGATTAGCAACTATCTAAGGATAGATTGCGAAAGAATCGCTAGAGCATTAGAAAAGCTATTGAATATTAGAAACTTTCTAATAATTTCACCAGACTTTTCTTGCAATGCATAAAAGATAATTATTTACAATGAGCCCTCTTGCATTTATAGGAGAGAGGCTATGAGAAAAACATGGAAAATGACTACCTAAGGTTGACTTATTCAACATTACAATCTTGTGTAATGTGACTACATGTAATGAGATGTGTAATTGCAAATTTTTGCTCTACATGTGACATACATATGTACAGGGACAAAGACAGCATCTATAGGAAAGATAAAGGCAGCATCTATAGGAAATATTTCATCCTTAGTGCAATTTTATACATTATATGTAACTTGTCAAAACTAAATACAAAAATGAATAATGAAAAATAATCTAAGTGTTTGACAAGACACAACTCCTATTATGACACGACTCCTATTTCATCAACCTCTATCAAAGAGATCTTCCTATCACCTGATTGCCAAGTGTTAGAAATCTTCGAATCTGTACATGGGTGGGAACATCTGCAGAAAATAACACCTTGACCTCTACATTTGGTGGCATCAACAAATCACTGATTTTCATTCTCACCCATGACTTGAAAAATGTTCACGATCCTTCTTATTGGTCCTGCTACCACTTGCTTGGAATCTAATGGAGATATTGTCATTGATGTCAAAGTCAAAGACATGAGATGCATAGAAAGACATAATATGACATAATGAAGGCAATTTAAATACACAGTTAAGCAAATGATATATGACAGCAAATGAATATGAGTTCACAGCATGAAATAATGGTTGAGTCACAGCAATCCCATTCAATGAATGTATCCTACAGCAGTTGCTTATGGTTCCTTATGGTTCATGATTAAGAGCATCCTAGAAAATAAAGGAGTGATAGTTTGAGGTACAGTAGCATAACAACAAACAAACCAAACTGGGCAAGTATCTTTTATAAAAGATGTTGACTTTCTTGCCTGGCCCACGTATCACACAGCTATGTCTAAAAATTGGTTTAGAAATTGATCAACGTGTATGCAAAACCTGGAAGCATGGCCAAGCACGTGAGTTGTCTGACAAAATAATGAATAAAGAATTCACTTACAGCAGTCATATATTAAGACACTAATAGTATTATGATAATTTCAGAAGCAACGATTTAATTGGGAGGTGCTTGGAGATGCCGTTGGGAGTTCTGAAGGTTTGAAAACTAACAAACAATAAATGGAAGTTCTATATAGTGCAGCGATATATACTACAAAACAACGTAGAAAGCACCGTTGACATCCTTGAAGACAAATATGATTATTATTAAGTTAGAGATTTTTATTATTGAATATTTTCGACTTCCTTGAAGACAAAGAAGCGATTTGTTTTATGTCCCATAAAAGACAAAATTTATTTTGTCTTATTCAAAGAAAAGACAAATGTTTGTTTGTATTATTCTTAAAGAGAAGTCAGCAATCAAAAGGAGTTCTGTAAAAGTTAAAGAAATAATGCTGCCACGTCAATAATAAAATAAAAGGTTAAGAACCGTAAAAAGAGATGACCGTTCAAGTTAAAACAACTCTTGTGAAAAAGACATATATATGTAAATAAATTTTGTGAATCAATTGTGCTGTAAGTGAGTAAAGTAAGTCAGCGGATAAGGAAGAGCGAAGTAATTAAGTGAAGAAAATATATATATATGTGATCATTTGTTAATCTGATTTATATATAGACATCAAAATTACAAAAGGAGAGTGAGGCATGTGAATATATATATTTATATATATACAGATTTGAAGGCTGACTTGAAAGAGTTTATAGGAGAATTATACAAAGAAGCAATTGAACAGATTTATGAAGAATTCCACGATAAAATTATAAACAGTTTCATGATATATTTATTGTCATAACAACAGCAGATTGAGGAAAGAAATATTTAGTATTAAAAAAACAGTATCCATCATCAGTTGAGAAAGCAACATTGACAAGGTGGAAAAACAGATTTATGCACAGTGGGTTGGTGCTCACGAAGACAGCAGTGGGAGTTGGTGCTTCCAATGGGTCGGTACCTGCGAAGTGTGGGAGTTGGAGCTTCCAGTGAGTTGGTGCTCATAAACATAGGGGTTGGAGCCTCTAGTAGGTGGTAGCCTACAAATTAATGTAAAAGAACAAGTTTATATAAAAGAAATTATTTGTTGTGGTTTTCTCCCGCATTGGGTTTCCACGTAAACATTGTGTTACTATGTTCATGTGCATAATTGTTTATTTAAGTATTTGAAGTTATTGTTTGGATAAAAGTTTTTAAATTGACAAAATTGTTATTATAATGATTCACCCCCCCCCCCCCCTCAGTATAATTGTGTGATCTTCAGAGTCAATCTTGAAAGCATTCTAAAATTTATGAAACTTGAATTTCATCTCTTTCTCATGCAAGGTTGATTGGCCCTTTTGACTTTGGATGAGTACCTGTAGTACTAAAATGAAAGATCAAAACACCATAATGTCAAAATGTGTTGACAGTGATTCCATATCATTCTCCATGAAGTTCATGCTTTGAGTTTGAATCTTGGTAGATCGTGTGTGCAGACTAGGTTTCAAACAAGGCTTTAGTGAAAAAGTTGCTTTTTGTGGGTCAAAGTTGCATTTTGGGGATTTTGGGGTGCACTGCAGGTGAAGGTGCAAGTGTAGTTCAACTTGTCATAGTTTATGCATCTGGACCAAAAAGTTCCTACTACAAGGGAAAAACATAAGACTTTAAGTGAAATTGAGGTTTTTGGACCCAACTGCACTTAGTATTTGCATGTGTAGTTGCATATGTAGTTCAACTTGCAATCGAGTCAAAAATCCCCGATTTGCACTTGAAGTTGGAATTTTCAAAAAGGGTAAACTAGGGTTTTTGGATGTGATTGCACATTTCATTGCATGTAACAAAACATGCAGTTGGTGTAAAAATCCCCAATTTCGATATGACTAGGTATGGGAGATTTTGGGGGTATTTAAACTTTTGATTACATGTAGCAATACATGTAATGAGTCTTAAAAATCCCGATTTTAGAAATGTAGATTTGAAACAAACTTCTGTTAGAGATTTTTGAGCTGATTGCATATTTAATTACATGTAAGGTGACATGTAGTGGAATATGCAAAGGGTATGGAAATTCCCGAAATTCAAAGTGTGGGGGGCACGAAAATGGAACTTTCTGAGGGTATTACACTTTGAATTTCCTGAAAGGTTGCATGTAGTAACACTTCCAACTAGGATTAGAAGTCCCAATTCGAATACATCATTATGATACACAAAATTAAGCAACCGAGATTTCTTGGAAACAATTGTGTATGAGGACACATCTTACAACCATGTTGCAACTTGTTGGGTGGATATTTTGCAACCGACAGTTTTCGCAAAAATTTCAGTCGCAAAATAGGTATACCAGCCAGGTCATTATTGTGACCCTCGTGGTCTGGCGAGGTGTTTAGAAGGTCTTTGGTGTGAACTTACTATTTATAGTAAGTCAATGGATAGTTTCGATGAGCTCAGATGAGTTAGAGGAGTTGAATGATGCTCTCGGTTTTCATTTCTGGCTTCCAGTTTGGGCTCCAAGAATCTTGGAGAGAGCATCTATTTTTAGTAAGTCACCCCGTCAAGTTCATTCATCATCTTTCATCATTAGGATCAATCCTGTGCAGACGGATTTCGATTCGGACACTTCTTCAGTTGTTTTCGCAAGACGGGTGGTTTATTATTATTATTTAATTAAATTTGCTAAGGTTGTCATTTTTGTTGGTATTATATGTTGGATACCTTAGTGTTATAGCTCGTTGGAACCAGGATGAAAAGTTTTAAATATTGGGCACAAGAAATAGGGACCTTGCGTGTCATAATTTCATGATATTGGTGAAAAGGTCTTTTTTGAGCCAAATGAATTATTAAATTATATTATTCAATATGTGCCTAAGTATAAAAAGTGTTTTAAGTGTAAAGTGTGTGAGAGAAGACACTTTTTAATTATAAAAGCAATACTTTGTGAAAGGCAAATCATTCATTGTTCATTTGATTAAAAATTATGAAGTTTCTTGGCTGTGAGAAATGGCTAGGGTTTTGAGGACTGATTCCTCTTTCCGCAATTTGAATCATCATTGATTGATGATGAATTTTGCTTCTGAATTCTGAGAACTACATTCTAATTCTAAAGATTTCATTTGGCACTGAGGTATGCCAATGGTGATGGATTGAATATTTTACAGCTCAAGGGTTTGAGTTTGACTTCTTGAAGAAACGATATTTTCCTTCACTGAATGGGAGGTGTTTTGAACTGGCTGTGATTATCAATGAATTGCTGCAGTGTTAGCGAGATTGAATTTGCAATCAAAAAATTATACAGTGCCGTACAGAAATTCTGCTGTATTTGTACGTTTTTCCTGCTAGTACCGTACAGGGGTCTTGTTGGCTGTAGATCTTCATGTTTGAGTGGTAGCGTTTAGAGAAGTTTCAACACATTGTTTCAGATCTGTCACATAGGCTGCCTATGGTAATTTCTAGGGCTGCGTTATTTATTGGAGAGGGTTTTCTTCATCTAGGCGTCATTCCTTCAACTGGCGTCTAAGTCTGCAGAGCTGCGTTTCATTTTAAGGTTGGGAATTAATTTCTATACAGCCACGTATGTAAGAGGTGCAAATAAATTTAACCTTCCTTGTAATGATTCGAATACATTCTTAGCACATGTATGAATTGTTGAACATTTGAATAATATTGGTGCTGTTGTTATTTAGATAATTCTGAGTTTTAATTGTCAAAAAGAATTATATTTGGTGAAATTCAATACAACTTGCAATTAAATTGAAGGGAAAAACTAGTTTGTTTTAGAGAGCTAGTTGGGCTCTTTACAACTGCAGGTAATCAACCTTCCTTGCATGGAGTTGTTTGGAATGATCGAATTGATCATAGGTGGTGTTGTGTTTGGGTTTTGTGATGTTGGAATGCTGGCGCCAATACAAAGCTTGTGTATGGACTGCCTGCAAGCTGTAATCTTCATTTAGCAAGGCTGTGTTTCAACATCCAGCATGCCATTTTGTACTGAGGTGCCGAAAAATTGTAAATTCATTATTGTTTGGGATTTAGAATAATTGTTTTAATATGCTGGTTGATTTAGCAAGGTAGAAGAATTAAATTTTATATTAATTTGCTGCTGGTGTTATTTTTAAAAAAGTCTGGAGAAATTCATTTAGAATTCATATTGTTGAAAACATTCAATCAATTGCAATTAAATTGGAGTTAGAAGTCAGTTTGCAGTTAAGAGCCAGGCAGGCTCTTTACAGTGGTATCAGAGCATTTTTCCTACCATCCTGTGGGGTCCAGATTCATTATATTCTGAAGTTATTTTAAAGTGATCAACACTTCCACTTTTTCTAGCTATGGACAAATACAGGAGGCCCAGTTCTGGAAGTCGCCGTAACAGTATCAGAAAGAGAGAGGAATTAAATGCCTTAGTCGAAAGTATGGAAAAACTTAGGCTTCATCAGCAGAGATTGGCGGAGAGTTTGTCGAATCCAATGACAGTAGACAGGGCAGCGAGGTATATGGTCCCTGCTTTTAGAAGACCTACATCGAGTTTACAGGGAAGGAGGCTTGAATTTTCTCCGACAAGTGCCCATGATGCAGATGTACCTATAGTTGGTACGGCACCTGTCAATCCTATCAGTGGTGCTAATGATGGATTTATTTCACAAGATCATGTGGATGTTTCAATAGCATTGATTGACAGTGGCACTGAGCATCAACAAGTTGAGGCTCCCAGAGTAGTCACTACGGTTTGTACAGAGGCAGCTGATGTTGTAGTTATCACTGAGAGTTCAAACTCTTCCGTGGAGGGAGTTGTTATTGGAGATTTCTATGTCAATTATAGTAGTGTTGCTCCAGTGCAGGAGGCAGTTGCTTCCTCATATGGGACCGATGCATGTAGGGAGTCTCCTAGTGGTGATGTTGGTGATCTGGGCACTACAGCGGAGTCAATTGATGGCGGTTCATGCTCCAGCATTATTGGTGTGCAGCCTGACGTTGAGTCATGTGTGCAGAGTCAGGTGTCAGCAGTTGAGATTTCAGCAGGAGATGTGGAAGCTGATAGTATAGACACATCTGATGACACTTTTGAGGATGTTGTGAGCTGCATTGGGGATGACACCCCCTGTGAGATGTTGGGTGATCACTGCGAGGAGCGTATGAGCTTTGACAGCTCTGAGGTTTATGATAGTAGTCGCAGTATGGGATCGGTACAGGAAACAATAGTTTTTTACTGTGTTAGAGGATGTGAGCATGGAGCTATCTAGTGATGACACTCATGATGGGAGTGTTGCAATTGAGTTGGGTGACATAGTTTCATGCCACAGTATAGTTGATTCACATGACGACATTGAGTCGTGTATACAGCCAGAGTTAGTGGAGGAGTCGCGGATAGACGATGTGGACACTAGCATCACAGATATTTCCAATGTTGAGAGAGAGGATGATGAGTGTTGTAGTGTTTCTGCCTTTCTATATCTAACTTTGGGTGTGGATTCAGAGTTGTCATACGATGGTGGTGGGTTCCAAGATTCCTTGTTACAGGGACTCACAGATGAGGATAGGGAAGCATATGAGTGGCAGGAGTTTATTACAACCAGGGCTTCCACTTTTAGAGAGGAGGTTACTTCGTCGGTGACTCATGAGGATGATTCTTCCTGCAGCGAGACATGCTTGATTTATCAGACCCTGGAGGAGGACTCTGAGTTGTTAGTGAGTGAGGATGTATCCCAGGATCTGGATTGCCAGGTGGTTGTAGGGGACGAGGTAGCTGGAGATTGTGTTGGGTCGGATTCAACAGCAGCTTCCTCGGGGTTAGATGAGGACGAGTCCAAGGCCTATACTCAGTTTGTAGGTGTGTACTCGGATGAAAGTACACAGAGATACGGTGATCTTGAGGGGAGTTTGTTGGACGCAGCTTCCTCTCATAGTGTGGGCAGTGCATTTGAGGTTGTACATAGGAGGCCCGTTGTGCAAAGTCATCATGTGACTAGCCAGTTGCGAGTTGGCGAGAGAGATATTACTTCTACTCTTGAGCATTTTGATGCCGCTCGTCAACTGTTGGTTGTTTATGATTGGGGTGCTCCTATGACAGATGAGCACAGTGGTGGTTACCTTTCCTTGACAGAGATCCATTCTTTGCGTGAGGCTGTCAGGATTTTGAGACAGGATTATTTACAGATGGTAGCCGACCGTGATCACCTAGTTGAGTGGGGGAGTACAGCATATGAGGCACTGATGGATAGAGAGGAGGTGAGTGATCTTTCTCAGGAGCTCACAGCGACTACTGAGGCTTTAGACTGCACTCAGCGGGCTCTTCAGGAGTCGCAATTTTAGTTAGAGGAGGTGACCGTGGAGTTGGAGCACATTCGATCCACACCAACCCCAGACCCAGTTCGGTTGCACATTGAGGTGGTTGGTGGTGAGTTGGCTTCTATGGTTGGGGATACACGACATGTTGATGTGGCAGACACGTCTGTTCAAGATGTGGGTGCACTAGGTACAGATGAGTTGGCAATGCCACATTTTCAGAGGGATCAACTATGGATTGCGGGGGAGCAAGTTGACACTTCCACGTATAATTTCCACTGCATCGAGTCATTCATGGAGTATTTACTTGAGAGTGCAAATGTGTGAGAGGATTCATACAGAGTGTCTGAGGGTACTCTCATCCGAGGCTCTTGTGCTATTCGGAGGTTGGTAGGGAAGATTGTGGACTCTTTCTACGATGCTTCCCCACAGGGATTTCGAAGTTGGGTTTGCTGAGAGGGTTGCTCAGGTCCTAACCAGCCTGCGATTATGAGGAGTCAAAGATTGGAGTCATCTCATAATTCCCAGTTGGGTAGTGATGAGCCATTGACGGAGATTGGGGCTTTCTACCGGCATTATACGGTGAGGTATGCTCATCATTTTTCTTTTGACCCAGAGGTAGAAGATTTGATTTCACGCAGGTGTAGACCGGCTCCAGTTTCTTACCATCCATTATGGGATGGATTAGCGCCATCTTTTGCAGATGGAATTGGCAGTTGCAAGTTAGACTACTTGCAGTATCCACACACCCAGGACAGTTTATTAGAGATTAGAGATGGTAACAGTGATTCAAACACATTTGGTCATTGTCTTCTTCTCAGTGCAGTTGGGTGTGAGGGTCGGATAGACAGGAACTCGAGTTTTAAAAGAGTTGATGTTTTAGTTGGGTTGAGTTCCGTTGGGTTGTTTCCTGCATCTGCATCTACGGTTGGTCTACAGATGTTGTTTCCAGTGATGTCAGTTATTTGGGTGTTGAGGGCAGTTTCTCAGATGTTGGTGTCTGTACTGTTGATGTTGGGTTTTTCTTCACAGGAGTAAGGTGAGGATCGGGACATTACTTATGACCATCCTTGGGATCCGGGTGGAATGTGATGTTGCTTGTTTTTTCCTGATTGCTTGAGGACAAGCAATCTTGGGAAGGGAGGATTGTAATGTCCCCGTTTTCAGTCTCTTGGGATTAGCTTGGTTTGGCGACCCTCGCAAGCTTATCAGGTGATCAGAGGGGGTCAATTGGGGGAGCCAGTGTTGGGATTCCATTCTGGAGGTTCAGATTACCTGGTCTGCTCTTCGTTCGGGTCAGTTTGGTTAACTTACTATTTTTAGTAAGTGGTATTTGGGATATGGCCAAGTTTAGCAGGGCGTCTGCACGGGGTGTCAAATGTTTCTGGATTGGGTTTCAAGGGATCTCCAGTTTGACAGACTTACTATTTATAGTAAGTCTATTTTTGGCAATTGGCTATTTCTGGCAGGGCAATTGAAGTTTGAGGCTCTGTTGTCATAAATGAGTTTGTTGCAATCAGTGGGCTTCAACGGCTTTTTATTTTGAAGTTATCGTTATTAAATTAAATTATTTTAATTTAATAACTTTATGACTTTATAACTTAATGTTATAAAATGAAGTTGTGTTTAAAAAGCCTCTTTAGTGAAAAAAGTGAATTTGAAGCTTTTTCCAAAAAAGCTATATATACAATTCGAAAAAGCAATTTTCATTACCTTATGTCATTTATTGAAAATTGAAAAGTTTGTGTGGAGAAGGAAACCACTTTGACCTCGTAAAACTAGGTGAGAAGAATTATTGGATTACATGTCATGAGGACATGCAATCGAATTACATATAATTGCATTGCATGAAATTCATCTTCTCCAATCTACAAAGCATAAAAAATAAAACAAAAAGGTGAAGAAAAGTGAATAAATCCTTGAAATTGTCAAGGAAGGCCTTATATTTGGCAATACAATCATGAATCATAGGAAGATCTGGAATCTTCATTGTCTCTGAAATGGCTTCAACTCTTATTGCATTCATATATGCTGATTTCCCAACTTTGTAATCATCTCCAAGAGAATACCTTAAGTGTTTTGCCACAAATTTATATGCAGCAAATTTGTTCATTGTCTGTGCTCCAAATTCTTCAGAATCGAAATCAGCATTAACTCTATCAGTATATTTTGTAGTCATTTCCTCTTCAATGAAGACGTTATCGTCTCTGGTAAGAACTTCGCATCCTAATTACCTGAGATTATTGGTGACGTCCACTTCTACTGCCTAACAACTCTCTAGCTCCCCTTGTAGCTTTGTCAAAAGCTTTTCCATTCCCTGGACTTTGTGATCCATGAGTCCCTGATTTCAGTAGAACATGTTCATGGATGGAATGATGTCATATGAGACAAAAACATCTAAATCACTGTTCGCCATTTGCTCCTAGGTGCCTAGGTCTTCTTTCAGGTTACTGATGTCTTGGCTGAAGGAAGCAATCATGTCATGGAGTCTTTCCTCAATTTCTCTAATACGTTCAAGGAATTTGTGCGCATTTTTTATTGATTGAACTCCTTCTAAGATGACTTCTTCGAACCAAGCCTTTGTTGCTTTTGCTCTCCTGTTTACCTGAGCTGTTTGTGATGAAGTCGTCACAAATTGAGATGTTTATTGATGAATAATCTCATGAAGACGAGCATTCTCCTACTTTAACAAGTTCTTCTTTTCCCAGAGCTCATGATTTATTTTTTACACGTTTGAGAGTGCATCTTGAGCATCCTGCAAACATCCCAACCGGGATTGTTTACCGAGTTCAACCTTGGTGAACTTGTAATCGAAGCAAATAAACTCTTTAGTTGGTTTGTCTACCAAGGGTTTTGCAATTTCAGCATATTTGGTTTTCTCATCATCAACCACAATTCTTGAGACAACCTTGGCCTTTGAGGTTTTAGATTTACACTTCTTCGTAGAGAAATCATCTAAGAGTAAAGTGACCTTTCTTCTCTTCATGGTGATTTTTCCCAATCACATTGGCAAACTGAAACCCTCCTTTGCCAGACTTGGAATAGTGATCGTGGTAGGCATTGATCCTAATTGTATCTTTGTTGTCATGGTACATGCCTCCGCCTGCACAGTAGAAATCACGGGTGTTCTTTGAGATGACTCCATCATGAATGTTTCAAAACCTGCAACCGAAGTATCAAGTTGGGAAACTTGACCTTCCATGAGAGCCGGAAAATCACCAAAAACATTTGCCAAATTCTCACAATGCCCTTCTGTGAGGATGGAAGGAGCTACAGAAGAGATAGGAAATGCAGACATATTCACTTTTGAAATAGCAATAGTAGGTGTGAATATAGTGGAGAATGAATCCACATCATTGTCTACAACATTTAGAAATGGCTCCTCCTAATTAGATGGATCCTTGATGTTTGGTAACTGAGGAGGAGATATAATTATTATTTCTCCTTCATCTAATTCTTCCTCTTGCAAGGGTGATTGAAAAGAACCTAAAAATGGATTTGACCCGTTTTCTCCTTTGAGTGTAAACTTGATAGTTTTAACTAGTTGTGAAGAAGAAGAATCATCCTTGCTTCTGATTTCTACCTGAGATCTCTTTCCAATAGGGCCAAAATGATTGCAGTCTACCCCAACTTTCGGATGTATTCACTTGAGGCCTTTGCTTTTCAGTCATTTGTTTGTATTCATCAAAATGGATTGGAATCTGTCGAAGATAGAATTCCCTTCCTTTTGTTGCCACTGAATAGGAAAAGGGACAGGCTTTTCAAATTGAATGTTGTAATACTCTGGATCCAAGACCAAGCCATTATCTTCGATCCTCAAAACCCTTTTGGAATCTCGATCATATTAAGATCAATGATTTGTCGTAGTGTGAGTCTGCAGTAATCCATTCTCATGATGTCTACCTCAGTGCGCAATTCAATCAACACATCCTCCATGCAATGAACATGGGTGAAGGCCCTTTTGATTTTATAATGCATCCCTCAATAATCGAAGTCAGATCTAGCTTTGAATTTCTTCAATGCAATAAGCTGAAGTTCTGCTTCCATATCTTTTGCTTTATACACTGAATTGAGTGTATATCGACCAATTTGGAGGGGTTTGGCGGTGGTGATACCGAAACCTGGCCTATGCTGACTGTGCTAATATGATTGAACTTTCATGAGGTGCCTTGCCATCCCCATGAGGATGATCCTATCAGTAGGATATCTTGGTAAAGTATAGGGTTCTCCTTGAAAATAACCCACTCTCAAATAGGTAAAAGTTGGAAATTGCAGGAAGATGCACCCAAATTGATTTACCTTCTCCCAAGCTTCATCTGATAGTCTCTTAATTGTTAATTCTTTATCAAAAAGACAACTGAAATGCCCAAAGAATGCATCTTGTACCCTCCTGTAATGATATTTGCTTTGTGTCAGCGTGATTTAATCATGATATTCCCAAATGGGCACCAGTGATCGATCACCTTTGGTGGAGAGTCCAGAGAGTGTCCCCATGCCTGCAGCAATGTAGACCAAATAAGAGTTCATATAGAATAGTACTGATATTCCAACATGACTCAGTTGTTCGCACACTGTTGTGCTTATGAGCTCTCCCCAGTAGATAGGTTCTTTATTTTCAAGAATTTGAAATATGAATTTATACATCCATCGTTCAAAGTCACAAGATTCTTTGAGACCACAAATTCTACTGAGGAGAGTTATCAACTCATTAACTTATGGAGAGAAGTCAGATCTGTGCATTGTCTTCGGCCATCTAGAGAAATTTGATCTTTTATTGACCAACCATTGATCATTCAAGTACCTTTGATAATCTGACTTGTTTTGGTTCCACATCTATATTGACATATCTTTAGACAAGTCTGCATATCCAAGATTTGCAAGAATTCTGAAAATCTGTTCAATGGCATCTAGATCCAGACTGAAAATCACTTTTCCATCTGCATATTTGACTGTCTTGCCTTTGGGATTGAAATGACGTGCACACTCAAAGACAAATTCAGGTTCCAAAGCAGCCATAGGGAAAGTAGATATCATGTGAATATTACTCTGCTTGATACGCCATCATTCCCTATTGACAAGATCTTCAAGTCTTTGCAAGAAATTGGTCATGTCAACATACCCAATCCTTGTATCTGAGATTTGATCAAGAGATGATGAAACAAGTGAGGCTGTGGAATGAGCTAGCTCTTTATCATATTAATATTTCTGTTAAATTATAGCTTTGATTTGATTGACTTATCTATATATATATATATATATATATATATATATATATATATATATATATATATATATATATATATATATATATATATATATATATATATATATTGATCAGATTCGATATGCTTGAATGAATCGACTTTAGTTGATTGCATATAATATATATTTAACATGCAATGGATCTGATTCCTTATATTCGACAAACTGTTATTGCATATGAAATCGACCGCAGTCGATACTATTGCATTAGTTATCTTTGGTTACGATAAATATACTTGCTATTTAGTGTTACGTATAACTATCGTATGATAGTTATCCTAACACATATATTAATGTGTTACCATAACTATCATACGATAGTTATTAGAATGTTTCTAATATTCGATAGCTTTAATGCTCAATCTTTGTACTTGCTATTCTTTTGCATCTATCTTTAGATAGTTGCTATTTTTTATACCTTGGCTCTATATATATGAGCGTCTAAGCTCTTTGTAAATACATTCAATACAAACAATTTGTTCGTAATCATTTTATGGTATCAAAGCTTAATTTTTTCTCTGCTTCCTTCTGTTTTGTTAACTCCCGCAACATCTCCTGGTATTTACGACTAGTATTGCAGTCGAGATCATTCGCGTCTGGCATTTACGACTGGTATATTGGTTCAACCAAACAAGTTTGGGGCCTTCTGTATTCGCGTCTTGGCGTCTGGTATTTACGACTTGTAATATGCCTGGTATTGGCGTCTGTAATATGCATGGTCTGTAATACGCCTAGTATTGGCGTCTGTAATACGCCTGGTAATACATCTGGTATTTCGGGTCTGGTATTGGTGTCTGTAATACGCCTGGCATTTCGCGTTTGGCAACCTTGGCGTCTGGTATTGGCATCTGTTTCCACGACTCGTATTTGGCGATTTGTCTTAGGCAACTGGTATCTTCGTTTTTCTGCTGAAACCTGCACGTACCTTGTCCTCCATAGCTGACTAGGGTTTTGTTCGAAAATCCTATTTTTTGCACTCGGAATTTTTTTCTGATGGTAGATTCTTGGTGGGTTTTTCGAGAACTCAACTAGGTTGTCGTTCTTTTTTTGGGTGCCTCAATTTTCGAGCCAGCGGATCCAAATTTTGACAGCATATTCTTTCTGGGTTTTTCGAGCTCTCTTTTGGGTACTTCTCAATTTTTTCTAGGTCTTCCAATTTTTTGCCTCGAAGTATGTGTCAGCGCCTCCTCTCTATATCTTCGTTTTTCGTGCATTAGGAAACGTGCAAGATGGCGTCACTGACTAACCTAATGCTGGAAAACAACCAACGCTTTAATGGCAGCAACTATAACACCTAGAAGCAGTGAATGTTGACCATCTTCGAATACCGTCGTCTAGGTGCACTTGTTCTTGGCACAAAGTCTCGCCCGACCTTCGTCCAAGCAGATCAGGATAAGTTCGATGATCAAAATCGAGCAGCTGTTATGCTTCTCAAGCTTTCTGTCACAGATGATCAGTTGCCTCAGATTCCTTCTGGCAAGTCTGTTGCAGACATCTGGAAATATTTGAAGGAGTTGCATGAGACATCTGACAAGAGTCCCGCATTCTTTTTGAAGAATCAGTTGTTCTCCATTATGATGGATGAACGTATGTCCTTACAGGAACATCTCACGAAGATTAAGGACATTCGTGATCAGCTTGAAGCCACCGGTCAGAAGATGGAGGAAGAAGATATGGTAGTTATTACCCTGAAAAGTCTACCAACATCTTATGAGCATTTCATAGAGACTCTCAACATTACCTCAACTAATGTTGATCTGAAATTCCCAAAGTTGTGCACCAAACTCCTACAGCAAGATCGCTGGAAGTAGCAGTTTGGTAACCGTACTTCCTCATCCTCGTCAGAACAAGCCTTTGCAGCAAAATTTCAGTCTTCTCAGTCATCACAACAGGGCAGTTCACATCAATTCTCAGGCAGTTATCAGCAGAAGGGTGTTCAGTGTCACTACTGTCATAAGTATGGCCACATGAAGAAAGATTGCCGTCAGTGACTCACTTCCGAACAAAAGAAGCTGGGAGGGTCAAATCAAAAGGCAAATATTGTTGAACATTCTGAGAAAAAGGAGTCTGCTTTCTATGCTGTTACGGCTAAAAGTCCTTTTGATTTAGCCCGGTCGTCTGCGTGGTATATTGACTCTGGTGCTTCACATCATTTCTCTCATCGGCGTGACTGGTTTACCGACTTCTATCCCTACAGTGATTAAGTTGTGTTTGGTGGAGGAGAGGAGTTCAAAATTATTGGCAGAGGAAATGTTCAGATACAGTCTGGTGGGTGTCAGCTTATTTTTCTCAATGTATGCTACGTTCCTGGTATGGCACTCAATCTACTCTCTGTGAGTCAAATCATGAAAAATTCTCCTCAATTAGATGTGGTGTTCAGTGCCCACAAATGTTCCATTATCGATCGAGCGACTCGTCTTACTGTTGCTTCTGGTCTAGAGGATCATGGCCTATATCGGCTTACTGACACTGGTGATTCTCCTGAAACAGCTATGGCAGCTCATGACTTATCTCTCAGTACCTTGTGGCATCAACGATATGGGCACCTTAACATCCAATATCTCTCTCAGCTGTCCCGGGAGGAACTTGTCTCTGGCCTACCTCCGATTCAGACGTAGTATCTTGGAGTATGTGACACTTGTCAAGCTGGCAAACAACATCGGACTCCCTTCAAAGATGGCAATTCTTGGCGTGCATCTCAGGTACTTCAATTACTTCATGCTGATATTTGTGGTCCTATGAATACATCTTCAGTTACTGGTTGCAAATATTTTTTGCTTATTGTTGATGATTTTAGTAGAAAGATGTGGGTGTACTTTCTTAAACAAAAATCAGATGCTTTTAGTACATTTCAGAATTTTAAGTCATTGGTTGAAAACGAGTCTGGCTGCAGTACCATTTCTCTTAGAACAGACAATGGAGGGGAATTTTGTTCTACTGCACTCTCCGGTTTTTGTGTTGAACATGGCATCAAATGCCAGTTCACCATACCCTACACTCCTCAACAAAACAGTGTTGTTGAGCGTCGCAATCGTACGATTGTTGAGATGGCTCATTCTATGTTACAACACAGGAGTGTTCCTAATAAGTATTGGGCAGAAGCAGTGTTTACTGCTATTTACCTTCTTAATTGTTCCCCTACTCAAGCTGTCAAGAACAAAACTCCAGAAGAGTTGTGGTCTGGTCCTAAGCCCAAGATCAGCCACCTGAAGATTTTTGGCTCTCTTGCCTATGTTTGGATTCCTGATGCTAAACATTCCAAATTAGATTCCAAGAGTCAGAGACTCATGATGACAAGGTACAGTGACAACCATAAGGCCTACAAATTGATAAATATCAACACTGATCATCTTATCTTTAGTCGTGATGTTGTTTTTGATGAAACTCGAGGCCCCTTTCTGTCTTCTTCTGAGCAGTATTCTGAGGAACAGCCTCACAGTGTTCCTCTTCCGTTAGCACCATCTGATGGGAGGGATGATCCAGATAATGCTCGCCCTGGGGCACCTGATGTTGATCCTATTGAGGCCCCCGAACATGATCCTCTCCCTGGCTCTATTGCTGCTCCTGAACCTCCTCCAACTCCTCCAGAGATTGGCTCATCTACTCTTCGGCCCAAATGGTGGGTTAAAACTATTAGTGATCTTAGGTATGATGAGCTCATCGAAGGTAGAGTTTCTAGAAATAAGAGCAAATAGCATCCTACAATTAATTTTGCTCTTATAGCTAACATTCATAGTGTTTATGAGCCCCAGACTTATTCTAAGGCTAAAGATATTCCTGAGTGGGAACAGGCCATGGAAGCTGAATTTTAGAGTATTCAGAAAAATCACACTCGGGTCCTTTTTGATCTTCCTGCCGGGAAGAAGCCCGTTAGCTGTAAATGGGTAAACAAGGTAAAGTACAAAGCTAATGGCACCTTAGACAAGTATAAGGCTCGTCTTCTTGCTCGAGGGTTCTCATAAAGGGAAGGTATTCACTATGAGGAGACCTTTGCTCCCACAGCTAAAATGAGTACCATACGACTTGTTCTTGCCTTAGCAGCTCAGTTTGGTTGGAAAGTTTATCAGATGGATGTTAAGAGTGCTTTTTCGAATGGTGATTTACAAGAAGAGGTCTACATGATGCAACCTTCTGGATTTAAGGTTGCTGGTCAGGAACACAAAGTCTGTAAACTTGTCAAAGCTCTCTATGGTCTAAAACAAGCTCCTCGGGCTTGGTACATGAAAATTGATAAATACCTAACCGATCATGGTTTTCAGAGGAGTCCATTTGATTCAAACCTGTATATCAAACATGTAGGTGATGATGTATTGTGTATAGTTGTCTATGTGGATGACTTGATCATCACTGGAAGTTCAGCATATTTGATCACTGAAATCAAACAAGATTTGTGTTGCACTTTTGATATGACAGATTTGGGACTCTTGCACTATTGTCTAGGAGTTGAGGTTTGGCGGACTGAGCACAGTATCTTTCTTTCTCAGTCCAAGTATGCTAGAAGTCTTGTGGACAGGTTCAGAATGCAAGGTTTGCAAACACTCTCCCACCCCTATGGAACCCGGGCTCAAACTATCAGGTCAATCCGATTCACCTATTGTGGATGAATCTTTGTTTAGACAACTAGTGGGCAGCCTCATTTTTCTTACTGCCACCAGACCTGACATTAGTTTTGCGGTCAGCTACATATCCCATTTTATGACAATGCCCAAGACTGATCATTGGACAGCTGCAAAGCGTGTATGTTAGTGGTACTCTTGACTATGGTCTTCTGTATACTCAGAGTTCTGATCCTACACTATGTGGCTATACAGATTCAGATTGGGTTGGTTCTGTTGATGATCATTAGTCTACCGCTGGATATGTGTTCAATTTCGGGTCCGGTGCTGTCACATGGACAAGTAAGAAACAACAGGCAATGGCTCTGTCGTCCACCGAAGCAGAGTATCCCGGAGTAGTTAAAGTAGCTTGTGAGGCCATTTGGCTTCGGCGGATGCTTGCAGATATGCATGTTCCTCAGTCAAGACCGACTCCTCTATTCTGTGATAATCAGGGAGTGCTCAAATTGGCCAAGAATCTTGTCTTCCATGAACGAACCAAGCATGTCGAAACACTTTGTGATTACATTCGTCAGCTGGTTGAAGACAAATCTATTCAGCTGCTGTATGTTCCCACCTTAGAGCAGTCCGCTGATATTTTCACCAAGTCTCTCAGTTCTGATAAGTTTGTAAAATTCAGGGAAGCTATCGGTGTTATTGATAGATTAAGCATTATGGGAGGGTATTAGAATGTTTGTAATATTCGATAGCTTTAATGCTCAATCTCTGTACTTGCTATTCTTTTGCATCTATCTTTAGATAGTTGCTATTTTTTATACCTTGGCTCTGTATATATGAGTGTCTAAGCTGTTTGAAAAATGGAAGAAGGAGAAGTTGAAACGAACTTGTCTTTCCCAAAATCAGATTCTCCAAGTGCATTTGCATACAACAACTTAGAAGATTTTGACCAATTCCAAGTTGCAAAATGTGAACTCAAAATGCAAATACATGAAACGTTTTTGCATGTATTTGACCAAAAACAAACTTTCAAATCCTTCCAATGCAAAACGTTTTGGGCAAGAATGAATTGTTGGGCGTTTTAGTGAAAAATGTACTCTAGACATGCCCTTGCATGAACCGTTTTGGGCTGAGAATGCAAAAAAACATGCCCTTGAAAGCAAGAAACATGCATTTGGGAAAAATCGCACTCTTCAAGGGCATACGCATGTGTTATTCTTGGCCGAAAATGCCTTGTGAATGACATAAAACCAAAACGCAGCCTTTAGATGCATATACATGTTTTGTTTTTGCATGCAAATGGCTTAGAAGAAAACTCCCAGCAAAATCAGACTCTTAAGATGCATATACATGAGTTATTTTTGGGTGTAAATGACTTAGAAGAAGTCTCCCAGCAAAATCGGGGTCTCAAGATGCATATGCATGGGACATTTTTAGATGTATATGACTTCTTTTGAAAATCGCACTCTCTGGATGTATTGGCATGTGTTATTTTTTGAAGAGAAAAACCCTTTACATGTAAATCGCACTCTCCAAGTGCCTTGGCATGTGTTTTAAAACTTGCATTTACATGAAAAAGACTTAACTTGTGCTCTTGCAAGCAAATCGCACTCTCTAGGAGCATTTGCATGTTTTATTTTTGACCTCATATGCAAATTGCACTCTCTAGGAGGGATTGCATATATGCACTTACATGTTTTCATCACTTTTTAACCTCTTTTACATGCAAATCGGATTCTCTAGATGCATTTGCATAAAAAGTAGGAAAATGAAGGCATATTGCTGCATTGCACAACTTAAGTGATTAATTTAGCACATGTCTAATTACTTATTGAGTCTAATATTACTAAAGGGGTCAAAAATGCGAAAGTATGAGGTTATGCGACTTGCGAACTAAGAAGTTATCTTGTTCAATAATACTCTTATCATTGGTTTTGTTGTTCAGAAAAGAGCCGAAACGGTTTTCTTTCGAGAAAACAAGTTTGTAGGAAAAGCTGCTAAGGAGCTACTGACCTACAAAGTAGCGACACCATTTTTTATTATCAATTAGAATGGATCCCTCAAAAGTTGGGGTAGAGTTGTGTTTTGTAAGAGAAGAAAATATGAGTTGTTAAGTTACTGCATTATTATTCAGTGTGCCACAACAATTTAGTAGGGCTGTTGATATTTAGGCACAACACTTTAATTGAGAATTGGCACAAAGTTACTCGCATTCATGTTCGGTTCCTATAATACTGTTTGTATTTGCTAATTTGTGGGTATCTGCTTCAACTAACAATGAGCTCATGATGCTTCTATGCAATTATAGTTTAATCTGCTGAAATCTGCCAAGACATCTTCTTCCTTCAACATTATCACACTCAGTTAATATCTCAAACATATATGAAGGTTCTAATACAATGGCATGCAAATGTTTTGCATTCCCTTTTGCACTCATCAGAACTCTACCTGTGCCTCTACCCTTGTACCCATTCTTCAAATTCTTAGGATAGTTCTTCAAAGTTGGCCCTCAAAAGCCTTATTAGTTATTTCTATAGCTAGCATTTGATTCCATGTGGGTATCCATGGTTAATTGTGATTATGTTCTTTTCAGGTTGTTCAAGGTCATTCTACTGATTTCATATAGTTTTCCTCTACTGATTCCATTCCAGAAGTGCCTCCTTGACAAACCTTGGTAACAAAAATTATTTCAAACTTCATATTGGCTTAATCCAGTTAAGCTAATAGTGCATCAGGTTTTTAACGTTCTCACAAATATAGCTACATAACACTGAGCATAACATTATGTCAGTTGATGTCATTTTAGTTGCATAAATTATATTGGCATTCATTTCATGGGAGATGATATTCACTATCAAGTGTTATATTCTAACATGGATCTCGAAATACAAAATTGCACAAGAGATATTCTTCTTTATATATACTAAAAACTAGGATGAAATGCATGTAAGGATGAACCACCAACCTCTAGGAATTTGCATGGCAACTCTAAAGGTGAGTCTAGAAGGCATTCAATGCCTGCACCACCAATAATTTTTGCTCTTCCATCCCTACACCAAAGTATTACAAATCACTCCATTGGGTATAACCATAAGACCCATCAAAAACAAAAAATTACAGTTAAAAATATAATCCTAACTTCTTATGAGAAAGCTTGAATGATGTATTTTTAAAGATCATAAGAGTAAGCGAAATATACCAAAAATATTTGTATTCTCCCATCCTTACACAAAAACATTACCAAAATATTCCATAATATATGATCCTTCAAAAAAATTGTATATGATCCATTAATCCTGGCTTGCTAAGAGGAATCATTGGGCCAGAGCAACACATTTCAAAGGCTAAGTACAAATCCTGAAAGTTTCAGAGATGAGTTAACAGGAATAGAACAAAAACATTTTTTAAATTTTTGGGAGGCCTTAATGTCCCTCAGACAGCTAGAAAATGTCAAGGAATCCTTCCACCATCCCAGGGACATTGGGACATCCCCTAGAGTCTGAAGTTATTTAAGTCACTGAAATAAAACATACGAGTTTCTTTTTTAAAATGCAAAGATCTGTATCTATAATCAGTTCTTTTATTATTTCTGAATCTAGAGCAATCTGTTTCATGACACAGAATGCCACATCTAAGTCACAAGCAACGATTAAAATTATGGCATCCTAATTATCTATGATTCTGCAACCACATATGATTAGCTAAAGATTATATATGCTATATAAAAGGAAACAAAAGATTAGTATAAGGTCAAAAACAGTCATCTGCAAATTCAAATTTAGCTTTGAATTTGAATTTTGAAGTGATCTACTAGAAATAATATTTTGGATGGTAAGAAATGAAAAAGTAGATTGGTATTCCTCACAGTTTCTGTTTCTAAGTTGTAACATTAGCCAGCAACAAAAACTACTTGTAATATCCCACACTAGGATATTGCCTCAATTCTGATTTTGGTTGTCAATTTTGAATGTTTGACATTTTTGTCAAACACTTTACATGCAATGTACAAGTTCTGATTTTTGGGTGTGAATGGTTTGCTATGTTTGTATTTAAATGATTTTGCAATTCAAAACATATGATAATACATGAAATTCACATTATCTTGCAAGCTAAGTATAAATATTCCATTCATTTGCTAAAACCAAGCTGCAAGTATTTACAATGCCCAAATATATGTTATTTCTAACCGGTTACTGAGAGGGGTGGTGAATCAGTAAATTCAATTTCTATCTCTTTTAAGAAAACAGATATCTTATTATTTCTAGGCCAGCGTTTGAATGGTATGGCAAGTTTTTCATCTTTGGGAGCCAACGTTAATGATTACAATCATTGGCAGCAAAGAAGAATCCATTCCACAGAGGTGTGATATCTCTTGAGAATTCAACAGAGACAAGGAATTCAGACTTCCAGGTTTTGTTTAAAATTGTAATAAATTTATTCCTCGATGCATTCATTGTTCATTGTATGTAATTCAATTTCCTAAAGTGGAATAAGAGGAGTAATGTCATATCTTAACTGCTCATAATCAGCTTATTAGATTGCATGCCATGTGTTTGTGAAAATGCCCTTTGGCTATAGGTTTATTAAATTGCATGCCAAGTGTTTGTGAAAATGTCCTTTAGCTGTAGGTGCACATTTTACATGTAGAAATCATATGTTTGCATTCAAAAAGTCAAAAAAGACTGCATTTGCATTTTAGTTATTTGCCTAGATATCTTGGTAATCATTTGCAAGCATTTAAACTTTATTGAAACCATTCCAAGTAAGTCAAAACAATCTGAAGATTAAAAGCCAGAAAGATAGAGGTTTCATGCAAAGTGTTTGACAAAATGTCAAACATCAAAAAGGTGTAACAATTCAGTGTTTGAAGGAGGTAGAACCAGCAAGGTTCTTACAGTGGTATCAAAGTGGTTTCCTGCCATCCTGTGGGGGAGGCCTCTTACAGTTAGGATAGAGGGTTTGTGTGAATCATGGGTAGAACAAAATCTATACAGGATCTTATGCCAAAGCTCATGCATGCCTTACAAGATTATAATAATGGGTTCCAGGATTATAATAAAAAATTATCTGGGCTTCTAATACATCTAGAGATTCTGGATCCTTTGCTTGTAAAGAAAAAAAAAGGCAAAAACTAATTTAAATGATTTTTTCAGTGCAAAGGAAACAATGGAAAAGGTGGATGTGAAAGTTGATCCTTTACTTAGTGGAGCAGCCACTAGTGTTTTGACTTCACATGATGAAGGAGATTCTTCACAAAGGCATGATGTCATTACTGATTGGTTTGAGGATAGCTGCCTTAAGTCTCATCATTCACATGAGATACGAGCTCGTGATCATGAGAAAGCCAATGATATGATATCAACCATTGATGGCAGCCCTACACCAATTGTTAGACATTAGGATATTAAGCATAAGAGGACTGATTTTTATGACAGCAGTTTTCCCCTTGAGCATGAAGAAGAATTGAAAGTCATGGCAAGTCCGGAAGGTTTTATGGGGGTGACTTTGGGTATTGGCACTCATGATATTAGTACCAAGAATGAGGATTGCATGGAATTTTTGTCCCATAACAATTATGAATTTCATGTCAACAGTGAGTTGTGTTTGCATCAACATGAGGTAGCAGAGATTTCACATGTGGATGATGTTGGTACTCGAGATTTGGTCCTAATGATGCAATTTATGAGGAAGACTCAAGCTGCAATGAGTCTGATTTTTCATATCAGACCTTAGATAATGAATCTGAAAGTTCATTTATTGCCAATAGGTCCCAAGAAACGACTTTGAATAGACATGGAGATAGATTGGAAGCGGAAGTGTGTGAGGATGTTGACATATCAGCAGCATCTACCTTATCTGATGAGTCATTTGTTGAGGTGCTTAGCAGTGGTACCTCGTTTGTTGATGTGTGCAATGAAGATAGCACACATGATGCTACTTTTCAGGAGGCAAGCGATGTAGATATAACCTCAAATCACAGTGTAGATTGTGGGTCAAAAAGTTTGCATGGGAGTCATGAATTTCAAAGACATCAGTTGGTTGGGCAACTAAAGGTGAATGACAGTCCAATTGCCACAACCATTGAGCATTTTGATGCTGCTTGTCAGATGTTGGCTACCTATGGTTGGAGCACTCTTGTGACTGATGAGCACTATGATAATAGTCTTACCCTTGTAGAGTTTCATACACTTCAAGAAGCTATCAGGATAATGAAACAAAATTATTTGCAATTATTGGCTGACAAAGACTACCTTCTCGAGTGGGGTTGCACTTGCTATGATGCATCGAATTTGATTCAATTTTGCAGGTTTTGTCAGTTATTCTGGTGTTAGTGTTACGGGAGCTAGTTGGTGATCACAAGGACTTTACACGACTCTACCCTTGGGATCCGGGTGGATTTATGTGTTTTTGTGTTTCTGAGATTGCTTGGGGACAAGCAACTTCAAGAAGGGCGGACTTTAATGTCCCCTTTTTTGTGAGTGTCATCTTTCAGGATTAGCCTATTTTCTAACCCTCATAGGCTAATGGAGTTATCCAGAGGGCTCAATTGGCAGAATTGAAGGCCAATTCTCACTCCCGAGGTCAAGGATGCTTAGGATTGTTCTTTGTTTGAATCAGTTTGACACACTTACTATTTATAGTAAGTGTCTATTTTGGGTAAGTCAAAGTTTCTATCTTTAGCAAGGCACCTAGGCAATTTGCTAGTAGTATGCAGTTGTGGTGACATTGACGGAGCTTCCAGTTTGGGACTTACGATTTATAGTAAGTCAAATTATGGTCAAAGCTATTTCTAGCAAGGGTACCCAGACTCATGGTATGCACAGTGATTAACTCATTCATTAGTTGGCTCAATTTTAGGGACTTGCTATTTATAGTAAATCAGTGGATGTTAGAGAGAGACCCTTACTATTTTTAGTAAGGCATCCAAGTTGACAGTGGGAGCAGTGGGCTAGCCAGTGATGAAGTCAGAATCATTAATTAATGGTTATTAATGGAGTTAAGACATTTAGTTATTATTAAGTGTTACTTTAATAATAATTAATTATTTTAAGGGGATATTATATTGACTTCATGTGACTTTATAATTAAAGGCGATTTAATATCATTAAGTCAAATTACAAAGTTAGATCATTTAATGACTTTATTATAAAAGGACCTTTATTGATTATAAAGTCAAGTTATTAAAATGTGCATTTAAGTTGGAATGAGTGCCCACTTTATGAGATTTATTATTAAATTAAGTCTTATTAAAACCCTAAAAGTGGATTTCAAGAAGGGAATTAAAGGCATTTAAGAGTTGAGAGGATATAAAGGGTTTCAAAAAGCAAATCAAACTGATTATGAGATGATTATTTGACTTTGCTTGATTGTTCTTGGTGTTTGTGCAATTGAAACAAGGGTTTCAGTTGTACCAGGGTATTGGAGATTGTCCAATCTTCATTGTTTAGAAGTTTTGAGGTTGTGAGAGATCAACTAAATTATTGCTTATCAGTGGGCTTGTTCAGAGGTTCAGATTGTGCAAATTGATTGAAGTTTCTGGGGGAGTGATTAATAATTCAAGGGTAAATCTGTAGGCAGTTGTCGCTGCAATTTACTGACTAAAATTTGTTGAATTCAAAGGCTACACTTGTGCAAATTGGAAAAGAAATTCAAAGAATACATAAGAGTTCAAAGGCCAAGTTTGAAAATCAATTCCAGAATTATTGTTGCTGCCATTTGTTTACAGACAGCTACATTTGTTTGTTGAAGAATTCTTGTTGCATTGGTTTTTTATTTTGGTGAAATTGTGAAGGGGAAAGAACCAAGGGTTTTCAGATATTTTTATCTAATGGAATTGTGAATTCTATCCAGATAATGCATTTTGAACTGGTGAAACTATCCAATGAGATTGTGCCTAGAGGTGGCATCATTCAAAGCCATCCATTTGTGCTTCAAATTGTGATTCAAATTGAGGAGTCCTTGTGTTTAATTCCAACAAATGCTTGCAAGGATGGAGGCCACACTTGAGTGCAAATCGCAGCAAGGCTCTCTTTGGTTGTCGTAAGGCAATATCTGCATAGCGATTTAAGACTGGAGCGCTAAAATATTATATGTTGCGATTAATATCAATATTGCTTGGAGTCGCAATATTTAGTTGAATATTATTACAAGCCGTGGATTTATTAATGGGGCCCGAGAAATTTATGGTCTTCTCTTAAATTGTTTGAAAGGACAAATATTTGGAGAATTCGTGACTATTGTTTTATAAGGGAATCAAATGATTAATATATTATCCAAATATTAAAATGTTGTCGTCAATTTTTGAGCCGAAATATTAAAGGTGTCATTAACAGAAGGAGCATAAAATACATTGGGCAAGGTATTGTTTTTAATTGCCGTGATTTTAATTATTTAAGCCGATGCTTTAAGGAGGATTCGGACTTGATTTTACAAAGACTATAGTCGATGAAGGCAAATATTTGGAAACGGAATAAATATTGGTGCGGGCAATTCAAACTTTCATAGACTTTGGCACAATAATCTCAGTCTCCTTCATTGAACTGGTACGAGTTAAGTGTATACATTTGCAGAAGGAAAGAGTTTTGTATCAGCGGCACTATAATTAGGCAGCTTCTTTCAGCAACAAACTGGGAGGAAGTGACTTTGTGCATGGGCAACTACACAAAGATAGAACATTTATTGTCGTGGTTCTTCTATTTGCACAGACATTCGTGCGACCCCCCATTCTAGCAACAAGACTTACATTGTCGGAGTTTGAATCCCGCTCTTAGCTCAGAGCGCAACATACAAGGCATAAGATTTGGGCATTCTTTCTTATAATTGTGGTGAGCAGTTTGTAGACGGAAAGTTGAGATGGAGAATTTTGAGCTAAAACGGTTTCTTTCTAATTCTTGGATTGGGATATCTGTGAAGAGCCTGACTAGCCTCTTCGGGAATTGTCCACTAAAATTGATATTTAATTGCAAATTCTTATGTAAATTGCAAACTTTATTAACAAACAATGACTCACAAGATTTCACCAATTTTCAAATATCCCAAGTGAACAGTTTGAATGTATTTAGAAAATAAGCTTTAGCTTTTATACTTAGCACAAATTGTATAAAACATTTATTTAGCAAGGAAATTAGGCACCTGTTAAATCTGCCACTTTATTTAGTACCAAATCATCCAAAATGGTACCACGTCCAATCCTGGGTTAGCTGACGCAGCTTCAGAACAGTCACGTGGCTGCCTTGTTATGCTATGACTGCCCCTGCCACTTATCCTAGACCCCTGCAGAACAGTTACTAACACCTATGCTAGCCGCCAGTAGTAGAAAGGAGCTGCTGAAGAACAGGACCCCTCACGGGACTCCACTTATGCACTCAAATGCCCACGCGGAAATGTAAGAGAGCCCAAACAACTAACGCGTGGCATGTAATGTCAATAAACGGCAGTCATGAATGAGCCGCGACCCAGGTAGCAGCCTGACGTGAATCACATAGGATTCCAAATTCACGTGCTACCAATATCTAGTATGTCGTCCCACCATTTGCAAATATTTTATGCCGCCACCTTATTTTGATTCTCAGAATTATAAATCGCACCTCCAGAATAAATTTCAGATATCAATTTGTATTGTACCCAGCATACAATTTCATCAGCAACAAACAATCTCCAGATTTCAGCTTCCACAATCTCGATATACAACAGCACCGAATTGAGAACAACAAAATTAATCAAAAGTAAAATTCACCACCGACAGAAGATGGCTCAAATTACGAGATGAAGAATCCGTCATCGAAACCCTAGCCAGAGCTATATTCTTCACGAACTTTAATAAAAATGATTGCATAAAAGATGCTTGAAAGTACTTTTTCGAGTAGAATATATAGCTTTTTCGAAAAAGCACTTTTTTAAAATTTCACTTAATTGGCTTTATAAAAAACTCCCACTTTATAATATAATATTATAAAGTCCAAAGTTATTAAATTAAACTAAAAATATTTAATTTAATAACATCATTTAAACTTCAAAGCCACTGCACTGACAGACTGCAATCAAAGAAATTATGGCAAAGCCCAGATCCAACTGCCCAACCAGGAATAGGCACTGCCCTGCCAAAAATAGCCACGGCTAAAAATAGACTTACCAAAAATAGTAAGTTCGTTCCAGAGACCCTCAAAACACACTGTCAGCTCACGAGGGTCGCATTGATGAACTAACTACGCTCAGCTACAGAGACCTGCTAAAATGGGGACATTACATATCAGGCTCTATCTTCTTGCAAGGCCCTTTTCTTGACTTCCAATATTGTACGGGATTTGATTTTTGAATACACACGGAACATACAAAAAATTGAAATTTGGTAATATTGAGCTTGGTCCTAGAGTGGAAATTGTTTAAGTGGTAACACAATCATGATTATATGCTTGTTGACTAAGTGATTGGTGATAACACAATACAGTGAGTTTGGGCATGAGTTTCCTGGCATTACGGTAACTTCAGGTATCACAGAATCCTCTGCAACTTGAATCGTGGCTTCCTGAAACATTATGCCCTTCAGCAGATAAATTCCAGTGTGGTTAAAGTTCAGCAAATAGGCTGGAGTTAACACAATCACATATGTACAAGGCCTCTCAGAAAAAGTCAAGCAACAAGAGGAAACGACACCATACAAATTCACGACAGCTCCTCCAATTTTGATTTTGTTGTAGATGCAGAAATCCATTACAGGTCGGGAAAAAATTTTGTTTCCTACATCATCTTATGTCTGTACTCCTAAGTGTGCACAAACTTCTATTCTTTGATTCTGTTAGTCTATTTTACAAACAAATGTTACTGCAGTTGTTAAACTGGAGTGGTTGATTAAAACAAATAATAAACGTTGAACTGCAACCCCTTAGACAGTTGATTTTGTCCTACATTTTGTATGGTCATCTGTACGCAAATTTAAAATGTAAGTTTGAAAGTAAAGATGGTATGAGACCACAGTTTACATATATGTTGCCATAGTTTTCTCTATGAGTCTGTAACAGCAAACTTATTAATTCAAGTTCAATACAGAGGATATACTAGCTACAAGAGGTTGGCCACGCAGTGGTGTTATTTGTGTTTTTTTTAATTTTGAATATTCACCTGCAGAGACAAGTAGTATCTAGTTATAGGAAAGATGCATGGTTTGGAAAAAGTTTTGAAGGATCTTGTTAAGGTACAGCAACAGTTAGTCCCGACTTCACAACTTGATAAAAGGACAAAAATACTCGGCATGTATGATGAGTATAACACACTTCCTCCACAGGTTCAGAGAGATTTAACCTTCTCTAGTTTCATGGACTTTCATCCAAAGCTACAGCACAAGAGTTTGATGGCAAAGAAGCAGTACCATAAGTTGGATCTACTTGCACAAGATAGGTGCAGAAATTTATGTGGAGTTTCCAACTGTCACTATTCAGCCCACAGGTGAACAAAAATTCAAACCAGTTATTGAAGAAAAGCATCATTAAGTTGTCATTGAAATGATTGAATGTGAAACAAGTATTGAACTAATACATGAAGGGGAGACCAAAGAGGAGGCAGCAAATGTAGAGGAATTGAACACATCGAATTTGCAGGTTATAGATGATCTGGTAAAAGAAGAACAACCCACTACCAATGTTTTGCAGTCTTCACATGGTCATGGGAAAGATGTTAATGATCACTCAAGTTTATTGATAGGTAGCTTGGAGGTAGAGGTATCCTGCGAGGCTGCCTACACTAGTGCACTTGTTGAGCATGTTGACAGCTCATGTGAGTATGTTATTCAATCAAATGATGATGAAGACTCCAACTCTTTTGTTAGTGTTGATGCTTTCATTGGATCGGGTGAATTGGTCCCTATTTTTTGTGTGAATTCTTCTTGTGATGGATTTGTTTTTTACCATAGTATTGTCGCTATTCCATTTACACCGTTGGACACAAAAAATAACATTCTTGGCATTGATATGGATAATGGTGTGTACTCCCCTACTTCATGTGCATCAGAAATCTTTCATACACCTACTAGTTCCCCAAATTTGGAGAGTCAAATGAAAGTAACGGAGAATAAAAATTTTGCAGTTGTACGACATTTTGATGACATATATAGAATGATCGAAAAACACCTTTGGAAGGAACAGTTGGAGGGGAAACAAAAGGGACTCGAAGAGGAATTTTTGCAGTTGTTAGTGATCAAAGAAGGGCTGAAAACAATGAAATCAGATTATCTACATCTTCTTTAAGATCGTGATCATCTCTTTGATCTTGCACAAATTTATTCAAAAGCATTGAGGAAGAAGGAAGAAGTAGATACACTTACCAATCAGCTCGGGAATGCTAAGAACACCCTAGAGACTACCTTAGTGGCACTTCAGGTAGCTGAAAATCAGATTGTTGAGCTTAATCAAAAATTAAATGTCACACTCTACTTTAGCTCAACATTCAGATGTAATAGTTGAGGAGGACCAACTGGTAACCGAAGTTGATGAACTTCAAGTGGGTGAGTTGGTACAAGAAGGTTCCATTAGCAGTAGTGACATAGTTGGATGTGAACATGATGCTGATTGTAAATCAGTTGTGAATGAAAAGAACTCACGTAATGATACAAATTGCAACTTTGAGGTTAAGACTTTAGCATGGAGTGCTCTTCGTTTTTATTTTGATCCACACATAGAGGACTTGATGATGTGCAGGTGTGGATTGGTTTAGGGATTGTATCATCCATTGTGGGATGGAGGGTTGCCATATTCAGAATATGGGACTAGAGGCTGCAAGTATTCAACTCAAATGATTATGGGAGATTACTTGCAGGGACACCAGTCAATTTTCCATCATACTAATATGTATCCGAGAGGGTTGGTTACTTCTATATCACAGAGATTTCATATAGATACATGGTTATAGGGTGATTATGGTATCAGTAACTACAAATTGGATTAATTGCAGAGTCAGCACATCCATGGGAGTCTAGCAGAGGTCAGAGATAGTTGTGGGGTTGCAGATACCTTCAATGATTTGTATCTCCTCATAGTTGATGGATGTGAGAGAAGTTTGCTTTGGGATCCGAGTGATGACAGGGTTAGCATTGTAGTTTGGGTGGGTTCCATTGATTGGTTTCACCACTTATGGCATGGTGAAGATGAGATCAGAGTTGAGCAGCAAGAGTTTGAGAGTCTACATGGCACGTTTCTATTCAAAGTATGGGATTCCTTGGTCGCATCAGGATTACAATTAGGGTTCACAATTGAGCATTGTAGCATGTTTAGTGCACTGAGAGGATACTGGTTCATCCTTGGCCTTCTTGGACATGTTATGATTTTTATGGATTATTCTTGTGCACGGGGGATTGGATAGTTGGCAGGATCTTTGTTTTTGCACAGTTGTGGGAGGCAAGTTGGGTCAGCTTTCCAAGTAGCTTTCTTTTGAGGTGTTCACTCCTGCGACACCTACTGTTGGATTACTGTAATGTCCCCATTTTGAGCTAGCATTGGAGTTAGTGGATTTAGCCTATCATTGGGTCCTTGTAGGCTAATACTGGTGATTAGAGGACCCTATTGTGGGTTTTGGCCCCTTTTTGAGAGACTTACTATTTATAGTAAGTTAACTTATGGTTCTACTGAGCTTAAAGGATTTAGAGGAGTTATATGATGCTTTCAATTTTTATTTCCAGCTTCTGGTTTGGACTCCAAGATTCTTGTAAAATAATCGAATAGATTATTTTGTATATTGAATAATGAATGATTTACAAAGAGCTACAAGCTCATATATACACTACGAAGCTAATAAAAATAGCAACTATCTAAATACAACAAGATACACAAGATAGAGCATTAAAGAAGCTCTTGAATATTAGAAACATTCTAATACCCTCCCATAATGCTCAATCTGTCAATAACACCAATAGCCTCCCTGAATTTTACATATTTGTCAGAACTGAGAGACTTGGTGAAGATATCAGCGGACTGCTCTAAGGTAGGGACATACAGCAACTGAATAGATTTATCTTCAACTAGCTGACGAATGTAATGACAATGTGTTTTGACATGTTTGGTTCGTTTATGGAAGACCGGATTCTTTGCCAGTTTGAGCACTCCCTGATTATCACAGAATAGAGGAGTCAGTCCTGACTGAGGAACATGCATATCTGCAAGCATCCGCCGAAGCCAAACAGCCTCACAAGTTGCTTTGATGGCTCCGCGATATTCTGCTTCGGTGGATGACAGAGCCACTGCCTATTGTTTCTTACTCGTCCATGTGATAGCACCGGACCCCAAATTGAACACATATCCAGTGGTAGACTTACGATCATCAACAGAACCGGCCCAATCTAAATCTATGTAGCCACATAGTGTAGGATCAGAACTCTGAGTGTACAGAAGACCATAGTCAAGAGTACCACTAACATAGCACAGGACACGCTTTGCAGCTGTCCAATGATCAATTTTGGGTGCTGTCATAAAGCGGGATATGTAGCTTACCGCAAAACTAATGTCAGGTTTGGTGGCAGTAAGGAAAATAAGGCTGCCCACTAGTTGTCTAAACAAAGATTCATTCACAACAAATGAATCGGACTGAGCTGATAATTTTAGCCCGAGTTCCATAGGAGTGAGGGCAGGTTTACAATCCTGCATTCTGAACCTGTCCACAAGACTTCTAGCATACTTGGACTGAGAAAGAAAGATACTGTGCTCAGTCTACCAAACCTCAACTCCAAGACAATAGTGCAAGAGTCCCAAATCTGTCATATCAAAAGTGCTACACAAATCTGGTTTGATCTCAGTGATCAAATGTGAACTTTCAGTGATGATCAAATCATCCACATACACAACGATAAACAAGACATCATCACCTACATGTTTGATATATAGGTTTGAATCCGATGGACTCCTCTGAAAACCATGATCGGTTAGATATTTATCAATTTTCATGTACCAAGCCCAAGGAGCTTGTTTCAGACCATAGAGAGCTTTGACAAGTTTACAGACTTTGTGTTCCTGACCAACAACCTTAAATCCAGAAGGTTGCGTTATGTAGACCTCTTCCTGTAAGTCACCATTCAAAAAGACACTCTTAACATCCATCTGATGAACTTTCCAACCAAACTGAGCTGCTAAGCAAGAACAAGCCGTATGGTACTCATTTTAGCTGTGGGAGCAAAAGTCTCCTCATAGTTAATACCTTCCCTTTGTGAGAACCCTCGAGCAACAAGACGAGCCTTATACTTGTCTAAGGTTCCATCAGCATTGTATTTTACCTTGTATACCCATTTGCAACTAACAGACTTCTTCCCTGCAGGAAGATCAGAAAGAACCCAAGTTTGATTTTTCTGAATACTCTGAAATTCAGCTTCCATAGCTTGTTCCCATTCAAGGATACCTTTAGCCTCGGAATAAGTCTGGGGCTCATAAACACTATGAATGTTAGCCATAAGACTGTTTGTTTGCTCTTATTTCAAGAAACTCTACCTTCGATGAGCTCATCATCCCTGAGATCACTAATAGTTTTAACCCACCATTTGGGTCGAAGAGTAGAAGAGCCAATCTCTGGAGGAGCTGGAGGAGCTGGAGGAGCTGGAGGAGGTTCAGGAGCAGCAACAGGAAGAGGGTCATTCTCAGAAGCCTCAACAGGATCAGTATTAGGTGCCCCAGGGAAAGCATTAGTTGTATCATCCCTCCCATCAGATGATACTAAAGGAAGAGGAACACTATGAGGCTGTTCTTCAGAACACTGCTCAGAAGAAGACAGAAAAGGTCCTCGAGTTTCATCAAAAACAACATCACAGCTAAAGATGAGATGATCACTGCCAATATCTATCACTTTGTAGGCCTTATGGTTGTCACTGTACCCTGTCATCATGAGTCTCTGACTCTTGGAATCTAATTTGGAACGTTTAGCATCAGAATCCAAACATAGGCAAGAGAGCCAAAAATCTTCAGGTGGCTGATCTTAGGCTAAAGACCAGACCACAATTCTTTGGGAGTTTTGTTCTTGACAGCCTGAGTAGGGGAACAATTAAGAAGGTAAACAGCAGTAAACACTACTTCTGCCCAATACTTATTAGGAACACTCCTGTGTTGTAACATAGAACGAGCCATCTCAACAATCGTAGGATTGCGACACTCAACAACACTGTTTTGCTGAGGAGTGTAAGGTGCGGTGAATTGGCGTTTGATGCCATGTTCAACACAAAAACCGGAGAATGCATGAGAACAAAATTCCCCCCCATTATCTGTTCTAAGAGAAATGATACTGCAACCAGACTCATTTTCAACCAACGACTTAAAATTCTGAAATGTACTAAATGCATATGATTTTTGTTTAAGAAAGTACACCCACATCTTTCTACTAAAATCATCAACAATAAGCAAAAAATATTTGCAACCAGTTACTGATGATGTATTCATAGGACCACAAATATCAGCATGAAGTAATTGAAGTACTTGAGATGCACGCCAAGAATCGCCATCTTTGAAGGGAGTCCGATGTTGTTTGCCAGCTTGACAAGTGTCACATACTCCAAGATGCTGCGTCTGAATCGGAAGTAGACCAAAGACAAGTTCCTCCCGAGATAGCTGAGATAGATACTGGATGTTGAGATGTCCATATTGCTGATGCCACAAAGTACTGAGAGATAAATCACGGGATGCCATAGCGATTTCAGGAGAATCACCAATGTCAGTAAGCCGATATAGGCCATGATCCTCTAGTCCAGAAGCAACAGTAAGACGAGTCGTGCGATCAATAATGGAACATTTGTGGGCACTGAACACCACATCCAACTGAGGGGAATTTCTCATGATCTGACTCACAGAGAGCAGATTGAGTGCCATACCAAGAACGTAGCATACATTGAGAAAGATGAGCTGACACCCACCAGACTGTATCTGAACATTTCCTCTACCAATAATTTTGAACTCCTCTCCTCCACCAAACACAACTGAATCACTGTAGGGATAAAAGTCTGTAAACCAGTCACGCCGATGAGAAAAATGACGTGAAGCACCAGAGTCGATATACCAAGCAGACGATCAGGCTAAATCAGAGGGACTTTTAGCCATAAAAGCATAGAAGGCGGACTCCTTTGTCTCAGAATGTTCAGCAACATTTGCCTGTTGATTTGACCCTCCCAGATTCTTTTGTTCGGAAGCGAGCCGCTGACGGCAATCCTTCTTACTTATGACAGTAATGACACTGAACACTCTTCTACTGAGAATTGTCTGAGAATTGATGTGAACTGCCATGTTGTGCTGATTGAGAAGACTGAAATTTTGCTACAAAGGCTTGTTCTGACGAGGATGAAGTACGGTTACCAAATTGTTGTTTCCAGCGATCCTGTTGTAGAAGTTTGGTGCACAACTCTGCAAATTTCAGATCAACATTAGTTGAGGTAATGTTGAGAGTCTCTATGAAATGCTCATAAGATGTTGGTAGACTTTTCAGGGTAATGACTACCATATCTTCTTCCTCCATCTTCTAACCAATGGCTTCAAGCTGATCACGAATGTCCCTAATCTTCGTGAGATGTTCCTATAAGGACATACGTTCATCCATCATAATGGAGAACTGATTCTTCAAAAAGAACGCGCGACTCTTGTCGAATGTCTCATGCAACTCCTTCAAATATTTCCAGATGTCTACAGCAGACTTGCCAAAAGGAATCTGAGGCAACTGATCATCTGTGACAGAGAGCTTGAGAAACATAACGGCTTCTCGATTCCGATCATCGAATTTATCCTGATCTGCTTGAACGGAGGTCGAATGGGTCTCTGTGCCTAGAACAAGCTCATCCAGACGACGGTACTCGAAGATGGTCAACATTTGCTGCTTCCAGGTGTTGTAATTGCTGCCATTGAACCGTTGACTGTTTTCTAGCATCAGGTTGGTCAAAGACGCCATCAGATACAAACTTCAAGAAAAGAATTTAATAGGCAAGGATTCCAAGACAAATTTATGGCTGACCTAGAAAAAACCGATAAGTACCCAGAAAAGTTGATAAAAAACCCAGAAGGAAATTGAGATCAAAAGTCAAATCCATTGGCTTGGAAATCAAGGCACAAGAAATGAGGTACCTAGAAAATTTGAGCGAGGACCCAGATAGAATCTCAAAAAACCCACCACAAAAATGTATTTGAAAAAAATTTCGGGTCCCGAAAATTAGGGTTTTAGCAAAAAAATGGCTCTGGTTATATAAAACCAAAAACAAGAGCCACGAAATGTGATTGCAAAGGAGTTTCGAAGGTTGTTGATGCCCTGCAAAGAGGTCGCGTTGGAAGAGAAACCAAGTCGCGTGAGGGCACAGGTCGCGTGAGGTCGCGTCATGATGACCAGGACGCGCGTGAAGACCAAGACGCGCGTGAAGACCAAGACGCGTGTGAAGACCAAACGCGAGCAAGAGGTCGCGGAAGACCGAAGAGCCGAGGAAGCTCTGCAACAAGTTGCGGATGCACAGAGAAAAATATTTATAATATTTAGCTCTGATAAAAACGAAAAACGAAAAACACTGCTCTGATACCATAAAATAATCGAATAGATTATTTTGTATATTGAATAATGAATGATTTACAAAGAGCTACAAGCTCATATATACACTACGAAAATAATAAAAATAGCAACTATCTAAATATAGCAAGATACACAAGATAGAGCATTAAAGAAGCTCTCGAATATTAGAAACATTCTAATATCTTGGAGAGAGCATTTATTTTTAGTAAGTCACCCCGTCAGGTTCATTCATCATCTTTCATCATCAGGATCACTCTTGTGCTGTTAGATTTTGATTTTGATGCTTCCTCTGGTGTTTTCACAAAATGGGTGAATTATGATTATTATTTAATTAAATCGGCTAAGGTTGCCATTTTTATTGGAAATGTATTATGGGCATCTTAGTGTTATAGCTCATTGGAACCGGGTTGAGAAGTTTGAAATCCTGAGCTCATAAAACAAGGACCCTATGTGTCAGAATAGCATTATTTTAATAAAAGGGTCATTTTCAGCATTAAAATGAAGAGAAATATAATAGTTTATTATGTTTCAAATGTGCACATAAAACAAAGTCTTTTGTAAGTGAAAAGTTTGTGAGAGAAGATATCTTTTATTATAAAAGCAATGCTTTGGGAAAAAAGAATTCATTCATGAACTTGTGATTTTTATTGAAATTGGAGAGAGGAGAACATGGCTAGGGTTTGAGGACTGATTCCTCATTTTGCAATTTGAATCATTACTTGTTAATGGTGAATTTTGCTTCTGATGTACTGGAGATTCTTTGCTGGTTAAATTAATTCAAATTTGATACTGAAGTATATCAAATTTGAGGAGTTGTGAACAAATTTTGAATTCAGAGGTGGTTCAATTTTTCTTCCAGTGTTTATTGTGTTGAGTAGAAAGTTGTTTTATCTTCTACTTGGTGGTGTGATCAATCAGAAGGCAGCGTGGGGTAATAAGAGTTGCAGACTTCACTGAAGGAAGCTGCATTTCATCCAGAGGCTAGCATATTTTCTCACAGCCAGCTCGTGACTTCCAAAGAGGCTGCATCACCTTGCTAGCAAGTTGCATTTCCTTCCAAACAGGCTGTGTAATTAATATTGGAGGCTGGAAATCAGTTTTAATTGATTGCGGGAATATCCAACCAGGCTGTGTTGGAATTAGAGAAGTTGCGTTCTCTTTCTTGGAGGTGGCTGAAGATTCATACAGGATGCGTTGACTTTCCTGTATGTTATTTTTAATTCTACAACATTCATACAATTGCCAGGTGCCAATAGTTGTTGAATAATTTGATGTTTATAAGCATTGCCACTTCTATAATTTTGAATAATTGATGATCGTTCAAAACATATTTAGTCTGATATTATTTATGATATTTAAAATTGCTGGTAAATTTCATTTGAAATAAACTTAAACAAAACACAAAGATACAATTATTGCAAGTAATTTCAAAAAAGGGAATTATATTTAGAAGGAGCCAGGCAGGGTCTTCACAGTGGTATCAGAGCTTTGATCTTGCCAGCCTAGAGGTTATGAGGGTTTAGCTATGGAAGACAGGTTTGTGCATGGCATGCATTATGTCCGCAGGGGTAGAGCTTCACCCTCGCCAGAAGGAAATGAACAGGGCCCACAGGTTGATCGTGCAGGCAACAGGTGCAAAAATAATATTGGCAATGATGTTGACAGGGAAGCCAGAGATGCTTTTAGAAATTTAGAAGGTCAGCATCATGTTGCAAATGTATTGCAACAGCTTTCAGACACTCTTCAGCGTATCGCATTACCAGGTGATCGTGCTAGAGATAGAGGTGCACGGAGTGTTTCAGTTAGATCACACAAGTCACGAGCAAATAACAAATGTGATTATAGAGCTGACCATACAGGTATTTATGATAGGCCTATTCGTCCTACTTTCTTGAGGCCTAAGATGGATGCAATTAGTGTAGAGACAGAGCCGGCACCATTCGTTGATGACATGGTGGCACACTTTGCAGAGTGGGATGCTCTTCCAAAAGCAATTAAGAGGAATTTGAATTTTGACAGGTACCTAATACAGAAGAGAGAGCATTCCAGAAGCTTTTCTCAGGAGCATGTGGCTATGACAGACTTGCTTGAAGACAGTTGTATTGAGTCTCATCATTTCCACGAGACAGGAGCTTATGATCATGGGAATGCTGATGACATGATAGCCACCATTGATGGCAGCCCTACTTCAATAGGCAGCAATGAAATTACTAACAATATAGGTTCTGATTTTTCTGACAGCGGACCTATGTTTGAGCCTATTGATGACGTTGATGACAGGGCAAGTGTAGAGGATGTTGTGGACATCACTATGGGTTTTGACTCACATGATGTGAGTGTTAGTTTTTAGGATTGCATGCTCAAAGCGAGTTCTTTTAATTCTGATTTCTATGACAGCAGTGAGTCACGTTGGCAGCGGCATGAGATATCAGAGGTTTTACAAGTTGGTGGTATTGGCATTGATAATGTGGACACTACTGATGTTATCTATGAAGATGATTCATGCTATAGCGAGTCTGGTATATCATATCAGATATTGGATGATGACTCAGAGTGGTTATTGGATGATGATCGGTCCCAGGATCATAGTTTACAGGGACTTATTGCACATAGTGAGGATTCTCAGAGACATGAGTCCATTTAGGAAGAGCAGATTTCACATCATGTCTCTCACAGTTCGCAGTTTTTTAGCGCAGATCAGCAAATGGGATCAGTTCACTTTGTGAACAATCCCTTATTTGATGTGGATGTCATTATGACTTATGACAATCTGTTGTTTGAGCTCAGTGATGATCCTTTTCAGGAGTTGTACAATGATGATGATGTTGGGGATCCTATTAGTACACCTAGTTATCAGACAGATTTTACAGGATACCAGTCAGTTTTTACTGAGCAGTTTACAAAGGTGTACACAATGAGGAGTGCTTTTAGTTTCACTTTTGATCCTCATGTTCAGGATATCTACCAGTTACAGAGTTCTTCAGTGCATCCATTTGATGACTGGTATGATGATTTGGTTAGCACGAAGACTGGAGGCAAGTCTAATCTGTTGGTTGAGTTTCTCCCACGCGTGATCCTATTGCAGCATCTTCAGTTTGGGTGTTGAGTGCAGTTTCTCAGTTGCTGATGTTTGTACTGTTGATGTTGATGATTTCTTCACAGGAGTATGGTGAGGACAAGGACATTACTTCATTCTATCCTTGGGATCCAAGTGGACTTTTGTGTTTTGTTTTCTGAGATTGCTTGGGGACAAGCAATTTCAGGGAGGGAGGACTATAATGTCCCCATTTTGAGCTAGCATTGGAGTTAGTGGATTTAGCCTATCATTGGGTCCTTGTAGGCTATTATTGGTGATTAGAGGACCTTGTTGTGGGTTTTGACCCCTTTTTGAGGGACTTACGATTTATAGTAAGTCAACTTATGGTTCTACTGAGCTCAGAGGATTTAGAGGAGTTATATGATGCTTTTAGTTTTTATTTCCGACTTCCGGTTTGGACTCCAAGATTCTTGGAGGGAGTGTCTATTTTTAGTAAGTCACCCCGTCAGGTTCATTCATCATCTTTCATCATCAAGATCACTCTTGTGCTGTCAGATTTTGATTCTGATGCTTCCTCAGTTGTTTTTGCAAGATAGGTGAATTATGATTATTATTTAATTAAATCAGCTAAGGTTGTCAATTTTATTGGGAATGTATTATGGGCATCTTAGTGTTACAGCTCGTTGGAACCAGGTTGAGAAGTTTTAAATCCTGAGCTCATAAAACAAGGACCCTATGTGTCAGAATAGCATTATTTTAATAAAAGGGTCATTTTCAGCATTAAAGTGAAGAGAAATATAATAGTTTATTATATTTCAAATGTGCACATAAAGCAAAGTCTTTTGTAAGTAAAAAATGTGTGAGAGAAGATATCTTTTATTATAAAAGCAATGCTTTGGGCAAAAAGGAATTCATTCATGAACTTGTGATTTTTATTGAAATTGGAGAGAGGAGAACATGGCTAGGGTTTGAGGACTGATTCCTCACTTTGCAATTTGAATCATTACTTGTTAATGGTGAATTTTGCTTCTGATGTACTGGAGATTCTTTGCTGGTTAAATTAATTCAAATTTGATGATGAAGTATATCAAATTTGAGGAGTTGTGAACAAATTCTGAATTCAAAGGTGGTTTGATTTTTCTTCCAGTGTTTATTGTGTTGAGTAGAAGGTTGTTTTATCTTCTACTTGGTGTTGTGATCAATCAGAAGGCAACGTGGGGTAATAAGAGTTGCAGACTTCACTGAAGGAAGCTGCATTTCATCCGGAGGCTGGCGTATTTGCTCACAGCCAGCTCATGACTTCCAAAGAGGCTGCGTCACCTTGCTAGCAAGTTGTGTTTCCTTCCAAACAGGCTGCGTAATTAATATTGGAGGCTGGAAATCAGTTTTAATTGATTGCGTGAATATCCAACCAAGCTGCGTTGGAATTAGAGAAGTTGCGATCTCTTTCTTGGAGGTGGTTGAAGATTCATACAAGCTACATTGACTTTCCTGTATGTTATTTTTAATTCTACAACATTCATACAATTGCCAGGTGCCAATAGTTGTTGAATAATTTGATGTTTATAAGCATTGCCACTTCTATAATTTTGAATAATTGATGATCGTTCAAAACATATTTATTCTGATATTATTTATGATATTTAAAATTGCTGGGAAATTTCATTTGAAATAAAATTAAATAAAACACAAAGATACAATTATTGCAAGTAATTTCAGAAAAGGGAATTATATTTAGAAGGAGCCAGGCAGGCTCTTTACAATTACTCCACCATTTCTAGCATGGCAACGTTGTGATTGTGTTAGTTTGGCAGGTATTATCACTTCCATTGGTGCGAGAATTAGAGAATTACAGGAGTTGGTTGGTGATATCAGGGACATTACACAAGTCTTCACTTGGGATCCAGGTGGAGCATTCCCATGGGTGGTTATGTATCATGGAATTGGTTGGAGAGATTTGTTTCGTCCATTTCTTGATAGAGGTTGGCATAATGTTGAACTCCCACCACCACTTGACATTAGAGGTGTATGTGATTACAACTAGAGTGAGGCTCTCAATTGGATTGAGGGTGTTCTCATACATGATAGCAGCACATGGCAAGTTGACTAGACTTATTATGCACGTGGGGTAATTTGGGATCCTGGCATTTAGTTGATTACTGCATTGGTTCTTGATGAGTTGCTTCACAACTCCGGGGTTGGAAATGTTTATACCTTAGTTGCCGATTCGAGTTCGGGGACAGATTCGGGTTCAAGAATCCGGTTCGTGGATTCGTGAATTTTTTTTTCCCGTTTTGGATTCGTAAGGATTCGTGAGTATATATATATGCATTATATATCCAAAAATATAAGAGAAATATACATAATTCTAAAACTAAATCATTTGATACTATGAATCTATGATGCTTGATCATTGATCAATGCCAAATGTCAAAGTCTTCATAACTAGGTCTTAGGTAGTCTTTGTTGGTGGTTGTTTTCAAGTCCCTAGGTCCGGCAAATGAGGTTTGAGTGATTTTGGCCTATTGGAAAGTCATGTATGACTGGGATTTGGGCAAGAGCTAAGCTAAGTCTGTCATAGAGATGGGGTCGAAACCAAGTGATTTGTGATAAAACGAGTTAAAACCCTTTGAGAATCCTTTTGCCAGCTTCAGTTTGACCTTAGAAAGCCATGATGGATTGTGGGAGGTAACCCTGCTGAAGGCTTGCTGAATCCTGAAATTTGGCTAAGTCTGGAATTTTTTGAATCTAGAATTTGCATCTTAACTCCTATGAAGCTGAAACCTATCTCAAACATCTTGGAATGTATTTAACTTGTATTAATACAAATATAAATTAAAGTATAAGGAATTAAATAAATCAAACTTATACTTAAATGTTATATTTGTATAAATCCTCCTATCAATTTAGGGTTAGATGAAAAAAAATAAAAAATAGACATATTAAGTGCTTTATGCCTTCATAGGCCGCGGGTCCTTAGGGATTTGCATGGATCCGCACGGGATCCTCAAGGATTTGTGCTAGATCCCCCTAGGTCCATGACGGATCCGGGCAGGGTCCTTGCAAAAGCCTGTGGATCCGTCGGCTCGCGGATTCGGACGGATCCACAGGCTTTTGCAAGGACCCTGCCCGGATCCGACGCGAATTCGGACCCGGACCCGGATTTGGGCCTATACAGGCGAATCCGGCAACTAAGGTTTATACCAGTGTAGCGCAGTAGATGGGCAAGGGATCATTCTTGAGGAGAATATGGGATCCAGGTATTTGGTTTCAGCAGGCCGGTGCAGATTGCTTGAGGGCAAGCAATCTCTAGGAAGGGAGGACTGTAATGTCCCCTTTTCTAAGCCATTAATTTATGATGTGTTGTTAGCCTGTAATGTTATATTGACTTTTGAAATTTAAATTTCCTATAATTTGGTGCAATCTAATAAATTCTCCTACAAGGTTATGTTAAGGACCTAGAAGTTCTAATTGACAACATGAAACAAACAAGCATAGTATCTAATATAACACAAATAACAAGTATAATAATCTAATTCCTCTTGAAAAAACTTAAAGCCAAACAAATGAAATCTTGCATAGTGACAAAAAGGAAGTAATAATAAAGACTGCGTGGAACTTACAATGTTGCCACAGCTAAAATTCGTTGAAAGGGATCAAAGGATAAAAGAGATGATGTTGATGGAATTCCATAGTGCAACGTTACATGTGGATTCAAATCAGCTGGTCTTAAACCCCCTTGTAGTAAACCAGATTGGTTCACCTAAATTGAAAGATAACATTGTTAGTACTTACAAATTATTCCAAAGGGCTATTATAAATTTATTCTATATAATACACAAAAAAACAATTAAATAAAAGCACTCAACCAAGTTCATGACATCTGAAGAAGATACTTGTTACAATATCATTAATAAGAATAACCTCCGTGTATTAGATTATTTGAACATTATAAACAGAAAATAATGAAAATATTCCAGCATATCTTATGCTCTCCCATTTACTGAAGTGCTATTTACACAACGGAACAAAATACAAATCAATTTTACCGTTTGAAATCAAATTTACCTAAAATCCTCCCAAGTTCCTAGAAAAATGTTTAAACAAATAAATTTATATTTTCCTACATTTACAACTACAACTCAAATTTTGAATAACCAGCCATGATGATACCATCAAAACCAAAGTAACAAGCCTCGGACTCTACAGTGACTTGGTAGGCCAAAAACTAACAGCCAACATACCTTGCCAAAAGAACACTTTCCTCAGCCCAAAAAACAAAGAGTTAAGGTCAAAGACTTGGCATATGAAATCATCAAGTGGTTTTAGTAAGAATCAAGAGGATGGAGTTCAGGGTTTTTAAACAAAATGATGTGGCAAGACTCATCTAGAATCAAATGGGAATTTCAAACTCGAGTTATATTGTTTGATAATGGCCCAGCATGAAAACAAATCCTCCTAGAAGATGAACATTCATTCTTTGATGATTGAGGATCATTACCCAATCATTCATGGGGACATTTTGGGCAAAGAAGATGAAGGCGAAAAAAAAGCTACAAGGAACAAAAGGACAGATGCAGAGACATGGACAAGTTGTTCTTGAAGAAATTGGGTCCTAAATCATGGCGGAAGGGAATATGCTAGCAATAAAGGGAAAATGGCAAAGCGAGGAGCATACCGAAGAGGCCAACCATTTGGAGAATGGAGAGACATTGAAGGAAACAGAGAAAACCAAAGATTAAACCAACTGAAAAAAATAATCAAATTATGATATTTATCAAGGCATAGAACAGATTTTTCCATTTTGTGTAATAGTTTAGGTTCATTGTAAACATGATTGTAAGTCATTTAAAAGGCAATTGTTAAAATCAATACAGAAAAGATTGTTGTTTCAAATAGACAGAGAATGTTGACAAAGAATTGTTTAGGCTGCCAGGTTAGTGTAAAGGTCCGCCCCTTTTCGCCCCTTTTCACTGATTTCTTTTGTTTTTCCAATAATTGTAATTTTGTCAAACAGTTTGCTTGCAACCTGGATGCTGAAGGCTCTGATTTGTTTTTCAATATGCTAAAGTAATGTGTTTGTTGTTGTTACTAAGTGGTTTAAAGCATTTCATCAAATACAAGACAAGTGTATGCAATACAACTCAGAATATCAAATGCTGGTAACATAAAATAAATCTCAGATTTCGTATTGAATACAACTCAGAATAGCATATGCTGGTAACATATAAACAATCTCAGATTTCTTAATGAATGAACAACATTACAAGCAATGCGTACAGTATGGCAGACCTGGGATATGTCCTAAACAATAGTATTGATTCTCCACGCTGCTACAGACTGTGATACACTTCAAACTCTTTACCAGCTGTATATAATGACCAAAAATGCCAACGTATACTTTCTTAATCTAGTCTCTGAGAGATATGACTGAATGATAGCAGTTGTCCAATGAGGGACAACCTCCAAATGATTGTGTATACTCCCCAAAAACCCTCACAGAAGCTACAGCAGAGAAATCCAAGGAATTCAAAAGTTTTCTATTGAAACTTGAGGGTAGAGAAATTCAAAGAGGCTGGAACAACAAGGACAGGGAGATGACCCAAAACAGCAAAACAAAGTTGCACTTTCCACTATTCAAAACTTCAATCCAGATGAAGTGAATTTATCAATAGAGGAGGCAAGGAAATTAGTAATGGATAGTGGGATGCTTCTGGTCCCCGGATGGGATTTGCAATCCCCAATTTTACTTGACCAAGTGAGAAATCTAAGGGATCTAGTTTTTCCTTCTCAATTTGAAGTTAGTGAATTTCTGTCTGGATTCAGATTTGATCCTAAATCACAGACTTTAGCTACCTGGGCATTGGTCCCTTCCGCACAGAAGCCACAAATGATATAGATTAGTAAAGAAAGAAGGGGAAATGCAATCATAAAAACTATAAAGAACACTTTTGTAGTTGAGGCAGCAGATTTAGTCTCCCATGTAGTTATGTTATCTAAGGCTGCTGCCATTGAAAGAGAGAAGAATTTCAGAGAGTTTTCAGAGAACCTTGTTATATTGTCAAAGAAGTGTGATGAACTGTACATGGACAATGCATTTCTAAGGGATCAATTAGCAAAATATACTATGTTGCTTCCCTCCAAACAGACCAAACAAGTTAGCCCAAACACCCAAACGCAAACTGCTCCTGATAAGGCCATTCTTTCTGAGGAAGCTGAAAAACAGCTAAATAAGTATGCGGGGAGAATTGAGGAGCTTGAAGTAGATGTGAAGGATGCTAAGGCTTCAGTTTTTGTGAAGAGTGTGGACACCCTGATGAAGGTTCTTGAGCAAGTTAAAATTCAAGTTGGATGTTGTGCATTAGAGTTATAGTTCCTTATTGCTATCAGAGCAATTGTGCTCTAGTTTAATTGATTTTCTAAAACCAATATACCATGGCACCCAAGAATGGGTATGATGGAAAAGTTGGAAATTGTTTCCCAGTTCAGAGATGGGCCCTCCATTGTTATGGAGACAAAAGAAAGGGTTGAAGATGTGGTCTCATTGTTGCCCTTCGTTGAAGGGAAGGAACAATTGATTAAACATGGGGTCAAATACTGTTGAACATGGAGCATCCACTGAAACCAGATATCATGGATAAGGACAAAATTTTGAAAAGTTTGAAGAAATGGACATTTGATTTTGAGCTGATTGTCCCGGTGGTGCAGACATTAATTGTTAATAGTGGAGAGATTGAAATTGCACAGCTCAATAGAATAATTGATAAGATGTTGAGTTTTGAGGTTGGCTATTCAAAGTTTGTCTAAGATGCTAGAGAAATCACAAATGCGAGGTGGAAGTAGTGTAATACTACCATCCTCTCCATTAGAAACCTATTCATTATTTAGAGACAAAAAGAATGATGGCATTACCTTGTGTAGGTTGTGTTTGTTGAGCTAGTGCTTGGGTTCTTCATCTTTGCAAGTTTTCTTGATTTGACTATTTTGGTGCATTTTCCAACTTCTTTGCCACCGACATATGCAAGACTGCATATTGTTGTGTTTCCTCAACAATTATGAAACTCCTTGTGCCTTAATCATACTTCCCAATACCTTTGGCATTATAACCCATCCTTCAAATCAATTTAGAGTCAAGATAGAGCCGATTCATTTCATGTACTTCTCAAAAGTATCAAGGATTCATTTGATTCTTTGATAAAAGTAAAAGGATATGGTAGGATGCTTACTTTGCATACCTCATTGGGTTTGAGTTGGTCTCCTTGGCATGTTAGATTCTTCATTTTCCTTTGTCCCGCCATTATTCTTGGAGCTTGGCAATTTCTCTCCTTTTGCTTCCAACTAAATGATTCCCATGAGATTTCCTCCATGAAATTGCAATCTATCTTGCAACTCTTACTCTCTTCTTTCAAGGGTTGACATGTTTTCTTATTTCTCTATTTTCCCTTTAAATTTCTTGGTTTATTTATCAGAGTTATTCATTCCATGCTCTCTTAAGAGCTTCCCCATAAATGTAATGCAACAAAACTTGCAAATCCTTGTCATCAATCAATGGAAGTAAATACACTAGTCTAAAATGTGTTAGGAAACCCCTGTAGGCTCAAGGAAAACCGCTCGGAAAACATCTGATCTGTAATAAAAATGGATGCTTCATTGTATTATTCGATAACATGGATTTGTTTCCAAAACTATGTTGCTCACAACTTCTGTGCTTAGTTGAATGACTTTTAAGGTTGCAAACTGTGATTTCTGTACAGCACCTTTAGCTCATTTCTAACAGCATAAATTCATTATTCAAGGGTTAATCCTTCATACTCTACATCATGCTACCATGCATGTGTAAAAATTTAATCAATCCACAAAACCATAGTGTGACCAAGAGTATGCTTATGTAAGGTCAATTCCAACAATTACAAGTTGTTAATAACAAGAACTATGCTGGTGAATCACCAATAAAGCTGATTCTTATCTACTTGTACTATGAGATGTTAGAAACCTGCTAGGAAACAGCATAAGCAAGCAATAGAAACAACATCGCGTTAAAAAAACATCAACAAGAGTGATTCACCATGGGGGAGCCCAATAGCAAAAAGAAATCAACAAAGAATCAATTGTAAGTCAAATTGAACAAGCATGTTCCCTTCATAAGGGTCTCTTAGAACATCAATCTAGCATCCTAACACTTGTACATAGTGAACTCCATGACTAAGCATAGTCAAACTATTTCTAGAATTCATGGCAATGGACCTGCAACTTTTAGTTGCTGTATTTTCTAAGATAAGTTGGAATACGTTCAACATTCTCAATTTGAGGTCCTTCTAAGCTCTCCCCAACTTCTTACATGCCTTAGTGAGTTGTATTTATGTTGCAGCTAATGAATTCAATGATTAAGAATACTCAAACTATCTCTAGAATTCATGGCCATGGACTTCAACCTTTTCTTGTCATGTTCTGTGGGATAAGAATTGGAATACAGTCAGCATTCTCAAATTGAAATATTTCTAAACACTCTCCAACCTCTTACATGTCTTCACTCCATACCCCAATGGGTGTATTTGTGTTGAAGAATGAGCATAGGAGTTGACAAAAGAAAATAAAATCACTTCAATGCAAAAAGATAGAAGATCCAGTTCAACTCCCCAAGTCAGTATTGGCTCTGTTATTTTGTCATTTATGAGATGAATTCTTTGTTGGCCCAAACTATCAGCTGATCCTCATCTTTGTCATAACATTTTCAGGCACAGCTGAAGCCTAAAACTATTAAGATTCTAAAAAATATTCAACATTAGATATCTCAGTTGTAATGTTTTTGCCCCTTCAACAAAACTGCATTTAGCATGTAACACTCTCAAAAGTCAATCAACTCTGTAATGTCCCCGTTTTTCAGACTTTGGGATTAGCTTGTTTTGGCGACCCTCGCAGGCTAATCAGGAGATCAAAGGGGGTCAGATGGCGGAGCCAGTGTTGGGATTCCATTCTGGAGGTTCAATTTACCAGGTTTGCTCTTCGTTCAAGTCAATTTGGTCAACTTACTATTTTTAGTAAGTGGTATTTTGGGTATGGCCAGGATTAGCAAGGTGTCTGCACAGAGTGTCAGATGTGCCAGGATTGAGTTTCAGGGAATCTCCAGTTTGAGAAACTTACTATTTTTAGTAAGTCTATTTTTAGCAGTTGGCTATTTTTGGCAGTGGGTTATTTCTAGCAGGTCAGTTTGCGTTTGAAGCTCTAGTGTCAAAAATGAGTTTGTCACAGTCAATGTGATTCAGTGGCTTTGGTTTTAAAGGTTATCGTTATTAAATTAAATTATTTTAATTTAATAACTTTATTACTTTATAACTTTAATGTTATAAAGTGAAGTTATCATTTAAAAGCCTTTTTAATGAAAAAAGTGAAATTGTGCTTTTTCCGAAAAAGCTATATATTCATTTCGAAAAAGCACTTTCATTCATCCATTGTTGAATTATGATTTTATTGAAGTTTGTGAGAGAGACAACCCAACTAGGGTTTTGAGGACTAATTCCTCTTCTGGCAATTTGAGTCATTACATAGTGATAGTGAATTTTGCAGCTGTATCTAAGATCATAGTCCAGTGCTGAAGTATACTGGATGTGTGTGAAGTTTTTAATTCTACAAGCAAATCGATTTGCTCTCAAAGATTTCGAATTGTCTTCATGCTAAGGTTCTGAAGGTTATTGGGAATTTGTTGTGATTCATCAATTGATAGTGGAATTTGAATTCCTTGTTGAGGACAGATTTCTAAAGAATTCTGAATTTGTAGAAGGCCGTACAGAATTCTTTCATCCAGGGCTGTATGGAAATCTGCCAGTTCTGTACGGAAGTCTGAATCCGTACTTGTTGCAGCCAGCCGTAGGTGTTTTGGAGTTTGCAAGATTTGTTCTTTGCCTTTGTTTGCAAATTGTAGTGTTGCGGCTTGCCTGTAAACGCCAGCAACAGGTTAACATTTTGAGAGTGGGTTGGCACATTTTTCTTCCAACTGTGATTCTTCTTCCAGCAGACGTAATATCTAAAGGTGCATTAATTTGATACATTTGTTTGCAAAAGGAATTTGGTCATTTAAAATGTTCAATTTATTTTACAATGGCATGTTGGAAGTTGTTTTAAATAAATTGCAATTAATAATTGATGAAATCTATCAGTTTTTCATATACTTGTGGAATACAATTTAAACAAGAAATTGCAAATTAATTTGAAGAAAACCTAGTTTGTTAATGAGAGCCAGCAGGGCTCTTTACAAACTCAACCCCGTGCATGGATTCAAATTTTGATCACAGGTGGAGATCGTTGTGCTAAAACTTGAAAGGTCTACTATAGGTAGATATCTCTTTTCCCTCCATCTTTTCTGGATTGGATAGTTATATTGGTTGGCATATTGCACTATTTAATAATTTACATTGTTGCATACATTCATCTTTCTCTTATTGCCTTACTTAATAACATATTTATTGCTTTGGACATCATTTTGCACTGTTTAATAATTTGCATTGTTGCATACATTCATCTTTCTCTTGTGGCCTTACTTATTGTCATGCGTATTGCCTTTGCACGTCATTTTTTTATTAATTTATTAAATGCACTATTGTCTACAGATATTGTCCATTTGTTGTCCACTTAGTGCCTTATTCGATTCCTTTGTGTGTTCACTAAGGGAGGCCTTCTACTGGAGGTCAATTTACTAGAGACCATATCTTAAAGCACATTATTCTTTCCTTTTTGTACTGGCTGTATTTTCTTACATTTTCTTTCTTTTATAACATGAAGCTGTCCCTATTTATTCGATAATAAATTTTACTCCTGAATATGCATTTTGTCTGATTGACCTACTTTGGTCACTGGGAATCAATAATAAAATAAAACTTATCTCACCCGTTGTTAACTGAATGACTAGTTGCTGATCTTTAGATATGATTGGTTCATAGCTTATTACTTTACTGAATAAGTTATAACCAACTCCAATTATCGGTAGGCCAATTTCAATACCATCAAAGAATTTACTCGACGACTTATCTCTCCTAGGACCGGGGTAAATCACACAAAGGGGCGAGTTTACAATTACTGAAATCGGTAAGGGTCCGTTTGGTTACTGGAATTACAGAATGCTGGATTTTTGTAATACTGAAATTTGCCAATTCAGGAAGTTTTAAATCCGGAAAATGGTTTTTGGAATATGAATGGAACTGATTGGTTCACCTGAAAAGTGAGTGAGAAGATGCACTTTTTGCTTTTGGTTCCATAAATCTGGAATTAGAATACCACCCAAGTAAGGTGGACGCCTGTTCCTTCCATTTGATGGAACAGTGCCAATGCCACTTAAGGGGCTGGATTCCGTAGCTAGTTATAGCATATAAAAATGTTTCCCCTGGCTGGATGTTAGGATGTAGATCCCATGGTGCACTCCGTCCTGAGTGTGTGTAGTGTGTAGTGTAAGGATTGCGGCCTTGCGGTGTTGCTCTGCATTCCACTGCCTCCTGCCCCTGACCTGTGTACCCTGGGCATCCATAGCTGCATTCGCTGCCCTGCTGGTAAGGCTAGAATCGCTTGCACAGGTTTTGTTAGCATCTCATCCCATCTCTTGAGAATACCTATGTCTTTTGTAAGCTGCAATTATGATATTCCATGATACGATGTCTTGTTTAGTTATTTTGTCAAACACATCGAGTGCAGCCACTAAACTTCCGCACTTATCATACACACGGATAAGGTTATTTTGTAAACGTTTATGTGAGTCAAACTCAAATACCCTGCCATGGATGTGTGTGAATGGAGTGGATTTTCTTACCCTCTGCAAGGGCTTTCTTGGAAATGCAGGTCTGTAATAAACGAGAAGATATGTACTCGATTCTGCAAGAGAATTGTGTGCGGTAAGGAGGAGGTGTAGGGCTTCTTTCAATCGATTCGCTCTGCATAATACTTTGAGACTGAGATTGAAATTGACGGTGGATCGTGTTGGCATCGTATGATTATATTTGAATCTCTGCAAATACGCATTATTATTCAATCTACTTGTAAAAGCTCATATGATTATATTTGAATCTCTGCAAATATGCATTATTATTCAATCTACTTGTAAAAGCTCATACAAATCTTTCAGTTTACATGCATTCTATTCGTTCAGCGAAGCACCCAAACCAGTCATGCACAGAGCATTTCAGAAGCAAAACAGAATAAGCCAAAGTCAGATATGTGGACAAGAGGGGCTTGGACCCGAAAATTTTATAAAATTTGATTTATCAAAAAGTAGAATTGGAATTGGTGGAAGATCCATATGCTCATTTTGGGCCAAAATGAGAATATGGAAAACCCTATTCCATTTTCATTTTTTAAAAACAAACTGCAAGTTGGGAAAAACCGGTATTTGAAGTTCCCAATTCCAACTCAATTCCGGCAACCAAACGGGCCCTAAAGGATTGGCAATCCAAGGGTGCTTGGTCATGTTCTAGACAAGCTCAATAAATCTACACCGTCCCTGCACCAAATATTTGAAATACTTTGTTTAATGCATTTACCCATAGCCTGCAACACTTCTTTATTTCTGGTGTAGGGCATTTTCCAATCATGAGGTCAAAATCGAAAGTTTTAACCATATATATATGGCAAAGTGAAGAAGTATCCCTGATCCTATGAGTAGGGCCTGATACCCAAAAATACGATGAGACCTATAATATCACCTACACTTTTTTTCAGCTGACAATTTACTTTAAAACATATTTTGTTTCTACTCATTTTATTATCGCATTGATTTCTCTCCACGTTGGCCTCTGAAATCGACACCCTGCTTTTCAAGGGACTATTCCACAATTAATTCACAGTGCACTGTCCAAGTAAATGAACCTGAATAATTTTAGAGATTGATGTGGTCATGATTCAATTTTGGAAATTCATTTTTTCAATAAATACAGATGTGCATTGTTTAAATGAAGCTTAAAGTTGATATTTTAAATCCGATTAAATTGACATACCTGAGCAGCTGCAACTGCTTTCTGCAATAATCGCTTGGCAAACATTATTGAGGACCTCGTCTACCGCACTGAACTGAAATCAGGATCGAGAAAATTAACGCAAGAGAATATAGCTATGTGTATATGAATTGTGATTGAACATCAAAAGATAAAATGAACAGATGAAAAACTAGACGGAAGAATCGGACAAGTCAAAACATCAAAGGTCGCTAAACACATAGTATCTAGTGTCCTTTTTTAATATGTTGACTATACACAATACATGTTGGTGCCGGATTGCTTTCGCTAGGTATCACATTTGCGTATTCTAGTCGCATTTCCCAAAGCCGTTCGAGATTGTCGAAAATATTTATATGCATTAAGGTGTATTATTATTATTTATTAGTATAAGGCACTCTTCACTTTCGTTTTGGATTAAATTTGTTTTTCTTCAATATAACGATCACTATATAAGTTAGGATCTTTTTTATGAGTTTAATAATTAATTTATAATTTATAATATTTTAATGTACTTTAAAAAATTTAAAGTTTAAAATTAATTTATAAATATTAAGTTTTAGTTAAATTTGTGATATACAAATTATTTTAAATTTTGTATTAAAACAAATTTATAGTGTATAAATACTTTTAGGTCAAATTTGTAGTATGGAAGGATCTTAATTTAAATATGCAATGTATAAATGATCGTTTAATTTGTAAATACAAATTTAAATTTAAATCTATATGTACTTATGTATATAGATAATTATATACACTGATATGTTTCGCTATTTGTTTTAGTGATATGCATATTCAATTGATAGGATATTACTTGTAGTAAGATGTATTGTTGTGTTTGATATAACAATATGGATATGCAATGTAGAGGTATCACCTTAAGAAATTAATGCAATTTTATGATGTATGCTTGTATGCTTGGAACAATGATGTTATCTTTGATCTCTTTGTATGATAGAGGAAATTTTCTCAAATGAGTAGATCCAAAATGGATATATAAGTGTAGACACCCAAAATTGGACACTCTTGCAAGCTCACATTAATTACAAACTTTTCTTCTATTAATTAAATGATTGTTTAATTACTTAATTAATTATTTTCTATTTATTCTATAAACCTACTATTTCATCATTAATACTCTCCTTGTTATTAATTAAATAATTAAGTTTATTTAATTAATTAACCTTAATTTTTTTTAAAGAGGGGTAAATGCTTTGACTTGGAGCTATGAAATGGTGAGGACACAAATGGAGGACCTCATCCCCAATGGGATTTGAACCTTGATGAAAGAACAACAACACAAAAACTTAACCATCACAACATGCCACTATTGGCAATTAATTAACCTTAATTAATTAATATTTATCAATTAATTAAACTCAATTTCTAATGTCTTATAATTTAAATAATTACATTTAATTATTTTAATTAACTAAAAGTTTCCTCTAAATTAAATTAATTTCTCAAATTAATTTAATTTCATTCCAATTTTGATTAATTTTATTTCAAATTAATTTCTAATTAATTTGATCTTAATTTCAATTTAATTTCATCACTTCTCATAAATTCAATTTTTAATTCAATTTTAATCATAAAACTTTCAAAAAATCAAGAAAAACATATTTATGAGGAAATCAAATTTCTAAAAAAATTAAAATGTCTCATAAATTGGAAAATCAAATTTCTTAAAATCTAATATCTTCTTAAAATCCAAAAATAAAAATCATTTCCTTCTCTAAATTTTTATTTTTGGAATTTCCTATCTTCGAAAATCAGTAGTCTATTCAAATCTTATCTTCTCATTTATTTCCCAAATGACTTTTCACTTTTAAAGTTCAAATTGGAAACAAATTCTCAATTTTGGAAGATTACCCAAAATCTTCTAGTCTCTAATTATCTTGTATGTTCGTTCTGATTTTCCCAAATTGATCTCAACCGCTTGTTCAATCCTCATTATCTATATAAACCCCCCTTCTATCACATTTGAAGGATCCTATCTATTGCATCCCAATTGGTTGACTATACATACTACATGTTGGTGCCGGATTGCTTTTGCTAAGTATCACATTTGTGTATTCGTCGAAAATATTTATATTCATTAAGGTGTATTATTATTATTATTAGTATAAGGCACTCTTCACTTTCATTTTGGATTAAATTTGTTTTTCTTCAATATAACGATCACTATATAAGTTAGGATCTTTTTTCTTTTTTTAAAAAAAAATTTTATCAGTAAACGGCCGAAGCCTTGATTTTATCTATTTAAAATTTATCTTTTTACATTTTCCTCCGTTCGTGCGGGCACTTGTAGGAAAGAACGGGGAAGAAAACCTCCAGTCTGGCCTGGGACTTTTGTCCAGAAACAAATCAAGTTTAGAGTTCCTACAAGCGTAGGATTACAAAGCTCCACTTGTTGGAGTCGAAGAGGGCATTCCCTCTTTAGTACAAATTAATGGAGGCATACCTCCATGATAGTGAACACAAATATATTAATCTTTTATATATAATGGTCTTTTAAGAAGAACTGATGAGCATTCCCATCCTGTGTCGTACATCTATTTAGATTGAGATTACATATACCTTTCTCTTATCTTTAGAGCTAATGAGCCTTCCTTTAATTTTAACTATGCTTTTGAAAAATCATGTTATTTTCTCTCATCCTCGCTCTTCGAGTATTTGCCTTAGCTTTGATAAGTTCTTGAGCCTCTTTTTATTTCTGCCTTTTTGGTCTGTTATGCTTTCCCTATATACTTGCAAAATAGAAAGACACCATGCAACCTCTATTCTCCTAATTTACAGTTAATTATTCATTTTCATGATTCAATCCTCATAAAGCTAGTTCAGGTTAGGTATTGATGAAATTAAGGAATTTCAAATCTTAATCCATGAGTTAGTCTACTAAATAAAACATTACAATCTGAGTCCATTTCTATTGACAGTCATGCTATGAACATAAAAAATTTATGGGCACTTTACGAATCTTTTAATTTGTCATAACATTTTCTGTTTTAAAGATTATCATTTTTGTGATCGATGAGACTTCATTGTAGGTTGGCATGCCCTTAATATATGATGATTGTTTTGACTAAATGAGATGTTAACTTCTTACATTCCCTATATTGAAGTCTGCTATGTAAGAGGGCAGTATATATATGTGTGTGTGTTTGTGCGTGTTTGTGTGTGTATTTTTGCATTTTTATACTATACTCGCAAATGTATCTATACTTGTTTACCTTTAAATTCATTTACATTTATTTACATCTAATCTTGATTTCCTATTTTGAAATCATTTTTCTTCACCTTCCGAGTTCTTCTTTCAAACTCTCATGAATTTCTTCAATTTCTTGCCCGTCAGCTCCTAGGTTAGCTAACTAATCTGCGTCTATATTGCCCTCCCTGTAAATGTGATTCACTGTATAATCTCCTATAACTTCAAGAGATTCCAATATTTGTTCAATAGCACTATTTAATTTCCAGTTCGGCGTTCTACCCTATCTTATTGCATTTATAATAATAGCTGAGTCTCCTTCAATCGCAATTCTTTTAAGCCTCCATTTTTTGCACCAAGCCAGACCTAATCTTATAGTTTCTATTTCAGCTTCGTTATTTGTCTTAATTCCTATAGGTTTTGCTAACCTTCCTAATAACTTTCCTTCCGCATTATGTAAACATATCCCTATACCCGCCACCCCTGGGTTTCCCCTAGCTGCACCATCAAAGTTCAACTTAATCCATCCTTGCTCCGGTGGTTTCCATTTACAGTTTTCCCTTGATAAGGATTTATTGTCAATGCTAGATCCAATCCAGGGAGGAACTTTCAAGCCATACCACTTCTTTCTCTAGTTGTTGTCTTCTAATGAGAATTCCATCATTGATTGTCCCAGCATATTTCTATTGTTTGTAATTTCTACTATATTTGCCTCTAATTTGTTCAAAAAACTCTCAATGTTCATCCTTTTATCTTGAAAAATCCTACGGTTCCTTTCCTTCCATAATTCCCAGATTAACAGAGATGGGATTATGTATCTCATTTTACTGTATAAATCCTCCTTACATGATCTTTGCCATGAAATAAAAACTTCTGTGATATCATTTTGAAGAGCAGTCTTCAGATCTAATTTCTCCAGAACCCAAAGCCAGCATTTATTGGCATACTCACAATTTAACAAAATATGATTAATCATCTCACTTTCTTTCTCACACAGGGCACACCTAGAAGGACCATGGTACCCTATTTTTTCAAACCATTCAGCGATGAGAATCCTTTTCTGTAAAGCTACCCATGAGAATAGACCTGCCTTAGGAAGACAGTTTCTATTCCAACATAGATCAATGGGAAGACTGGTGGGTGGATTATCTATCCCAGAAATAACTTTGAAACCTTCTTTCGAGTTGTATACACCACTCTTTGAAGCAGCCCATATAATTGTGTCCTCCCCAGAGCGTGGATAGAAGTTTCATTCTTGTAGAGCCTTGTTAAGTTTATTTTGGAAATCAAGGGGAAGTCTGAGTTCCTCTAGAGATTTCCATGCCCAGTTGCTACCCTCACTATTATTGATTTGTGAAAAATAGTCTTTAACCCGCTCTCCCTTACTTTGTTTGATTAGTTCAATTAGCTAATCGTTCCTAAGAATTTCATGTAGGGCCGATTTTCCACCCCATGATTCATCCCAGAAAAGAGCCTTATCCCCGCTTTTCACGTCCCAAGAAAGGGACTCTAATACTATATCTTTACATTCTTTTATGAAGTTCCATATGCGTGAGCCCATCGGATAATTATTAGAACGACAAACACTTTCCTCCTCTTCTCCTAGTAAGTATTTATATCTTAGTATTTTAACCCATTTTGCCTTTGGGTTTTTAATCATTCTCCATACTAATTTCACCCCCAAGGCCTTGTTTTGAAGCGTAAGGTCTTTTATTCCCAAACCTCCTTCTTCTTTTGGCTTACAAATCTTATTCCAAGAAATTAAAGCTAGTTTAGATTTCTCCTCTGATCCTTGCCAGAAAAATCTCCTTAACTTTCGAGCAATCTCCTTATTAATACCTGTCGGGATTCTCATGCTCATCATCTGATAAATAGGAACTGCAGAGAGGACTGACCTGATCATAACAGCCCTTCCCGCATTTGATAACCATTTACCTTTCCATTGATCTAATTTCTTGGAGATATTTTGAATTGTGCTTTCCCATAAGTGGTTTGATTTGACCCCCTTATCCAGAGGTAAACCTAAATATTTACATGGGAAGAAACCTTCTTTGAAGTCTAGAATACGTTTAATCTCATTCTTTCGTCTCTCTTCAGTATTGATAAAAAAAAATTCTGATTTTTCCTCATTTATACATTGTCCAGAAGAGTTAGCATAAGTTTTTAAAATTTCTTTGAAAGCTTGAGCTTCTTCTAAAAGTGCTTTTCCAAAAAGGAGATTATCATCGACATATTGTTGATGAGTAGTAGCCTCGACTCCTGAAGTAATCTTGATTCCTTTAACCTTATCATCTTCCTAAAGTTTCTTGATACCTCTCCCTAAAGCTTCTGCCATAATAATGTACAAAAAAGGAGATAACGGATCTCCCTGCCTCAAACCTTGGGAATAGCTGAAAAAGCCTTCAAGAGACCCATTCACCATAATTGAGAAGTGAGGGGTGGAGATGCATTCAAAAATCATATTGATCCATTGTTTTGAGAATCCAAAAGCTTCCATACATTTACACAAAAATCTCCAGTCCACTTTATCATACGCCTTACTAATGTCTAACTTAATCAACATACTCAGATCCTTATTATTTGTTACTGAATGTATAGCCTCATGAGCAATAATCACTCCATCCAAAATTGACCTATTAGGGACAAATCCTGTTTGTTCTTCAGATATAATCAATGGAAGAAGTTGTTTCATTATGCCTGCCAAAGCTTTTGAGAAGATTTTATACAAAGTGTTGCACAGGGAGATAGGTCTGAACTCATTAAATTTCTCTGCATTGACCTTTTTGGGAATAAGAGCAATGAATGTGTTATTTAGCTCTTTAAGAATATGTCCTGAGTTTCTCATTCCCTCTAGAGCATCAGTAATTTCCTTGCCCATAAATGACCAACACTTTTGAAAGAAAAAAGTTGGGAATCCATCAGGACCAGGGGATTTATCCGGGTTCATTTCCTTTAAAACCTTGAGTATTTCATCTTCTGTAAATGCAGCATTTAGGAGGTTATTTTGATGCGAAGTTATTATACGAGGGATGTTTCTTAATAGCTTGGTTTGGTCCAACAAATCCACACTCCCTAAGTTATTCAGAGATTTTTCAAAGAAAGAGACTGCTAAATCTGCAATTTCTTCGGGATCCTCTATTGTATTACCATTGCTATCTTTGATTTTGGAAATCTTATTTATATTCCTTCTAGCTTTGACGCTATTGTGACAAAATTTGGTGTTTCAGTCCCCTTCCCTGAGCCATGTTTCTCTCACTCTTTGCCCCCAGAAGGTGCTAATTTGTGAAAGAGAATCATAGTATTTACATAATAGTTCTTGCTCTTTGTTATCATCTGAAGTCTGTTTACCTTCTTCAGTAATCTCCTTATTCACATTTTCTAGCTCTTTTTCTATAAGATCTCTTTTCACAAATATATCCCCAATAGTGTTCTTACTCCATTGAGACAGATTTCTTTTTATTAATTTTAGTTTCCTTATGACTTTATATATCTTAGAGCCTTCAAATCTTGTCTCTGTCCACCATTTTTTAATTAGATCCAAACATTCCTCATTAAGTAACCACATTTTTTCAAATCTAAATGGGATCTTTTTATTTCTGATTGGTTCCGAAATTACTAGTTCTATAGGAAAGTGGTCGGAACCGGTAATAGGTAGTACCTCATTAGTAAGATCAAAGTCAAAATTTCTCAATTCCCCAATAAAGAAGAACCTGTCCAATTTTTCTACTATTAACTCTGTGTCTTTTCATTTGTTAGTCCAAGTGTATTTCCCTCTGTCTGATTCAATTTTCGAAGCCCCTATATTATTTATCCATTCCTAAAATTCTAAAGTAGTTTTTGATATGTGTTTCGTCCCACCCAGTTTATCTCCCAAGGATAGGATAGCATTAAAATCTCCTCCTAGTATAAATGTATCGTTCGGGAAGCTTTCAATATAATCCTTAACCTCTTGCCATACAATTCTCTTTTCATGTAAGAATTTTGGAGCATACATGTTTATTAGATTAAATTTTAAATCTGATTTTAAACTTTTGATTTGACCTCCCATCCAATTTTTATGTTTTTCATGAATATTGAAAACTATTTCTCTTGGGTCCCAAATAAAAGCAATCCCACCCGAAGCGCCTTCTACCTCGCAACCTATTAATTCTCTAATCCCTATACTCTTTTTTAAATTCTCATATCCTTCATTAGAAAGTTTAGTTTCTTGTATCATAGCCATATTTGGTTTAATTTTCGCTAATTGCCTTATTACAAGGCTTCGTTTGTTAGGGGCATTTAAACCCCTAACATTCCAACTAATGATCTTCATGAGGACTCGAGAAGGATCTTCCCCTTCCCAGAGTATAGAATATCGGTAATTTTAACCTGACCTGGCACCATTCCTTCCTTAGCTCTTAGTTCAGCAAGAGATTTTCTACCTCTTGGTTTGACTAGTTTCCCCGTATCAGCTTCTAACTTGCCCTTAATAAATTTTCCTAGACCTAAAGTTTCTGTATTGTTCCTAATGATGTTCTCTTTGTTTTCCTCACAGAGTTCCTCTTTCGATAGCGAGCCTAATACTCTTGTTATTATATCATTACTCCTAGAATCTTCCAGAATAGAGGCAGGGTCTAATCCTAAAAAGTCTAGCAGTGATCCTTGGTCAATGATCTCCACTAAGGGGGACTTTTCCATTTCTTTTTTTTGCATTTCTTTTAACTGATGGAAAGATTTGAAATGGTTGAGTTCTGAGTTTTTATCAATATTAGGAATATCTGCAATCTCTATTTGGGTTCCTGCATTAACATTTATAGTTCTTAACTCCACTTCGGATTTCCTCCCCCTCTTCTTTTTAATTCTATTAATATTAGGGGTGCTCAGACTTCCTCTTTTCATTGTTGTTCCTAACTACCTATCTTGGTTGGTGATGCCAAAGAGGCCTTCTATGGAGTCTTTAACCAATGAGAGATTGCCGTTGGGTTTGATTCCATCAATGGTTGTTGCCATTCCTAATTGTCTATCTTCATTGTTGATACCTTCTAGGCAAATTCTGATCTCTTCCTCATTCTGATTCCTTGTATTATTTATTTCTTCTTTCCTTCCATACAAGGGATCTTCTCTTTCATTAATATCCCTTTCCATGTCTCCTATCTCATCTAGATTTGGAAAGCATTCCATTTCCATGTCTTCTTCTCCATTTTCCTGAGAATTATCTGATACCGACATCTCTATAATGCTTTTAATTAGCAAACTTTTTTGGTGCTCAAGTTCCTCTTTGTCACATATTTCATCTATAAGGGTGTCCATTAACTCATTGGTGATCTCAAGTATTTATTTTTCTATTTTTTGATTCTCCTTAAGAGGTGATCTTTCTTTATCTTCTGGACTGTTGGAGATTTTATTCGGGCTGTAAGAGGTAATTTTAGTGTTAATTTCTTGCTTGAAACTCTAAGTACTAAGGTTATTCTCATGTTCTATGGATAAAGGTAGGGGAGATTTGACCTCAAAATTTAAGGTCTTATTTATTGATATTTCCTTTTCTAGAGCAAAAGGGGGTTGACACTCAGAGTCTGAAGGTTGTGAGGAGATGCTGATCGGATTAATTTTCTCAGGAGAAGTCATAGTGAAACCTCCTTTTTCTAGGTTAAAGCTCTCCTTCAATTCCAATGTCTTCTGAATATGAGTGTCAATTTGTCCTAAATTTTTGGTTTCTAGATCTTTTGTTTGTCTTTCTACAAAATCTTCTAGAATAATGGGGTTAATAATAATAGAGTTTGAATTAAAGCATAATCTAATGGGATGAATCCATTTTTGATGATAGTTGATCTTTACTTTAATAATTTTTTCATACTGGTTATTATCATTATCAATAATGCTTAGAAAGTCACCCATTTGTTTTCCTATTAATTTGACAGTTTCTACATCAGATAATTCTATAGGTAGATTTCTAAGAACAATAGCTTTTTCTACAAGAAAGTCCTTAAGGTTTATTGGGTTGAACAGGGGAGCCCAGTCAAAAATATAAAAATTAGAGTCTTTATACTTAGCTAATCCTTCATTTCTAATTTTACTTTTAATATTTCCATCTTTACAATTAATGAAAATAAAATTTTCTAATAAGATAGATATACTTACCTCATTTGGGAGTTGAGATTTCAGCCAAGCTATCAGATCTGTGGTAGAAGTTCCTACTCCAGACCATCGGCAAATCAGCCCTGTATCTGCAAAAGAATTTTGTCTCTGTTCTATGCATTTACCATCTAGATCTATTCTAATCATGTTAGGATTCTGAAAGAAATTTCCTATTATTTTACCATTGTTACTATCCATATTTTTATTACACTTATGAGGGGGCGTGTATACCTGTATTTTTTGTTCCTGAAACATCCTTAACCCATTGTTACCTGTTAAACCTTTTAAATTCTTTCTGTGTGTATGTTCATTTTGTGGGTAGAGCTCTGAGACATTGGTATGGAGCTTATTCTGTCCTGCCTTATAGCCTTTATGGGGGGGTGAATATTTCCCATTATCTTCCTCTTTAAGCAAATCAAATGAATTATTCAGAGATAGATTAAAAGGATTATGAGATAGCTGATACCTGTTAACCTTTTTCCTATTTTTAACCATCTGCCAAGTGGATTCATTCTTCATCATGCAAACGGGAGGTGCTTGAGTAGGTAAGAACCTGCCTTCCCCCTTAGCAGATAGGGGTTCATTGGTTCTACAATTTAAATTGTACTCAGGTCTTTCCACCTTAGCAGCCCCAATGCCTATGCCCAATTTTGCATACTTAGTCTTGGAATAGATATTTATCTGTCTGTCCAATGCTTTGACTGAGAAGACTTTTAGCTTAACATCCCTAGTTTGCTTAGGGATTAAATTGTTTATTCTTAGTGTAGAACCAGGATTCTCCGCCCTAGCAATTTCCTTAATTTTTTCCTTCTGGGAATCTTTCTCTTGCTTATATGTTAATGGAGATTTATGAGGGTTAATAGAGGAGCCCTTAATCGGAGTAGAAACATCATTGGATGGATTTGTTTTTTCTCGAGTAGAGATTGTGTGTAGTTCCAACTCTACTTTTTCCTCAGCTAATATCTTCTGTTTTGCTATGAAATCTTTCAAATGCTCATATGAAAGGTGATGTTGTATTGGTTTACGACAATCTTTTTTCTTGTGGCCATAGATCCAACAATTAAAACAATAGCTTGAAAACACTTCTTCTTTGTCTTGCTTCTTTGCAGCATCTGTAACCACATTGGGCCTTTCTCCTCTAGGGTTATCCTTACTGCATACAGCTAAATCTTTCTTCGCATCTCGATTCACATGGAAAAGACCAATATTTATTTGACGCCTTTGAAAGGCAAATTTCCTTTTTGAATGAAAAGTTCGCATTTTGCTGATTGTAGAGCCTTAGGGTAAGATTCACATGGAATGAGGGTTTGAAATGTTGTCTTCTTCCTTATCAAAATCTCCAAGAGAATTCATCCAACAAAGCCCAAAATAATTCGCTGCTAATCAGAGATCAGAAATTTGTATTATAAACACTGAGATGTCTTGGTCAATCAATGGGTTTCGGTGCCCTAGGAAAAAAAATTTCAACTCATCATGCCCAGGTCTGATATAATTCGCTGTTCTCTCTGCTGGATTATTTTCGCTCCATCTTATCACCCTCCTAATATTGCTGCGATCTTTGAAATGGTTAAAAAAGAAGTAAAATGCTGCTGCAATTTGGGGAAAATGCTGCTGTCGAAATTCCAGAAAAAAAAAGACACTCCAATTTGATCCGTATGTATTCACTTAATCTGATCTGTATATGTAATCTAAATCTCCAACTACTCAATTCAAAGCACTATCACAATTCTGCTATTCCAAAAGTTAACAATGATCATTGCTACCAGCCCTTAGACAACTTGGCAATGTACCTAGGGCACGAAATCACCCAAGCTTGGCCTCTTAAAAAAAAAAGATTTTGGAACAATGAATTCTGATCTGTGTGTGAGGTATGCAAATTCGAACACCCCAAAAGGGTTTGTGGCTGCCTAGGGTATTAAAATCAGCCTGGATCTGCTACTGTACTTTGCCCTGTGCTGATGTCAACTGCAAATGGAGATGTGCAGCTCCTAGCAAGGCTGAAACAAGTCTGATATCTCCCTGATTTGCAACTATACAAGTCGATCTGCTGGTTCAGATTGTGATTAAGCTGGTAAAACCTCAGATCAAACCCTTAAATCGCTCTCTTTCTCCACTATGCTGCTGTGTGGCCTGTGTATCTGCCTGTGTCTTCTCAATTTGACCCACACTAATCTCAGATCTGCAATTTCTGATACAAATTCTGCCTCTACCATTCGGATCTGTACATTACAAGTCCGGTTTAAGAGAATTTGAGTTTTGACTTACAGGGAGCTCGCCATAATTACGTAGAAGCGTTGAATCATCTATCTTAAGAAGCAGCCTGGATAGCGTTTATTCCACAATGAATGCGCAGAAGCCAAGACTTCTTTCAATTTTTGATAGTTGATTTTAAGTTAGGATCTTTTTTATGAGTTTAATAATTAATTAATAATTTATAATATTTTAATGTACTTTAAAAAAATTTAAAGTTTAAAGTTAATTTATAAATATTAAGTTTTAGTTAAATTTGTGATATACAAATTATTTTAAATTTTGCATTAAAACAAATTTATAGTGTATAAATACTTTTAGGTCAAATTTGTAGTATGGAAGGATCTTAATTTAAATATGTAATGTATAAATGATCGTTTAATTCATAAATACAAATTTAAATTTAAATCTATATGTACCTATGTTTGCACCTTTTCACAATCAATCAACAACTTGGTCCAATAGTTGTGTGACCCAAAATCATGCTATTATACATCTAGAAAATTAATCAATTACCTCCATTCCCTAGTTTACATGCCCCTAGACCACCTTCATATCCTTCATTAGCATATCTACAAACATTTTTTCCCTACTTCAAATGCTTTGGATCACCTAGTATAGCCAATTTATCATTTATCATAGGCAACCATCATGACATGATATGGATGAAAAAATATATTTGAATCATTTTGTCTTCCCCTCTTCAAATTACTAGAATCTAAACCCTTGGACATCCCTTTATTCTTCGCAACTTAATTTTTTGACTCATTTAATAGGTCCTCGCCCAAATGAATCATGGATACTGTGACAAAACTATATCTTTGTAAGTTCCATTGTTGGCACTCCCTTTATTCTTCATAAGTTAATTTTTTAACTCATTTAATAGGTCCTCACCCAAATGACTCATGGACACTGTGACAAAACTATCTCTTTGTAAGTTCCATTGTTGGCACTATTATGCCTCTTCTATAATGCACATAAATGTTGCAAAAGAGATGTTAGAGAAAACATCATGTAAAGTTATTAAAGGATAAGGCATACAAAGTGTTAATTGGGGTTGTAATTCAATTAATTAGAGTGTGCCCCATAATTTACAAATGCACAATCTAGTTCAAGAGATTTACCATAAAATTGTGTAATATATGCGTGATTTATGATACATGCATATAGAGTATATTTTGGAGTGTTATGGTAATATGCATATAAAACTCTTTGATGTGAATTATTCAAAAAAGAGGTTAATTACAATACAATAATAAAGCTTTTCCATTTTCAATGCCCATTTTACATGTGTAAAGTTGACCATTATCTTATAATATATTATTCTATGCTCATAGTTTTTAATATTTGTGTGACATAATGAGGATACTCAAACCCTAACATATTTTATGTGAGAATACTAGTGGTCACCTAAGTGTTAGTTATGGTTTGAGCAATTTTCTTCCAAATGGTTAACATGTTTGTTCTATTGCTAGATCCTATATGGTTTAGCGTAAATTCTTCAATTGTAATACAAAATTATGTCCAATGAGATTATGAGATTAGGAAGTGGTTCACTAGCAAAGTATAATTTTTTCTCAAGTAAAGATCCTAAGTAGCATGAGAACTCATGTCAAGGGTGAGAAGAAGAGCTTTTGTTGTCAACTTATATAGGGATATCCTTGAGTAGATTTTCACTTGAGTAGATTTTCACTAGCTCTCTACATGCTTGCACCAACAACATATATACATGCTTGTACTATCATCAAACCACATGGACACCAAAGTTGACGTGTAAATTAAAATGTGTTATTCTTATCTAGATGGGTGTTGCTGATGTGTTTATAGAAGGCACAATACAGTCTTATTTAGTATAGTTTATTATTATTATTATTAGTATAAGGCACTCTTCACTTTCGTTTTGGATTAAATTTGTTTTTCTTCAATATAACGATCACTATATAAGTTAGGATCTTTTTTATGAGTTTAATAATTAATTAATAATTTATAATATTTTAATGTACTTTAAAAAAATGTAAAGTTTAAAATTAATTTATAAATATTAAGTTTTAGTTAAATTTGTGATATACAATTATTTTAAATTTTATATTAAAACAAATTTATAGTGTATAAATACTTTTAGGTCAAATTTGTAGTATGGAAGGATCTTAATTTAAATATGTAATGTATAAATGATCGTTTAATTCATAAATACAAATTTAAATTTAAATCTATATGTACCTATGTTTGCACCTTTTCACAATCAATCAACAACTTGGTCCAATAGTTGTGTGACCCAAAATCATGCTATTATACATCTAGAAAATTAATCAATTACCTCCATTCCCTAGTTTACATGCCCCTAGACCACCTTCATATCCTTCATTAGCATACCTACAAATATTTTTTCCCTACTTCAAATGCTTTGGATCACCTAGCATAGCCAATTTATCATTTACCATAGGCAACCATCATGACATGATATGGATGAAAAAATATATTTGAATCATTTTGTCTTCCCCTCTTCAAATTACTAGAATCTCAACCCTTGCACATCCCTTTATTCTTTGCAAGTTAATTTTTTAACTCATTTAATAGGTCCTCGTCCAAATGAATCATGGATACTGTGACAAAACTATATCTTTGTAAGTTCCATTGTTTCCACTCCCTTTATTCTTCATAAGTTAATTTTTTAACTCATTTAATAGGTCCTCACCCAAATGAATCATGGACACTGTGACAAAAATATCTCTTTGTAAGTTCCATTGTTGGCACTATTATGCCTCTTCTATAATGCACATAAATGTTGCAAAAGAGATGTTAGAGAAAACATCATGTAAAGTTATTAAAGGATAAGGCATACAAAGTGTTAATTGGGGTTGTAATTCAATTAATTGGAGTGTGCCCCATAATTTACAAATGCACGATCTAGTTCAAGAGATTTACCATAAAATTGTGTAATATATGTGTGATTTATGATACATGCATACAAAGTATATTTTGGAGTGTTATGGTAATATGCGTATAAAACTCTTTGATGTGAATTATTCAAAAAAGAGGTTAAGTACAATACAACAATAAATTTTTTCCATTTTCAATGCCCATTTTACATGTGTAAAGTTGACCATTATCTTATAATATATTATTCTATGCTCATAGTTTTTAATATTTGTGTGACATAATGAGGATACTCAAACCCTAACATATTTTATGTGAGAATGCTAGTGGTCACCTAAGTGTTAGTTATGGTTTGAGCAATTTTCTTCCAAATGGTTAACATGTTTGTTCTATTGCCAGATCCTATATGGTTTAGCGTAAATTCTTCAATTGTAATGCAAAATTATGTCAAATAAGATTATGAGATTAGGAAGTGGTTCACTAGCAAAGTAGAATTTTTTCTCAAAGTAATGATCCTAACTAGCATGAGAACTCATGTCAAGGGTGAGAAGAAGTGCTTTTATTGTCGACTTATATAGGGATATCCTTGAGTAGATTTTCACTTGAATGGATTTTCACTAGCTCTCTACATGCTTGCACCAACAACATATTTATGTACTATCATCAAACCACATGGACACCAAAGTTGACGTCTAAATTAAAATGTGTTATTCTTATCTAGATGGTGTTGTTGATGTGTTTATAGAAGGCACAATACATTCTTATTTAGTATAGTTTATTGTCACTACAAAAACATCGATGAGAACAAGCTTTGAGTTAGTTTTTTATGCCTCTCTAATATAATCTCTTTAAAATAATCATGATATTGGTGTAGACACCTAAAATTGTCTCATGCCAACAAGAATTATTATTATTATTAGTAGTAGTAGTATAAGGCACTCTTCACTTTTGTTTCGTTTTGGATTAATTTTGTTTTTCTTCAATATAATGATCACTATATAAGTTAGGATCTTTTTTATGAGTTTAATAATTAATTAACAATTTATAATATTTTAATGCACTTTTAAATTTTTTTAAGTTTAAGATTCATTTATAAATATTAAGTTTTAGTTAAATTTGTGATATAAAAATTATTTTAAAACAAATTTATAGTGTATAAATACTTTTAGGTCAAATTTGTAGTATGGAAGGATCTTAATTTAATTATGTAATGTATAAATGATTGTTTAATTCATAAATACAAATTTACATTTAAATCTATATGTACCTATGTTTGCACCTTTTCACAATCAATCAACAACTTGGTCCAATAGTTGTGTGACCCAAAATCATGCTATTATACATCTTGAAAATTAATCAATTACCTCCATTCCCCAGTTTTATATGCCCCTTGACCACCTTTATATCCTTCATTAGCATACCTACAAACATTTTTTCCCTACTTCAAATGCTTTGGATCACCTCGTATAGCCAATTTATCATTTACCATAGGCAACTATCATGACATGATATGGATGAAAAAATATATTTGAATCATTTTGTCTTCCCCTCTTCAAATTACTAGAATCTAAACCCTTGCACATCCCTTTATTCTTCACAAGTTAATTTTTTAACTCATTTAATAGGTCCTCACCCAAATGAATCATGGACACTGTGACAAAACTATCTCTTTGTAAGTTCCATAGTCGGCACTCCCTTTATTCTTCATAAGTTAATTTTTTAACTCATTTAATAGGTCCTCACCCAAATGAATCATGGACACTGTGACAAAACTATATCTTTGTAAGTTCCATTGTTGGCACTCCCTTTATTCTTCATAAGTTAATTTTTAAACTCATTTAATAGGTCCTCACCCAAATGAATCATGGACACTGTGACAAAACTATCTCTTTGTAAGTTCCTTTGTTGGCACTATTGTGCCTCTTCTATAATGCACATAAATGTTGCAAGATAGATGTTAGAGAAAACATCATGTAAAGTTATTAAAGGATAAGGTACACAAAGTGTTAATTGGGGTTGTAATTCAATTAATTGAAGTGTGCACCATAATTTACAAATGCAAGATCTAGTTCAAGAGATTTACCATGAAATTGTGTAATATAGGTGTGATTTATGATACATGCATACATAGTATATTTTTTAGAGTGCTATGGTAATATGCGTCTAAAACTCTTTGATGTGAATTATTCATAAAAGAGGTTAATTACAATAAAACAATAAAGTTTTTCCATTTTCAATGCCCATTTTACATGTGTAAAGTTGACCATTATCTTATAATGTTTTATTCTATGTTCATAGTTTTTAATATTTGTGTGATATAATGAGGATACTCAAACCCTAACATATTTTATGTGAGAATACTAGTGGTCACCTAAGTGTTAGTTATGGTTTGAGCAATTTTCTTCCAAATGGTTAACAGGTTTGTTCTATTTCTAGATCCTATATGTGTTGACATATTTAAGTTGTCATTGGTTAAGTTAGAGGCAAACATCAATCCCACCGGAGCACCGATAGACTAAACAAGCACTGATACTCTTAAGTGTGCACCGGTAGACCAAACAAGTAAGCGGTGTACTTTTCTAGTCACGCTTATACTGGTCTTATGAGACATATAGGGAAAGTATGACCAACTAGGTACAAGTTTATTACCGGTTGTGTGCATGATAATTTGAACCAGATTATGCAGAGCGGTCTCAATTAAAAGTAGATTATACGGAGCATTCACAGTTGAAATTGAAGTTAGTTTTTTTTACTAGAGTTAGCTTTATTTCATCTACGGGTGTTTCAAGGTAAACTCGAGATCATTTTGTAAGCTTTTTTGCATGCATGATTTATGGGTGAGTTTACAGCTTGGTGGAACTATGAGAAGTATTTTTAATAAGATTAATGTCTTATAAATATAGGTCATAGGATACACAAGAGTTGTTGTTGAATATTTAGAGTAGGGGAGAGATATCTTTTGAGGAGCTACAACCACAAGAAGTGAAAGTCAGAGAAAGTTTCAATAGATGAGCAGAGGAAAGAGTAACATGTATGATCTAATCAGACATAAAGTGTCATTACATATCATTGCTTTAATATTGTGAAGCATATTCAAATCCCTTAATCAGGGTGAACCCTAATAGGTTCTTTATATAAATCCCTTTACCAGGTAACATCTTTATTGATGTTGAAAGTCCTCTTATCAGGTGACTCCTAACAAGGTCAAGATCCTAACAGGTCTTCTATCAAATCCCTTTACTGGGTAGCACTCTTACTAGTGCTTTGTAAGCTCTTAACATGGCACCTTTATTACTGCAGTAGTGAAGTTGTGGGTTCTGTCCCATTGTGGTTTTCTCCTTCTAACTAAGGGTTTCCATGTATATATATTGTGTTGACCTGTGTATTTCTATTTCTATTTCTAAGTGTTAGTTATATTCTTTTAATTCTACAAGAATAAATTTACAAGGCTAAATTGGAATAGAAATTGTATTTACTGATTCACCCTCCCCCCCTCTCAGTAACCGGTTAGGATTAACAATTGGTATCAGAGCTCTTTGGTTCTCAAAGATATAAAGCTTAACCACTTGAGTAAAATATCATGGAGGGATACATGCATCAAAAATAGCTTGAGGAAGTGAATGGTATAATTGCCTCTCTCGAGAGTAGACTAAGGAGGTCCCTTGCAAAAAGAAAGGACTTTGGCTCTACAACTGGGTGAGAGCAATGAAATAATTGAGGAAATCTTTGGGAAAAGTGGATCTCATGAAGCTGAGGAGGAAGTCTCTAAACTTATGGAGAAAAAAAAGAGTTTAACCGATCAGATGTCAAATATGAAAAGGGAGCAGGAAAGTAATGCTCTAAGAATGACTGAAATCATTTAAGAAAAGAGGAAAGCTGAAGATGAAAGGAATAGTGTCGTGAAATCACTGGTAGCCTCTGAAAGAGCAAGAAATTTGGTAAAAGATGCAATAAGATAAAGTGATCTTGTTGTTTTACAACTTCAAGAAGACATGCAGATCATAACTCGATAAAATGCTATTATGCAAAAAAACTTGCATGATAAAGATGATGCATGCAAAATGTTGGCTATTGAATTGTATCAATTGAAAAAACAACTAAAGACTCTTGAAGAGAGAAATGATACACTCAAAAGGTACAATGAAAGCTTAGCAAATCTTGATGTGAAATTGAAGGCTCAAAGAAAGCACAAGGATCCCACAAGACTTGGGTACACCGGTCCAAGCATTAATGAAACCAATGAATCCTCTAAAGTCAACAAGGGCAAGAAGGAAAAGAAGAAACCAGCAGAAGATAAAGGTAAATAGACCTTCAAAACCTCTTGCAATCATTGTGGTAAACCGGTTCATATAACAAATGCCTATAGAAATGCACCGATGAAACCATTAACTTCTAACAGTTACTACAAAAACTATTACAAGTATGGCCATAGGACCTTTGAGTGCAGGTCACATCCCAATAGTGTGTCTAGTGGAAGCAGGGGAAGCTTAAAAGCTTACTGCTATGCATGCAACAAGTTTGGACACAAAGAAGATGAATGCAGATCCAAAACCATGGCATTCAAATCCCCACCGAGACTAGTATTCCATAATAGGAACACAAACCAGAGCACAACCAATTGTGCTAGCTGTGGAACATATGACCATAGCAACTCTCGATGTCACTCATACATGAACACGAAAAGAAGGGTAAATCCATGGAGAGCAACTAGGATGACTTTTTACAACTATAACAAGATTAGGCATTTGGCCAAGGAATGCAGGAACCTCCCAATGAACAAAAGAAAAGGACTGGCCAAACTAGTGAAGAAGACCATGTCTCCCAACCAAAAGGGTAACAAGGGAATAGAGATTGAAAAAGAAGTCAAGAATATTTGGTTCAAGAAGGAATCAAAGAGCTCCGCTAAGGAGAAGACAGAAGGAAAATCATCATCTACTAATGGTGATATCTCTTTAGCAAACTAAGCCTAAGGGCTTAGAGGGAACTAGTAGTCTACCTAGTGTTCCCAGTAGAACTGGTGAGCAACAATCTCACACAGTCAAAAGTGTAACCAAAAGATTGTTAGGAATAGTCCCAAGAGATAACTAAGAGGGTGGGGGTGAATCAGTTATCTACTAGATTCAATTATTTATCCAATTAAGTATATACAAACATTAACCATAAATACAATGAGAGAACACTTAACACAACACCAAAATTTTGGTTACGGGGAAACCCAAATAGGTAAAAACCCCGGTGGGAATTGACACCCACTAAGAACTACACTAGTGTATTATGATCCCTGTTAGAAGATCTTGAAACCATGTTAGGAGTTGATCTTTACAATGCAATAAGTACAGTGACCTGGTCAAGGGTCAAACCCTATTAGGAGTCTTTTACAATTAACCTTGTTAGGGGTGAGGATGCACTGTCCAGAGTACACTGCTCAAAGGGGTGAAGGCTGCAACCTTCTATTTAACAGATACACACTATATCTGGATCTTGGTGACCTACGTGTAGACCTTCTATCTTGATTAGTTCCAATGAATAGCATACACTTTCTTTTATGTCACATAGACCTTCTGTTGATGGCTCAACACTTCGCACTCTCTGCTCTACTCTTGTCTATCTAGTCTGAACCATGCTTTAGCAATCACAAAATGACTGCCTATTAATATCTTTCCTCTAAATGATATAATCAAGTCAGCCTATTAGAACCATCTTGAAATCATATTAGAGAAACAATACAACTCTTCAATAACACCTCAGTCATCTCTACTAAGCATGCAACATAAATTAGGACTTCACAATTCCATGTGAGTAGACACCACACTACACACAGTCGGCTCTACCAAATCAACTCCAACTTTCTTCTCATGTTGAATTATGTCATGCGCTCTTAAAAAAACATTTTTAACTCTTCTCTTAGCCTAAATACAAGCACACATACCATGATGATAGGTGCAACTACCGCAACCAAATAAACACTATCAGCTCTTCTAGATAAACTCAAGAAACTATGACTGTCAACTGGAGACTTTATAACTCAACCTGTACTATATGTCTAACTCTGTGTTCATGAACATAACATCATACATATGTCTAAAACATAAGTATAAAGGCACAAGGATCTACTGCAACCATACGGTCAATCACATATAGAATTGTTCCTGGGACTTGTCAGGAACACTCACTGATATACATGACTGTATTACTGTCTTCAGTCAGAATCAACCTCTACATTTATGATATCATGTTGATAATATATTCATGCAACATATGTTGAAGGCTCTCTCCATCAGGCTTCCATGCATGCTACTTATTATATGTTGTCATCAATGACAAACATACAGACAACAAACTAGCTTGCTGGAAAATCTCCAACAATCTCCCCCTTTGGCATTGATGGCAACATATGGAATGAAAAACACCACCAAACCAAATGATCATTTCTTTTATAACATTCTCCATTTCCTTAACAAAACTCCCCCAAGGATGGATTCTCCATCAACTGCTAAAGGATCTCAATATCAACTGCTGCAACTCCTCCTTTCTTCATTTTCAATATTGAATATGCTCCCCCTTACTATATTCCTTCTTTTTCTATCTTGTTTTTCATGATTTCATATATACTCCCCATTTGACATCAATGGAAAAGGGCACCAACATAATTAAGCACCGGTACTACTCCTAAGGTAGAGTAGTCAACCCTTCATCAGTCACTGAGGACTGATGCGCTTCTGCAAACTCTAATCTGATTCAGGAGAATGAATTACTCCCAACTTCTCCCTGAGATACTCAAAAGTATCCTTAGGTAGAGGCTTTGTGAATATGTCTGCTAGCTAATCTTTTATACTCACATAATCCATCGTTACTTCTTGGTCTACTACTTTCTCTCTTAGGAAGTGATACTTTATCTCAATATGTTTTGTCTTTGCATGCATCACAAGATTCTTTGACATATTGATAGTGCCATTATTATCACAATGAATAACAATAGGACAATCAATCTGAATACCAAAATATTTTATCATTCGCTTGATCCACACAATTGTAGAGAAATTCAATGCTATTGCAATATACTCTGCTTCTACTGTTGTCTGAGAGATACAATTTTTATTTTTACTTGTCCAAGTGACAAGTCTATCACCAAGAAATACTACTCCTCCTGAGGTACTCTTTCTATCATCCATGTATCCTACCCAATCTGCATCTGTATATACATGAAGCTTTATATTCTCAGAATTAAGATACCATAAACCATAGTCTAAGGTTCCATTCAAGTATCTGAATATTCTTTTTACTACCATGAGATGACTTTGCTTAGGTTCTGATACAAATCTTCCAACAATACCAATTGCATTGGAAATGTCTGGTCTAGTTTGAGTAAGGTATATAAGTTTTCCAATCATAGACTTATAAGGTTATATCTACTACTGGTGAATCATCTTCTTTTGAAAGCTTACATCCTATTATCATAGGGGTACTTATTATCTTGCAATCATCCATCTTGAATGTCTTCAAGATCTCTTTCACATACTTAGTCTGATTTATGAATATACCTTTATCTTTCTGCTGCACATTTAATCCCAAGAAGTACTTGATAGGTCCAATCATGCTCATTTCAAATTCGCTCTGCATTTCCTTAGCAAATTATGCACTAAGCTTATCATTACCACCAAAGATAATGTCATCAACAAATATAGCAACTAACAATAATCCATGAGATGTTTCTCTTATGAATAAATTACAATCTGATGCTCCTTTCTTGAATCCAATCTTAGTCAAGTATCCATCAATTCTTTCATACTATGCTCTAGGGGCTTGCTTAAGTCCATAGAGTGCTTTCTTCAATCTGCATACCATATCAGGTCTATCTGATAAGGTGAATCCTTTAGGCTTCTCTATGTATACTTCTTCCTTTAATTCTCCATTCAAGAATGCTGACTTAACATCCATTTGGTAGACCTTAAAGTTTTTGAATGTAGCATAGGCTAGAAAAAACTTTATGGCTTCCAATATGCTTACTAGGGAAAATGTATCAGATTAATCAATTTCTTCTCTTTGTGCATACCCTTTACATACTAATCTAGCTTTGTTTCTTACTACTGTACCATCTTCATTCATCTTATTTCTGAATATCCACTTGGTTCCAATTACATTTTTATCACTAGGCCTAGGAACCAATTCCCATGTATCATTCTTAATTATCTGATCTAGTTCTTCTTTAATTGCTTCATGCTAATCTAAATCATTACATGCATCTTCAACACTTAAGGGTTCAATTTGTGATAGTAAACATACCTCTTCATTTGTTGTGGAACCCTTTGCTTTTGATCTTGTCATGAATTTACTATTCTAATCTCCAATGATGTCTTCCTTTGAATGATATCTCGATGTGAATTTAGGAACATTAGGAGTGACTCTCTCATCTGATTTCTAAGATTCTTCTTCACTAGATTCAGGGTCATTGAACAATACATCAATGCTATCGAACATTTCATCAACAACTATTTCTCTAGGAGCAGGTTTAGGTTCTTCTTCAATCATAGGTGCATAATCATGATATCTTTCTTGAATCATGAACTTCTCATCAATCTTGACATGAGCACTTTCAATGATCTTCTTTAATCTCAAGTTAAAACATCTATAAGCTTTTCTTTTAGTAGAGTAACCAAGAAAAATACCTTCATCACTTCTTGCAACAAACTTGCCAATGGCTTCATCTCTCTTGATGTAGCACTTGCTTCCAAAGATTCTGAAGTATTTGACTGTAGGTGCATTCCCAAACCATAGCTCATAAGGTCTCTTGTCTGCACCTGGCCTCAATTGTATTATATTGATAGTATAGACTGCAGTATTGACCACATCTCTCCAATAGGTGTGTATGAGCTTTCCTTCAATCATGATCGTATGCGTTGTGTCAAGGATGATCCTATTCCTTCTTTCTATAATTCCATTTTGCTGAGGGGTTCTAGGAGCACTTAGCTATCTCTTTATCCCATGTTCTTCGTAGTGCTCATAAAACCTATCAGAGGTGAATTCTCCTCCTCTATTTGATCTCATACATTTTATCTTTAATCCAGACTCATTTTCAACCTTAGCTTTGAATATTTTGAACTTGTCAAAGGCTTCTGATTTATCCTTCAAGAATGCAACCCACATCATTCTAGAATAATCATCAACAAACAAAATGAAATACCTTTCACCATAGTATGATCTTGTTTGAGTTGGTCCACATAGGTTTGTATGAATCAGATCCAACTTGTTCTCTACCGAATTATTCTTGCTTCTGAATGAATTCCTTACATGCTTTCCCATTACACATTCCCTACATATTGCATCAATTGGTTTTGCAATGTTAGGAAGATCTCTTACTACCTTTACATTAGTTATCTGTACTATGTTATCAAAATTAATATGACATAGTCTCTTGTGCCATAGCCAACTGTCATCTACTTTAGAAACAAACAACTTGCTTCTAGATTAAGCTGAAAAATATTACCTTTAGTCTTTGATCTCGATGCAATAATTTCTCCTTCCTTGTTGTTAATGATGCACTTGCTATCTTTGAACTCCAATTGGTAACCTTTGTCAATAAACTGTCCAACACTCAGTAGGTTATGTTGTGAACCATCAACATATAGAACATCATCAATGTTGTTTTTTCCATCCAAGGTGATGGCTCCTCTACCAATGATAGGTTTAGGAGTGTTGTCACCAAATATAACCATGCCACCTTTGTACCTATCCAGATGTAAAAATATATCCTTATCTCCTGTCATGTGATGTGAGAAACCACTGTCAATAATCCAATCTGTCCTGATGTCTCCTTGTGAAATCAATGCTAATTCTTGTGAGTTCTTTTCATCTTCAAGAGAAATGAATCCAATTTCCTCCTCTGTTGATTCTTCATTTGAACTAGGGAACCTCTTGATCAGAGAGTAAACCCTAGTGGGAATTATTCCTACAAAAGATGTACCAATATAAAATTCCTTGTAAGAGGATGGACTCTATTAGGAGCCTTATGAAATACATTCAGTACATATGAGTCCCTGTTAGGAGACTTTCAATCCCTGCTGAAAGATTCTAACCTTGTTAGGAGTTATGGATGTTGGCAATTTGGCTGAGTAGGATATCAAGTTGTTGTCATTATGGCAACATATAATCACTATGATGACCACACTATAGTAGCAAGCATTTTTGTAAGAGCGCAAGTAAAATTGTCTAAGTATAGCAACACTTTCTAGTCTAATTAGAGATAGTTTTGATTAGCGATTTTCATAGAAGTAGGTTCAGTGCATGCACACTTGAAAATGGATGATTCTATGTATAATAAAGACACATGTGAAAGCACAAGTCTGTACGGCATGTACGGAAGGAGATATTGCAGTATTACAGAGACAGAGTCGAAGCTGACTTGAACAAAGAAAGAAGACAAAATAAGAATGATAGTTAAGGGATTATTTTGTTTGTCAAAATAATGACTTAACCATATAAGGGATGACATCCTAGATGTTAACCCTTAGACAACATAAGTTAGTTTTATATTTTGGAAAGATTTTATGCTTGGTAAAGCCGATTGTAAAGTTATTATTCTTAATAACTTGTATATATGTAAGAAGCATGTAATGTGAAGTAATATAGATTAATGTAAGAAGATATTGTAATGCTATGATGTAGAGTTGTATGTTGTAAAAGAAAATCAAGAAGACTTTGTATATGAAAGTGAAGAGTCTAGAAAGCTAAATCAGAATAGAAAAGCTATTTGGCAGTAGTGAAAGGTTATGTACTTTAACTTTTGTATTCAGCTATCATTATATTTTACTTGTTTGGGCAGTGAGCTCATCTTGTAAAAATTCCATTTTGTAATACCAACTCTTAGCAGGGTTGAGGCTTCTAACAAGGCCTAGAGTCCTTTAATTAGGATAGAGACACTATATGCATGTAATAGACTCCTGACAGGGTCAACATCCTTAATCGGATACTTTTGATTAGTGGATCAGTTGTGGGTATCATCCCCATCGAGGTTTTCCCTTGGCCAAGGTTTCCTCGAGAAAAAAAATGGTGTTATGAGTTCATTTGATTTATTTGTATGCATGTTATTTAGTTTACTTTGTTTTTCAAGCTTCAAGTTATTTTTTTATATCCATAATTGGGAAAAAGTAAAAGTTTGTAGAATACTGATTCACCCCCCCTCTCAGTATTCCCTATTTTTAACAATTGGTATTAGAGCTTAGTTACTCAGAAGAAAGTTATTTAGGGAAAGCCTAGCAGCTTGAGTAAGATCTCTATGGATATGGATCAATTACAAAAGAATCTTGAAGAAGCTCTTGAATAGATTGATATTCTTACAGAAGAAAGAGATACTCTGGAAGGAAAATATGATGATGCGAAGAACTTCATTGAGAAACTAAAAGAAAAAGTGGAAGAACTAAAATCAAACAAAGAACCTACAATTCAAATCGAAGATTGTGATGAAATCTCAAATCTAAAGAAAGAAAATGAGATCCTTAAACATGAGTTAAATATTGTAGATCTGAAGTTAAGTTTGAAAGATGGAAATAGCATGAATGAATCAGATCTGAAATCTAAAAATGAAGATCTGAAGTCTAAACTTTGTAAAGTGATATCTGAACTTGAGAAAACCAAATTATAGTATGCTAAACTTGAGAAGTACAACACAATTGTGAAAGGTGAATTGACTCAGTCTAAACAACATCTTGAGAAACTGTATTCCACCAGTGAGAAGATTGATGAACAAATTTCTTATCAAAAACCATACTAGGATACAACTAGTCTTGGATTTAATTCATATAAGACAAGTGAAGAATGCAAGGAACCAGATCTGAAACCCTCTGAGAACAAAGATGAAAATAAATCTGAAGAAGCTAACAAATCTGAAGACATACCTAGTCCACCTAAAGAAGATGAACCACCCAAAGATATGCGAAGAGAATTCAAAGGTAGATGTTTTGCATTTAATACTTTTGGACATATGAAGAAAGATTGCACAGGTAAGAAATTCAAACCTCTCCATGGTTATTGTTATAATTGTCATGGTTTTGGACATAGAGCTATTGATTGTAAGAAACCTAGATCTAATGATAACAATAATAGTAGTAGAATGTTTAGAGATACTAACCATGCAGATAAGAGACCTATTGAAGATATGAACAAAAGGAATGGAGTTGTGTGTTTTAGATGCAACAAGATTAGACACATTGCCAGAAATTGCAAATCACAAATCAGTTAGACAGGACCAAGATATGGAAATAATGGAGTAGTTTGCCAGATATGCAACAAATTTGGTCATACAACAAGATTTTGCCATATGAACAACATGAGAAACCCTAATCCTAGAAGTTATACAAGGAGAAATGAGAACACAAATAAAAGTCAGAAAGGATGCTGTAGTAACTTGGAAGAAGAAGTTAAATTTATTAAAGCCACAAATCAAGCAGACACACTTAGTACACAAGGTAATCAGACATGTGAAGTATCTGATAGTAAGTGTGAATCTCTTCCTAATGCATCTCAGAGCACTTGAAGTAATTAATTCATGAAGAATGTATTAGAGTAGGAGATTAGGATAGTGTAATAGTTAGATTAGATTGAATTGAGTCTTGTGAAGTTAATGTAAGATAGTATATGATATAATGATGCTATAGTTAAGAGCACATGAGCTAATTTGAATGTATGCGAGTACATGAAAATAATGAAGTTTTGGAGGAAAATAGGAACAAATTTTTGGAAAGAAGCGGCAAAGGAATTGAATGTGATGTTAGAATCTTGAAAGATTGAAAGGATAAAAGCTTATGATTGGTATTATTTGATCATTCAAGTGACTACAAGTGATAAGAAGAGCAATACAGTGGTGATTGAGAGCAGTTTGTAGGATTTGGAGAAGAATTTCATGCTAGATCTACACAAAGCCCTAAATCACGTATTTGAGGTATTTTACTAAGTAAATCTATCTGAAGTAGTTGAGTTTTGAAACAATCATGGATGCATCACTTGTTCACCACATAAGAGATTCAGTTAGACCTAGAGTTAAAAGGGAACCAGTAGAACCCTTGGAAGAAGACCCTAGTCTTGCATTGTCATCCATTCCAAACAGAGTTTTACATTTAGAGGATGTGAAAAGCTGTCTAAAATACAAGTTTGAGACCCTAAGTTATAGTAATATGATTATGGAGTATGAGAAGATATATAATTAGGACATGTTATTAAAAGTAAGGTTTGAACATTTGAAGGATAATGAAGTTGTCAAGTATCCACTGCATTATGAATTCCAAGATGACGAATGCACTAAGATCATTTTGAGTACAATCCACAATGGAAAATTTAGGTTAGATTACAGAGTGATAGATATCACTGTAGACCTAATTCATGAGGTAACCAATTTATCAAAATCTAGAGTTATTCCCTTTAATGAGAAGAATGTAAAGAAAACCTTAACACTCATCTAAGAATGAAAAGGAGAACTATCTTGATAATGGGAGGAAATTATGAGGAAATCAACAAAGAGATAGAATAGGTAGTTATAAAGGTTATGACCTCTGATCCTAGTGAGAAAACAAGTGCATCTGATCAAGCACTAGAAGCTGAACATCAGAAAATCCTTCACCATCACCACCACCATCTATTAACATTGACGATGAAATTATGAATGTGGAAGGAACAAACATCACTTTAGACAGTGAAGATAACCCATTCAGTAATCTTGAGAACATTGTTGACAATTCGGCTATTGAGTAGTAGGATATGATAGTGAATGAGGAAGAAGGAAAGGAAATAAGGAAAGAAGAGGCAGAGATACAAATAACAACAAACCTCTTGTCAAAGCCCAAATGTGAAGATCTCAGATATTGAGAAAAATATAAGAAAACTGAATGATGACATAAGGATTTTGAATGATGCAAAGGACAAGAAACTGAGGATATTCACTCTATTAAGAGAGCATGTATCAATTAAACTGAGTATTGTTGAGAGTCAGTTGGAGGAATGTCTTTCTTCCAAGACATCTTATGGAAAATTTCACTATGCAAACCTTCAGGCATGTGAAATTGCATCTTATGGTCTATGTGCACTCCTAAGTGTTTCAGATGATATAAATAAATCATGGGATAAGGAATTAGCACGCATGAAGAAAAAATTTGTAGACTGTGTTGCAAGCCTACCAGCTTTGCAATTTTAAGATCTTAAGGTAAACCATTTTTGACAAGTTTTTGGCACCCTTTTTTGTCATTGTTGTCAAAGGGGGAGTAGTAGCAAAAAATTACATAGATAGTATAGTATGATGCACACTCCTAGGGGGAGTATAGATATTTGGAAATATGTATAGACAATATAAGTATGTTGGAGATTTTTTGTTATGGCCACAATTTTGAAATTTTGTGAGACTTAGCCAATTTTATTATATGTTGCCACCAATGACAAAGGGGGAGATTATTGTAAATTTGGCTGAGTAGAATATCAAGTTGTTGTCATTATGGAAATATATAATCACGATGATGACCACACTATAGTAGCAAGCATTTTTGTAAGAGCACAAGTAAAATTGTCTAAGTATAGCAACACTTTCCAGTCTAATTAGAGATAGTTTTGGTTAGCGATGTTCATAGAAGTAGGTTCAGTGCATGTGCACTTGAACATGGATGATTCTATGTATAATAAAGACACATGTGAAAGCGCAAGTCTGTATGACATGCATGGAAGGAGATATTGTAGTATTACAAAGACATAGACGAAGTTGACTTGAATAGAGAAAGAAGACAAAATAAGAATGATAGTTAAGGGATTCTTTTTTTTATCAAAATAATGACTTAACCATATAAGGGATGACATACTGGATGTTAAATCTTAGGTAGCATAAGTTAGTTTTGTATTTTGGAAAGATTTTATGCTTTGTAAAGCCGACTGTAAAGTTATTATTCTTAATAACTTGTATATATGTAAGAAGCATGTAATGTGAAGTAATATAGATTGATGTAAGAAGATATTGCAATGCTATGATGTGGAGTTGTTTATTGTAAAATAAAAGAAAGAAGACTTTGTATATGAAAGCGAAGAGTCTAGAAAGCTAAATCAGAATAGGAAAGCTATTCGACAACAGTGAAAGGTTATGTTCTTTACCTTTTGTATTCAGATATCATTGTATTTTACTTGTTTGGGTAGTGGGCTCATCTTGTAAACATTCCATTTTGTAATACCAACTCTTAGTAGGGTTGAGGCTTCTAACAAGGCCTAGAGTCATTTAATCAGGATAGAGACACTACATGCATGCAATAGACTCCTGACAGGGTCAACATCCTTAACTAGATACTTTTGATTAGTGGATCAGTTGTGGGTATCATCCCCACCAAGGTTTTCCCTTGGCCAGGGTTTCCTTGAGATCAAACATGGTGTTATGAGTTCATTTGCTTTATTAATATGCATGTTATTTAGTTTACTTTGTTTTTCAAGCTTCAAGTTAATTTTTTATATCCATAATTGGGCAAAAGTAAAAGTTTTTAGAATACTGATTCAACCCCCCTCTCAGTATTCCCTATTTCTAACAATAGAAGACAGAAGGAGCCATTGCCCAAACAACTTTAGGGGCAAGATCACTGAACACATTGTCCAACTAATCTTTGTATTACTTAAACATAATAATACTAAATAATTACCGATCTCATCAACTTATCTTTTCTCCTTTGTCTATGCCAAACCACACCAACTACTTCACCATATCTCAATATCAGATCTTTGCAATTCACATATCTTCTTACAACATATATTGCTCAATTCTACAATTCACTTCTATATTCTTACTTGTTATCTCTCTCTCTCTTACAATAAGGAAAACAATCCTTCCTTTATACTACACTCAAATAATTACAAATGACTTAGCACACAAGGCCTTACCAATTACAAAATATAAACCTTTACACGTTACATAATATTTCAAAATTACATAAAAATTGTCGGCTTCTAAATACAATAAATCTTCACACATGTGACCTATGACCTTACTGTCACATCCACATCACTATCATAATGTCTTCATCAACTGTACAACTTCACATGCCTAGATTTTATCCTGATTAGGAGATATCATCCAATTTCCACAAGCTGCTTCTCAGGAACACTTCCTGAATACTGCTTCCATTGAATTACACATAACTACCATAAATAATTAAATTTTTGTACATGTTCTTCACCACAATCTTAGGACAAAATATAGAGTAAGTCCTCAACTCCACATATCTTGATCTTCAATACTCCATGTGTGCTAATTCAAACACTATCTGCTTCTCTTCTAGTCTCCCGTAGATCACTGTGTTGATATCAATGACAACCACAGTCATGAATGCAACTACAACTTCTATAAAATGGATGCAAATACTCCCCCATAGGATATATTTAGCATTCATTCCTAACAATAGACTTTTCACTGTCTAACACCACTTGTTACAAGTAGTGGTTTCCGTTGCACCAAAAGATCAACCTGTTAATGCTTGATACAACTGCTAGACTTATATAAGACATAAGAGGTAGTTAAGCCATGTCACAAATCCCATGAGGGATGCTGGCCCACTACCAAAAATCCCCCTCCCAGTGTCACTCACCATGGCCTACATGGATTTGAACCTATGACCAAGCTCTGATACCACTTGTTACAAGTAGTGGTTTCTGTTGCACTAAAAGATCGACCTGTTAATACCCAATACAACCACTAGACTTATAGAAGACATAGGAGGTGGTTAAGCCATGTCACAAATACCACATTGGATGTTGGCCCACTGCCAACATGATCTTGGTTGGTCTTCATCATTTGCTCCATCAGATAATCAATCTCCAACATTATTATCAATTATGATAACAATCTCCCTCTTTGGAATTGATGAAAACACTAACAAATTTAGTTTTCAATTGATGATGGTACACTTCACTCTCATTCATATTCTAAACTTCGTCTTAGTAGTAACTTCATTTTTTCAATCTTTCATTTATAGTCTCTTCTCTTTCTAATTCTATCAACAACATTCTTTTATTCATCTCATCTTCTAATACTCATCTCTCATATGTTCATCTAATTTATCTCCCTCTTACTGTATTCATATCCCTCTAACATTTGAATTTCAATTGATTCTCCCTCTTTGAAAACAATGCCAAAGAAACATAAGCTTCTTAGATATACCTCAAGTATATGGATTTTTCATTATAGTCACAAAAATTTCGTCACTCATTCAGGCTTCACCTAAAGAGTGAAATACTAGCCTCAACTCACAAGATAGATATTCTATTGAGTCCTTGAATTGATGCAACATGCATCTTTCCTTAATGTACATTGGCTAGGGGAAGAACCCCTAACTTACCACAGAGATACTCAAAAGCATCCTTCAGTAATGGTTTTATAAATATATCAGTTATTTTTTCCTTAGAGTTCACATATTTGAATGTCACATGCTTATTCTATACTTTCTCTCTCAAGTAGTGATACTTAATAGATATATTATTTAGCTTAGAATGCATCACTAGATTCTTAAATGTATTAAGAGTACTGGTTTTATCATAATAAATTATAATAGGATTAGTAATCTCTTCATGCATACCTTCTAGTAGTTGTTTAATCCATACAATATTATAACAATTGATATCTATTGCCACATACTTAGCTTTAGTAGTAGATTGTGAAATACAACTTTGTTTCTTTCTTAACCATGTCACTAGCCTTTCTCCTAAAAAGAAAGCTCCACCACTAGTTATTTTCCTATCATGAATATTTCCTACCCAATCAACATCAGTATAAACCTTAAGATCAAAATTTCCTCCTCTTGTGTATAATAGACCGAAATGTTCAGTCCCTTTCAAATATCTAAATATCCTCTTAACTGCAGACAAATGTACTTCCTTGGGGTTTTCTGAAAAGCTTGCAATAATACCAACTAAATGTGCAATGTTAGGTATACTATGGACAACAATTATAGCTTACCAATCATGGATCGGTAAAGTGTTTCATTCACTTCCTTTGTATCATCTTCTTTTGATAATTTACAACTAGTAGCCATCGATGTTCCAACTAGTTTTGAGTATTCCATATTGGATGTTTTTAGGATCTCCTTGATATACTTAGATTGAGTGATGTATATCTCATCTTTAACTTGTTGTATATAAAGTCCAATGAATAATTTGATCTCTCCTATCATAGAAATCTCAAATTCCTTTCTCATTTCCTTAGTAAATGACTAAGACATAATCTCATTACCACCTAATATAATGTCATCAACAAATATTTCAGCAATCAAAATCTGATTAGATTTATCACATTTCAAGTATAAATTGGTTTTATCATTAGTCCTTTCAAATCCAATATTAACTAAATAAGAGTGCAATCTTTCATACCATGCCCAGTGATCATTCTTCAATCCATACAAAGCTTTATGAAATTTGCAAATCGTGTTCTTATTGTTCTTGTCAATAAATCCATCAAGCTATTCAATGTAGACTTATTCTTTAAGTATTCTGCTCTGAAATGTAGATTTAACATCTATCTGAAAAAATTCAAATCCTTTGTAGGAAGCATATGCAAGAAATATCCTTACTTCTTCTAATCTAGAAATGCATATAAAAGTCTCACCATAGTCAATACCTTCTTCTTATGCATACCCTTTGTAGACTAATCTAGCTTTATTCCTGATCACATCTCCTTTCTCATTGATTTTATTTATGAAAATCCACTTTGTTCCAATCACATTCTTATCCTTAGGTCTCGATACAAGTGACCATGTGTTATTCTTTTCAATTTGATCTATTTCTTCTTTCATAGCATTCATCCAATCTTCACTTTCTAGTGCATCCTTTACCAATCTAGGCTCAAATTTAGAAATTAAACATGTGTTATATTTTAACTTACTTCTTGTCAACACTCCTGCATTATTGTCTCCAAAAATTCTACTCGGTGAGTGGTGTCTTCTCACATACTTTTCTAATACAGGTTCGGTAGCTTTCTCTTCAATGTTCTCATTTCTTAGCGGAGTCTCATCTTGTTCATCAGTTCCTTCTAGTTGCTTCTCGGTTGTATCAACCAAATTACCATCTTTTACATAAACAAATCTATTATAATCCTCAAGTTCCTTTTTGCTATCCTCTTCATTATTATCAAAAAATTCATCAAAACTTATATTTGCACTTTCAACTATTTTGTTAGAATCCTTGATTAAACATTTATATGCCTCACTCTTTGATGAGTAACCAAGAAATATTATTTCATCACCTTTAGAATCAAAATTTCCATTTCTAGAATCTTTCAATACATAAAACCTACTTTCAAACATTTTTAAATAACTTACATTCAGTGTATGCCTAAGCCATAATTCACAATGTGTCTTGTTTGTACCTTTCTTCAACTATATTTGGTTGAGAGTGTAAACTGCAATACTTATAGCTTCTCTCCAGAATGTTTATGCAATTTTTTTTATCAATCACAAAAGTCCCGACGTAGTTAAAAATAGATGTGTTTCTTCTCTCATCTATTCCATTGTGTTGTGGAGTCCTTGGTGTAGACACTTGTCTTTTAATTCCATTCTTATTATAGAAGATAGTAAATTCATTAGAGATAAATTCACCTCCTCTATCAAATCATGGACACTTCAGTTGTTTAACTATTTCTTTTTCAAATCTAGCCTTATACCATTTAAACATTTGAAATGCATCAGATTTTTCTTTTAGAAACATGACTGACATTATTCTTGAATAATCATCAACAAAAAAAATAAAGTATTGATCTCCATAATAACTTTGAACTTTCATAGGACCACAAAGCTTAGTGTGAATCAATTCCAAAATACTATTTATAGAATAAGACTTAGAAAACTTGACTTGGTCATCTTACCAACTTGACATTCTTTATACATAGCTTTATCAGGTTTTCTTAATCTCGGCAGTCCTCTGACTCTACTTTTCTTACTCACTTTGATCAAGTTATCAAAATTTACAAGACACAGTCTCTTATACCATAACCATACATATTCAATTTTAGAAAATAAAAAACTCTTTACATCAGTATCAAGATAAAATAAATTACCTATTGATTGTCCTTCAGTTCCAATTAGATCTTCATGAGCACCATAGATCTTAACTTTTCTATTTTGAAATTCCAGTTGGTGGCCAGTATTGTTCAATTGTGCAACACTCAACAGATTATGGTTCACTCCTCTAACATAATATGCATCATTACATTTCATCTTCTCATTCAACACAATAGATCCATTACCTTGCATAGGGCATAAAGCATTATTCCCAAATCTAACAAATCCTCCATCATATTCTTCTAGGTTCTCAAATTTATCAATATCACCAGTCATGTAATGTGAACAACCACTATCAGTAATCCAAGGGTCTAGTTTACTTACATGATAAACAAGTGCTTTTTCATCTATACAATTTTCTTCATTTGATTCTTCCTTTACTGCACCAAAAATAACTTCATAACCTTCCTTGGTATCATTAGATTCATCATTAGTTATACCTTCCTCAGCTATGTATCAAGACTTCTTTCCTTCATCCTTAAAATTGTTGAATCTCCTGTGTCAGTTGTCTCTTTTATCATTATTATCATTTCTTTCATTTTTAGGACATCTAGATGCAATATGTCCAATCTTATTACAATTGAAAAATTTCAATGGTAATTTTCCTTTGTACTTTCCTTTGCATCTAGGTAGTCAATTATCCAATAGTGCTTCAAATTCTTCTTTCTCTTTCTCTTGAGTCAGGATGCTTTCATACTCATTTCCATGTGAAGTACTATGATTTTCTCTTTCTTTTCTTGATGTTCCAATGCTCATAGATGACTTGAAGGATTTATCAATAGTTGGTAGAATATTATCATAGTTACTTAGCTCAAATACAGTCAACTTTCCAATTAGGACTTCAAGAGTAATAATATTATTTGGTATAGATCTTAATTCTTTAATTACAGAGACTCTAATAGAATACTTAGAAGATAGAGTTCTCAATATTTTACTTTCCACTTCTTCATTAGTCAATGATCCACTAGAACCTCTGATGGCACTAATAACTTCCTTGATTTGGATGATATATTATGTGATGTTCTATTCATATTTCATCTTCATTTCATCATATTTTTCTCTCAAGCTATCAACCTTATCTTTTTGTACATGCTGATCTAATCCATAGATAAGTGTGAGATTATCCCACATCTCTTTTGAATTAGTACAATATTTGATATCATTGAATTCAACATCAAAGAGTGAAGAAGCAATCTCTATCATGAACAAGTTATGTTCTTTCTTTTCTTTCATTTGATCAACTGTCAAGTGTCCTATAGGTATTGGTGGAGAGTATTTATTTTCCAGCAGATATAGGGCATATTCACCAATCCCAAATAGATACAATTTCATTCTAATTTGTCATGTTGAGAAACTTTCCTTGTTCAACTTAGGTACTTCTCTCCTATACATATTTGGATCTTTAACTAAAGTCTTTAAACTTATCTCTTCAAAGAATTTAGCTCTAATACCAATTGTTGGATTATAGAGAGGGGGGGTGAATCAATCATCCTGATCACAAATACCTTAATAAAATTTTATTTTCTTAACTCGGTAACTAATCGATAGAAATATAGTTCACTATTTATCAACAATAGTAAATAAACTATATTAATCAATAAAACATACACATAAATCATTCACAATGTGTAACACCAATATTTAACATGGAAACCCAATTATGGGAAAAACCACTGTGGGAATTGTCACATGCTAAGAAATATACTCTTCTGAAGTATGCCTGGTTAAGAGCCAATCTAGTTAAAGATTACAAAACACACTGTTAGGTGTGACCTGGTTAAGGTATTTACCTCAGATCTATTAGGATCTTCACCGTGTTAGGAGTGTCCTTGTTAGAGGTCTTTAAACACTCTTTTAGATTGTCATATTTCTCAAGGATTTACAATTAGACTATTAAGTCCACTCTATTAAGATATTTCTCTATTACAAATGCTAGTAAGAAATAATTATAAAAATTACCTGTAGATGTGAAACTATCTTTTCTCAATTAGATCCTTATGTGCTCTTCAATCTTCACTTCAATTCTTCATCTTCCACTAGCATCAACACTTCATCAAATCATTGTTTTCCTGCTAACAATCTCTTTGTTCCTTCTTCTCTGCAATAGTCAGTAACCCTTCAAATATTTAGTTTTCCAACACATTGTCCATACAAGATCACCCTTTATATAGACAAATTTTTCCTCTTAATCTCATCTATTACATTTTCCTTTAATCAATCTTAATTGTTCAATTCATTATTCATCAGATCTAGATCTCGGTAACACTTTCCCTTTTCACCTAGGAACTTGAACTTTTCTAGAAACTTGTGCCATCCTTTTTTCCACTTAGATCTTTCCATAGATCTTCATCTTGAATTTTCATAACCATAGATCTCTGTAACTAAATTTCCTCATCATCATGATCATCCAACTCATCATAGATAATCATTAAATGCTGATTCCATCCATATTTAATACCTTTTTCTTTCTCAGTGTTCTTTTAGAATTTTGGTTAAATTCACACTACCTAAACCTTTCCACTTTATCGAGTGACCTATTTTTTTCTCTTTACCTTACCGAGTGACTTTTCCTGCTTGATAGCCAAAACAACTTATCTTACCTAGTTTTCAAATCTTTATCACCATGCTTTAGCGACTTAACATAATCATATGTTAGGTAGAAAAAAACTATACCAACATAATCAAATCATTGTCCAATCTATATTAGTTTCCCATTTATGTTCTATAAACTCTTAACTTCTCATTTCTTCTTCTCCTTAACTCATTCATCTTATATCATTACCGAATGATATGGAAACATAATATAAATCAAAAATCAATTGCTTGATGTCACTGACAAGACTATAACTAATCTAGAAATTATACTGTCATCATGTATACCTATTATCTTGGTCAATCTTCATCATCATCTCCATTAGATAATCCATCTTCAACACTATTATCAGTTATGATAACATCATCAAGTATGGAGGTCGCTCAAAAATTTATCTAGCATTGTGCATTGCTATACCGATATGCCCATCGGTGTAGCTCACTCTGATGTATTTATTTTATATAGTTAGTATATGTCTTCCCAATTCTTCTTCCCAATAATCTTCTAAATCTTATTTTGCCATAGGTTGTGTTAATGTACTCACCGAGTGTTGGAGGAACTAAAAAATACTTACTCTGATCTCATTAATTATGATGATGACATTCATTGGTGAAACCCTAACTGATAGACTTTATTTCTTTAGCATCTATTGGTATAAGTCTTACCAATAGCCTCATCGATTATCGACAAGAAAAATAAACCCCTTTTCCTCTAGTGTATGTCCTACTAATGGAGTTCATCGGTATTTTTATACCAACTCATTGCTTTCCTTTTTCCTATCTGAAGCTATCATTATAACTTTCACCAATATGATTTTTTACCTTAGTGTTGCACTTCTCAATTGGTGTATGTTATCCTTATCACATTTTTTACTTTTCTTAAGTGTTGTCATCAAGGTGACCCTTGCCAATAAAATGGCATTAGTATAGATTTTTCAATCCCCTCATTCATACAAATTTTTATAATATGCTTAATCAGTTCATAAAAATTGCACAAAAACTCTTCTTCAAATAGGATATCTTGTGTTCTTTTTTGTCCACTTTTTGGTATTTGGTTTCATGTACTTAAAAATTTGAAGAATACATTTTGGTAAAATTTGTCAAACTGAAAGCCCACCCATGCAAACAAGTTAAGAAAGCAATTGTTCCTTTCTATAGATAAACTTAGCAATCACCAAGAAGAGGATCTTCATAGGTATCCATAATCACATCTTTATTTTCAATCACTCTTATAAATGTCTAATAAGCTTCCTCTCCTTCAACCAACAACTTAAGAAAACATCTATCCATGCTACCTCATATCAGTACTTCCCTTAAGTTGCCTAGTCGATTGTTAGTTTTTTAGAGCCAAGCCACAAATGGGTTGATTCTGATGATACTTGTTCTTTTGGGCTTAATCTACACATGAAAATATAGTATTAACTATCCTCATGGTTTGATCAAAATATTTACACAAAATATCTTTATAGTTTTCAGATTAAAGTTAGCAAGGAAAATCCTTTGTTTTCTAAAATGCATCAAAATGTAAGTTCAAAGCACTCTATCAAGGAGGCAAATCAAGTTGAGAATTTATGTGCTAACACCACCTTTGATCTTGACAAGGTTGAGGATATTATTGAGTATCATGCATCCTATTTTTGTATCCTTGCCTACACCTCGGTCCCTATCCCTTATATTATTCTTTACCTTCTGCATTGATAGGGAGGTTGGGAGAGCCAATCACAAGCTCTTGCCTAGGTCTACCTTGTGACCTTAAGGTGTTATTAACCAACACCAATTTACCTATAAGATCCCTCTAAGGGTTCAATCCCCTGGTCTACTTATCTAGCCCAACTACCAAGTAACACTTACCAAGACAAAATAAGATTCTTGGTGCTTCCTTCTTTCATACTCACACTAACCCTTAATGCTCTGTAAGGGTTCACCACCTCCAAAATGACATAGAAATTTTTTGAGGTGAGGAGGTGCTTGAATGTTTTTTTTAGTTCATATTTATGTCTCAGAGGTCTTACTTCCCTTTTGTGTCTAACCGATCTCATAGTTCCTTCCAAAAATAAGGCTACAAGGAAGAGCCCCAATTAGGCCTCCTAGTCTGGGAAAATAGGGATTTTCTCCTAATTGATTTCAGAGAACCCTAAAACTTGATAATGGATTCTTGGTTAAATACTTAACCTCTCAATGATTTTGGAGGTTTTAGGGTTTCATCTGGCCATACAAACCCCTAACCAAAAATGAGTACTTTTGGGAGGGTTTTAGGCTTTCTCTAATTGCATGGCTTGTCTTCAAGAGTTTTGTGACCATATGGATTGGTGGAACCTTCTCTCTTCATGAAGTTTTTGGAATATACTATTCCTTTAACCTCCAATCATTTTTTTTTAGTTTCTTACACAACTCTGCACGTTACAATCTTTTTGGATCAGTCTCTCCTAGTTGGGCTCACCATAGGCTCACCTAGGGAAAGGATGTAAATATGCTTGGAAATATTTCCAAGACCCATGCTCTTGTAAATATTACATACATGGAGTCTAATCACTATCCCAAAGAGGATGTACAAATTTAATGGTGGGATAGTGAGTTAGATCCCCATTTCCTACACCCTCCTGGTTTGAACTAGTGAATAGGGATAAAAAAAAGATTTAAGAAAGAACAAAGAAATGAACAAAAATATCTAATCTAATGGAACACACTACAAGGAAACACACTAATTTAAAATCTCCATTAATCACAATCCATTATTCAACTCAAAGCATGCTTCTTCTATTCACTGATTACAAGGTTAGATCAAACTTCCACACACTGTTCACACTTCTAGAATTATATGTCTGTACACAGGAATTTCCAACCTTGGGATTTGGTCCAAGATTGACTTAAATAGTTCAAGGTTGGTCTTAGGTTGGATTTAGGGAACTCCTAGTCTGATTTATGGCATTTGGACAAATTTGGTCTGAGCAACTTTTCAAAGTTGCAAAAGTTGTTATGCAACTTTTACAATATTTTTACAACTTTTCACAATCTTGCCAACCATAGACCTTGGTTAGGTCCTATGCAGTTCTAAACTCTATTAAAGATTCAAATATAATTTATCACACACCCTAAGTCCTATGATATCATAGTGATATCAACTAACCACTCTTAACCAAGAAAGAGACTCTAACACATTAGTGTCAAGACCTAGGACATAGGACCTTATTGGACCCCTAATCCCTATTGGATCTCACACTTTGGTCAACATGACCTTAGGAAAATCAAACACTTTCCAAAGATGGTGACAAAAAAAAAAGAAGATAGATTGGTTTAAGCAACCCTTGGGTGCTCCTACACCATGCTCCCCCTCTACACAAAGAATTTAAGACATAGTAGGGGATATGAGAGAAGGATCAATTCCCAACTGTTTGAAAGTGCCTTCTTCCACCCATGTAGCTTCAGATTCATGGTGATCCTTCCACTGTATGAGATGCTCCACATAGACCATGTGCCTAGTCTTCTTCTTTAATATAGATTCTAGTATCCTCTTTTCTTGAGGCTTGGGCTTTGGAGGTATGGATACTATATTAACAATACCTCCTAAGTGTTTTGACTAATCTCAGTCAATGGTCCTTTATACCTAACCATGTTTGCAATGTTGAAGATTGGTGAAATGGCTAAATCTTGAGGAAGGTCTATCTTGTAGGCATTGGCTCCATACTTAGCTAGAGTCTTACATGGTCCTACCCTCTTCATCTGTAGCTTGGTAGGCACTCCCTTCTACAACCTATACTTGTTTAGGTGTACCATGACATAGTCACCTACTGTAGATTGAACATCCCTCCTCTTTTCATCCACTTTTTCCTTCAACTTTTGAGTTGCTTCTTCAAGGGTCATTTTGACTTGTTCTTGGACCTCTTTCATGGTTTGGGAGAATTACTCTACATGTCCACTCCTAAAATCCATGCCTCCTAAGTCTCTGAGTTCATTTACTCCTCTTGGGTACATTCCATATACTTCCTCAAAAGGGTTTTTTCTAGTAGTTTAGTTCATATTATCATTATAAGCATACTCTTCTTAAGGGAGGAATAAGTCACATGCCTGACCATAATCTTTAGTTAGGAACCTTACAAAGTTACCTAGTACCTTATTGATCACTTCAATTTAACCATCCATTTGGGGATCGTAAGCTGAACCAAAAGACAAATTAGTACCCAATCTGCTCCATAGGTTCTTCCAAAAATAGCCCATGAACTTGGCATCTCTATCTGACACAATGCTAAGAGGAAGCCCATGGATTCTCACAATCTCCTTGAAAAAGAGATGAGCTATGTGGCTAGCATCATGAGTTGTCTTGTAAGGGATGAAATGACTCATCTTGCTAAACATATCTACCACCACATAGATACTATCCAACCCTATCTTGGTCTTAGGAATCCCCACTATGAAGTCCATGCTGATGCATTCCCATGGCCTATTTGGAATGGTTAAAGGTTGGTATAGGCCTTCATTTTTGGCTCCTCCTTTGGCTCTCATATATATGCCACATTTATCTACATATCTCCTCACATCCTTAGGTAGTTTAGGTTAATAGTAGAACCTTTGGACTAACTCCATTAGCTTGTTGATACCAAAATGGCCACTAAGACTCCCATTGTGCTTCTCCTAAATGAGATTCTTTCTCATTGATCCCTTGGGAACACAAAAATGATTCCATTTGAACAATAGCCCATTGTGAAAGGTGTATTCAGCAAAATGACTATGGAAATGATTTTGAAAATTAGAGCATACCTTATAAGCCTCTAAGAATTCTTCACCATCCTTGTAAAGGTCCTTGAAGATATCTATCCCAATGCTTTGGATTTGAACTTCCTTGTCTATCAAAAATCTCCTACTCAATGCATCTGCCACCTTGTTCATCTATCCCTTGTTGTACTTGATGGTTAAGGTGAAGGCCTGTATATACTCCATCCATTTGAGATGTCTATTTCTTATCTTCTCCTATGTGTTGATGTATCTTAAGGCCTAATTGTGTGTGAAGACCACAAACTCTTTAGGAAGGAGGTAATGCCTCCACTTCCTAAGTGATTGCACTAAATCATATAAATCCAAGTCATAGGATGAGTATTTCTTCTTAGCCTCATTGACCTTCTCACTGAAGAAGGCTATGGACCTACCTTCTTCACTCAGTACTCCTCCAATTGCTATCCCCCTTAATCATATTCCAAGGTGAGACTTGTCAAAGCTTGGTAGTAGGAGGATAGGTTGGGTTGCCACTTATTGTTTTAACTTTTCAAATGCCTTGTTTTCTTCTTGTGTCCATCTAAATTTTGTCTTCACTCCACCCTTAATGGTGTTTAGCACTGGTGCACATATGCCACTAAAATTCCTTATGAATTTCCTATAAAATTGGGCTAGGCCATGCAAACTTGTAACCTATGTCCCTTTGGTTGGTGTAGGCCAGTTTAGAATGGCATCCACCTTGCTTGGATCCATCTTCAATTTACCCTTGGATACTACAAATCCAAATTAGACTAGTTCTTATTTGAGGAACTCACACTTCTCCAATTTGATGGCTAATTGTTCTTCATGGAGTATCTTGAGAATAACCTCCAAATGTGTTAGGTGTTCCTCCTTTGTTTTGCTGAAGAGGAGTATATCATCAAGATATACCACCACAAATCTATCTGTATAGTCCTTTAACATTTCATTAAACAATCTCATGAATGTGCTAGGGGCATTAGTAAGCCCAAACTGCATCACAAGCCACTCATACAACCCTTTAGTGGTTTTGAAGGTTGTCTTCCACTCATCCCCATCCTTTATCCTGATTTGATGGTATCCACTTTTGAGATCTATCTTGGTGAAGTATTGGGATCCTCCTAAACAATCCATTAGATCCTCTATCCTAGGTATAGGGAACCTATATCTGATTGTAATTATATTAATGGCTCTTGAGTCAGTGAAAAGTCTCTACTTACCACCTTTCTTGGATGCTAAGACCACAAGTATTGCACATGGACTGGTGCTCTTCTTTAGGAACCCTTGATCAAACAACTCTTGCACTTTCCTTGCTACTTCTTGATTCTTCTTTGGTGTGAGCTTGTAGGATGCCTTGTTTGGAAATGAGGCCCCGAGTATGAAGTCAATTTGATGACTTATAAGAGCTCTTAGGAGGTAAGGTTTCTGGTGTCCCATCACTCAATATGTCCTTCTATTTCCCAAGCAATTCTTGAATATCTATTGGTATAGGTTCTTGACTGGGCTTCTCCCCTTCCTTAGGCTTCCCAATTATAGCATATCCTTTACTGTATCCTTCTTGGAGTGCATGCAAAAACTCTTTTCCACTGCTCAACAATAAACTAGGGGTTTTGGTCTACACCTCATCATCATCTAACAAGGACTGGATCTTGAAGGTTCTTCCATCTTTCTTGAATGTAACTATATTCCCTCTCCCATCATGCATGGCTTCTCTGTCATATTGCCATGGTCTTCCCAATAAAAGATGGCATGCATCCATGGGTAGCACATCACATAGAAACTTATCCTTATATCCTCCAATAGAAAATTCAACCCATGTTTATTCATTTACTAGGATACTTTGACCTTTGTTCAACTATGTTACTTTGTAGGGGTTTCTATGAGGCACCTTGGTTAGGTTGAGCTTCTTAGATGCTTCTTCTAAAATAATATTATATGTGGAGCTAGAATCCACAATTACTTTACAAAATTTACCCATGATTTTACATCTCTCTCTAAAGAGTTCTCTTCTTTTCTTTGGCTCCTCTTTTACTGGTTGTCTAATGAGGACTGACCTATGTGACTCTATATGATTGACCTTTGATGACTTGAAACTTGATGTGTCTTCTTGATTATAAGCCACTCTCTTCTCTGCCTTAGAGGAAGATGCCTTCTTCGGACATCTATATGCTAGATATCCCATCTACCCACAATTGTAACACTTCATAATAGAAAAATAGGAATTACTTATTCCTGTACCTCTCCCTCTTTAGAGCCTCCTTGATTACCTCTACCTCTGCCATAGTTCCCTCTAGAATGTGTTTCACTACTTTTCTCTACAAGCTTGGACTCTCCTTGGTTTCTCTGATTAGTCCCTCTACCTTGGTGACCACCTCTATGACCCCTTTGATCTCTTCCTCTACCTTTATTCCTTGAACTAGAATTTTGTCTCCTCTTACTCTTCTCTTCTATCTTGAGTGCCAATTGATAGCATTGATGTACTATCTTTGGAGTTAGGAGACTCATCTCCTCTCGGATAGACCACTTCAATCCATTGAGATACTTGGAACTTTGATTCTCTCTTCTTCTACCACCTTAGACCTTAGACATATCTTTTGAAATTCCTTGGTATAGGTGTTGACATCATTATCTTTTTGCCTTAAACTTTCCCTTCTTTTTTGTAAGTGGATTTAATAATCCTCTGGCATGTAAGCTTCTTTAACTTTGGCCACCATTCCTTTCCATGTAGCTATGAGGTTTTTTCCTTCTTTCTCCCTCTCTTTTTGAATAAAATTCCACCATGTGAGAGCAGAGCCTCTAAGTCTTGACTTGTCTACTCTCACCTTTTGAGCCTCACTAGTCCCATCACATTCAAAGTGATTTTCCATGCCCTCAATCCAATCAATGATTGAGTCAGACTCATTTTACCACTAAACAGTGGTACACCCTCTAGTGTTTTTCCACTTAAGGCCTTAAATAATTTAAGGGTTCTTTCTCCACCACTGGATCTAGTTCGAGAACTTCATCTTCCACTAATATATCCTTCCCTTCTTTCTTATCTATCTTTTCATTCACCTCTTCTGTTCTATCTTCTACTGCTTCTAACTACTTGGCTAGTAGATCTATCCTTTCTCTTAAATGTTTGTTTTCTTCCTCTTGGTCTTATACCTTCTTAGCCAATTCTTAATTTGTCACCATCCTAGAAGATCCACTGGAATCACACCCTGACATGTACTTACTTCCCAAATCTTTTGGGGCTCTGATACCAATCTGATAGGGAGGTTGGTATAGCCAATCACAAGATCTTTCCTAGGTCTACCTTGTAACCTTAAGGTGTTATTAACTGACACTAATTGACCTATAAGATCCCTCTAAGGGTTCAATCCCATGGTCTACTTATCCAACCCAACTACCAAGTAACACTTACCAAGAAAAAATAATATTCTTGGTGCTTCCTTCTTTCATACTCACACTGACCCTTAGTGCTTTGTAAGGGTTCACCACCTCCAAAATTCCATGGAATTTTGAAGAGGTGAGTAGGTTCTTTAATGTATCTTTTTTAGTTCATACTGAGGTCTTAGAGGTCTTACTTCCCTTTTTTGTCTTACCGATATCATAGATCCTTCCCAAAATAGGGCTACAAAGAAGAGCCCCAATTAGGCCTCCTAGTCCAGGAAAATAGGGGTTTTCTCCTAATTTATTTCAAAGAACCCTACAAATTGATAATGGATTATTTTTTTAATACCTAACCTCTCAAATATTTTTGAGGTTTTAAGGTTTCATCTAGCTGTACAACCTCCTAACTAAAAATGAGTTCTTTTGGGAGGGTTTTAGGCTTTCTCTGATTGCATGGCTTGTCTTCAAGAGTTTTGTTCCCAAATGGATTGGTGAAATCTTCTCCCTTCATGAATTTATTGTAAAATACTTTTCCTTTGACCTCCAATCACTTTTTGTTAGTTTCTTACAAACCTCTGCAAGTTACAATCTTTTTGGATCAATCTCTCCTAGTCGGGGTCACCATAGGCTCACCTAGGGAAAGACTGCAAATATGCTTGGAAAGATTTCTAGGGCCCATTCTCCTATAAATATTATGTACATGGAATCTACTCACTATCCCAAAGAGGTTTTATATATTGAACAGTGGGATAGTGAGTTAGATCCCCATTTCCTACACCCTCCTAGTTTGAACTAGTGAATAGGGATAAACAAAAGATTTAAGAAAGAACAAAGAAATGAAAATAAATCTCTAATATAATGTCACACACTAAAAGGAAAAACACTAATTTACAAACTTTATTAATCAAAATCCATGATTCAACTCAAAACATGCTTCTTCCATTCATTGATTACAAGGCTAGATCAAACTTCCACACAATGTTCACACTTCCAGAATGATATGTCCGAACAAAGGAATGTCCAACCTTAGGATTTTGTCCAAGATTGACTTAAATAGTTCACAGTTGGTCTTAGGTTGGATTTACGGAACTCCTAGGCCTATTTAGGGAATTTGGACAACTTTGGTCCAAGCAAATTTTAAAAGTTGCAAAAGTTGCTATGCAACTTTTACAACATTTTTACAACTTTTCACAATCTTGCCAACCATAAACCTTGGTTAGGTCCTATGGAGTTCTAGACTCTATAAAAGACTCAAATATTATTTCTCACACACCCTAAGTCCTACGATATCATAGTGACATCACCTAGCCACTCTTAAACCAAGAAAGAGACTCTAACACATTAGTCTCAAGACCTAAGACATAGGACCTTATTGGACCCCTAATCCCTATTAGATCTCACACTTTGGTCAACATGACCTTAGAAAAATCAAACACTTGCAAAATATGGCTACAAATAAAAGAAAATATTGATTGGTTGAGCCAACCCTTGGGTGCTCCTACACTATGCATTATCCCTTACCACCTTTGATCTTGCTTATCCTATCTCTATTCTATCCAAATTGACCCCTTGGTCTTGATAATAAAAAAATGACATAAAATGAAAAAAAAATATTTTCAAAAGTCTCTTGATATATCCATTCCTCTTAACCACATGTCCTTCATGCCATGTCATCATCTTATATCAATCCATCATTTCATTTCTTTACATTGCAATATCTGAATCCCTAGCTTGGATAACCTTGATGAGATAGTCCTTGAAAATCACTTACACTTTTTCTATCATTTTCTTATCTATTTCTATCCTATCATTTTTTGCATCCCTTTCATAACACCTTATCGCATGCTATACATAAAGGGAAAACAAATGCAATCTTTCTTGAGAATTAGTGGTCAAATAATTGCTAAAAAATCCTAAAATTTTGAAAAATGTTTTGAAAAAATCTAAAAATAAAAAAATGTCCTAAAAGAATCCTAAAAATTCAAATAAAGTGTTGAAAAAAAATCTTTAAAATCAGAAAATGTCCTAGAAAAATCCTAAAAGTTTGGATATGGTCCTAAAAAAAATCTAAAAAATTAAAAAACTTCCTAAAGAATTATTTTTAAAAAATTATTACATATAAACAACCCTTGCAATAAAAGAATCTTTGTCACAACAAGTAAAAAGTGACATCAAACATCAAACGTTGTATCAAAACAATGAGCTTCATAAATCGACAATGGACTCATAAGACTTGTCTTTTCAACATCAAAACATGTCATATCTCATCAATCAAATTAATCAATCAAATGAATGTCTTATATAGTGATAGATACACTTGAAACTAGACAAATCAATCTTATACTAGTGACTAGACAAAATAATGATCAGTAAGGTTTATGACCAAGTTACTCATGTTAGTCTATTATTAATGTATCTTTTGTGCATGTGTTCTTATGCTATGCAAGGTGTATCGTATTAAAATGGAATAAATTCCATCTTGGTAGGTTTTTCACCCTCATTTAGTGCATTTTCATGATAGATTTGCATTTAGGATGCATCTGCACTTGATTCTTTATTTTTAGGTGAAATTAGGGTTAGGATCTTGAGGATTCTCCTTGATTTCCTTCTTTGTGGCTCGATTTTCTAGGTAGGACCTATGTAATAGTCCTCCTATCCTTCATCACATTTCTTCTAGGTCTTTGTGGCCTTTTCCAACATTCTATTCTATTTTCCCATCATTCTAAGTCTCTGGCCAACCCCTAAACTTGACTGAAACTCTAAGTTGACTGGCTTGAAACCTTTGGTCAGGGTCAAGGTTGACCCTAACCTAGGTCAGGGTCGAGGTCGACCATGACCTTTGTTGGGTTTTGGTTCTCACTTTTAAATTTGGATCATAGGAGGCCCCTAAATTAAAAATGGGCCTCCAGATCTGAATGCGAAAGGATTTATATTCAAAATTCATTTAATACATTTTGTCCTTAGTTGGATATTGTTATTACACCATAATTTGAGGTGAAATTTGAATTAGGGGCCCTTACATTTCTCTAGGAAACTTGCCTTGAAATCTCTATATAAGCACTCTCTTTTTCCTTCATTTCAATAAGTTATGAGGAGATGACATAATGATGAGATGATGATGCAAGATTGAAAAAGGATGATATAGGAGAACAAGATATGATGATGCCTTGATTCAAGCAATCATTTTGTGGACATTCATTTGGAGCAAGAAAGATTCCTTCTTCCTTGTTCTACCATTTTCAACATTCAAGCATTCTAAAGATACAATCAGGGGGTAGCAACTGCGGATTGTGAGTTTGGTAGGAGTACTTTAGCCTTGGGGGCTTGGTATGCTTTCTTTATCAGATTAAAATCTATGCATTTCTCTCTCATTTCAATTCATGCTAGGGTTTCAATCTAGAGGATTAGATCTTGGCATTGCACATTCAAAGCTCTTCCTACGAGCAACACACACACATATTCTATTACATTCGGCTATTCGTCGAGGTGGAAATCACCAAAACGGGGGTTTGACTAAGGCAAAACCCTATATAGCCACCCCAAAACACCATTTTTAGATATCTACAGTCATTGTTTTAGGAGTTGCAGAGAAAATTTGGATACCCTTTTCGACAAACTTTTGGGATCCGCAAACATAATTTCTGTCAGAGCAGTGCAGGTCAAGGTCGACATAAAGGGGCACAATTGCACCCCCGTATTTGGGTCAAGGTCGACCTGGTTTAGAAAATAAAAATATTTCTAGGTTTTCTCTGTCTCTATGTTCTTATTCTAGACCCAGTTGCAGAATTTCCAAAAAATGATACATGCACTAGAAAATAGGTATTTCCATATCTGCTATGTTATGAGGTATGTATTTCATTTTATCTGATTTCATTATTCTTTACAAGCATTTCCAAATTTATATTCCTTATCATTAGAATTTCATGTATGTGTTAAATATTGGTTTAGGGTCTCTTTTATGTGCAAACCCCCCATTGCTCTAACCCTATCCATATTTTACACCCAAACATTTTGGTAAACCCGTTTACAACAACTCTTTCTTTTTGGTGTTAGATTTGCATTTTATGTTAGATCTTACATGCATATACAAGTAGATTTCTTTTATGCTCTTGCATTTATATTTCAAAAATAAATAGAAAATCACAAAATTTCTTTAAAAATACAAAAACATTTACATTTTTCATGCTTGTAGTGCTACTTTGTGTTCAACATGTATGATTTTTGTTTTTGAATACTTTGATGAGGATTTTATTGCAAAAGAGGATAGATCCCCTAATGAGGTACATGGAAGTGAGGATGAAAATTGTTCGAATAAGATCTCCATTGATCATATTCCTATTTTATCCTCCTCCACAACCTCTTCAATTGACCTTTACCATAGGGTGTGTGCATGGTTACCTTCATGTTCCACTATTTGCAACATTGATGCACCTAGAATGTTATATCCTAAACCTTTTTTGACGGTAAAAGAATGTCCTCAAATAAAAATTAAGGGTAAAACTAGACATCCTTTGGATTTATTTGATAACACAAATTTTGTTTCACATTCTTATCACACACGAAATAACTCTCAACCTATTGTTCCAGTTTCCTTACCTCCTTATCAACCTATTCTTCTTCAAGTCCCTATGTTTCCATCTTCCTTTAAGGAGTATGACTTAGTAGAACAATTATGTGCTACTCCTGCTAATATATCTTTATGGGAATTTCTTCAAACTTCCCTAACATATCATGAGGCATCGCAAAAGGCTTTAGCTACCCTTCCTACTTCACCTTCTAACCAAGAGAAAATTAATTCATTTTTGGAGTGCATGCATACTATGCCTTTTGTACCTCCTATTATGTTTTCCAATGATGGTTTACCTTCTGTTGAGGTGCAGAATCAATATGATGCTCTTATGGTTGTTGTTTCTATTAATCAAAGTATCATTTGTAGAACATTAATTGATAATGGATCTGGGCTTAATGTGTGTAGCATGGATATGCTTAAGGAAATTAGGGCTGATCTTACAACTATTCAACTTGATAATGTCCCTATTCATGGATTTGATAATATTGCAAAGAGAACTTTGGGCATTATTATGTTACTTGTCAAAGTTGGTCGAGTTATTCTCAATACACCTATTAATGTTATGCTTGGACCTCTCAATTATAATCTTCTTTTAGGTAGACCTTGGTTACATATTATGCATGTAGTTCCTTCTACTCTTCATCACAAGGTTAGGTTGATTTATAACAATTTGATGTATATGCTACATGCGGATGATGCGCCGAATCCTTTCTTTAATATGGAATATGCTAAAGTTTATGAACCTCTCCAACTAAGTAAAGAGCCTAAAAGGCCACCTGAGATTAAACAAACTGCAACTCCATCTTCTTCTTTGACTGGGGATGATTGGGGAACATTGGACTTTAATCCTTCTTTTATTGGAGAATATAAAGTTTCTAATTTGGAATTCATGAAACAACAAAGTGGGTTTGAAAAACAAGTTTTTACTCCTTCCTCGCTTTTTTTGGAATTAAAAAGTAACTTTGTTGCTTCCTCGATTGAAGAAACAATTGAAACAATAAAACCTATTTCTATGATATTGTGACATATTTGGCTCCTTGGACTCAATCTGATATGGATGATAGATATGGTTCTAGTTATCATCTACTCAAGAAATCAAGATTTAATGGGAAAGGATGTGGTAAATACGAACAAGGTATACAAGTACCTTTGGACAACAAAATTTATGGTTATACATATGGATTGGGGTTCAATCCTTAAAAACAACCTTCGGCTTTTACTCTCAATGTTAATCATATATGTGGTGGACATTTGAAGTTGGCTAACCTTCTCCTCCTTGACATGGATCAAAAACTATGTTGGATGTTTTTCCCAAAGATGAAGCCTTAGCAGATTTGTAGGAGCTTATGAGGATCTACCTATGTTTCATCATAAAAGAGGGAAGCCCTATTTTCTAAATACAAAAGCTTATTTTGGAGAACATGATGAACAAAATATTTCTCCTTTACCAATGGATTCTCTGATACAAAGTAATTTTCTAATAACTGAGACTGTTGAGGTTCAAATGGATGAAAATGACTCTAAGAAGATGATAAAAATTGGGAAATGTTTGAATCAAGATGAACATGATCAGTTGGTTTCCCTTTTACTTGAATTTAAGGATATTTTTTCTTGGACATATTCATATATGCCAAGTATAGATTCTAAGATTGTTACTCATAATATTATTCTCAAACCAAATGTTAAACCTATGAAGCAGAAAATATGAAAGATGAATCCAGGAATTGCCTTATTAGTTAAGGTTGAAATTGAAAGATTATTGGATGTTGGATTCATCTGCTCTATTGATTACTCATATTGGATTTCAAATATTGTGCCTGTTTCAAATGGAGAAAATAAGATAAGAATGTGTATTGACTTTAGAGATTTAAATAAAGCATCCTTAAAAGATGATTTATCATTACCTAATATTGATATGATTGTGGATTCAATAGAGGGTCATGCTTTATTATCTTTTATGGATGGATTTTTGAGCTATAATCAAATTTTTTTTCCTCCTGAAGATCAATTTAAGACCATATTTATAACACCTTGGGGAACATTTTGCTAGTTCATGATACCTTTTGGATTAAAAAATGCGGGAGCAACTTATTGGTGAGCCATGACTTTGATTTTTCATGATTATATTCATAAGATTCTTGAGGATTATGTGGATGATATCTTTGAAAAATATATACAAAGAGGAGGTCATGTTACTATTTTACAATAGATATTTGAAAGGATTAGAAGTTACAATATGAGATTGAATCCTAAGAAATGTGCCTTTGGAGTTGATTTCGGTAAATTATTGGGGTTTATAATCTCTAAGAGAGGCATAGAGGTAGATAACAAAAAGATTAAAGCTATTGTTAATATGCATCCTCCTAAGAACATTTCTTAGTTATGAAGTTTACAAGGAAAATTTTAAGCTATTTGTCGCTTTGTTTCCAACTTAGCCGATAGAATTGTTCCTTTTACTTCCTTTCTTAGAAAGGATACCACTTTCTCTTGGAATGACGAATGTAAACAATCCTTTGAAAAATTTAAGGAGTATCTCACCAATCCTCCTATTTTGCAACCTACTCAATTTGATAAACCCTTTTATCTGTATACTTCAGCCACTTCGAATGCGGTGAGTGCATTGTTGGCTTAGCATGATAGTGAAAGTAAGGAAAGACCTGTGTACTCATTAGTTAGACTTTACTTGATTACGAAACAAGATATATAGATTTGGAAAGATAATGCTTAGCTTTAGTTTATGCTTGTTTGAAACTCAGGCATTATCTATTAAATGTTGAAGTCAATGTGATTGTTAAATTTGATCCTTTGAAACATCTTTTCTCAAAAATTGATCTCTCTGGCCGTCTTGCAAAGTGGGTGATGTTACTTAAAGAATTTGATCTTAATTTCATTTCTCAAATTAAATTAAAGGACAATATTTAATAGATCATTTGGCTGAAGCTCCTTGTCCTCATTCTGATACATGCTTTACTTCAATAGAATTCCCTGATGAAAACATTCTCGCTATTAAATAGGATGATGTTTGGGAGTTATATTTTGATAGATCTATATGTAAGATAGGTTCTAGTGTTGGCATTATCTTGATCCGTCCTACAAAAAATTTGATCCCTCTATCATATAAATTGACATTTCCTTGTACTAACAATATTGCGGAGTATGAAGCTCTTATAGTTGGCTTACGAGCAACTGTTGGCATCTAATGTTTTGGAGCACTAGGAATCACTTGATGGTTGTCATTTATGGAAAACTTATGTTGAAGTGATCACATTTTGTGGAGATTTCCACTAGAGTCACAGTCATGAAAATGACTAAGTCTAGAATCAGGATAACAGGGTACAGTGCTACAGTTTTGGTTAGTAATGAAGATATATGAGGTATTATGGCTTGTGAAGTTAACTAGAGGTATTTTGGGATGTATACATGCTTTAGTTAAGATTTCATAAGTTTTAGTTACCAGATCTGTGAGATACAATGTTCGGAATGTATGTAAAGATAGTAAAACAATATAATAGGGTATATGAACATTTGTGAATATTAAGGAGAGCATAGTGGATATGGTATCATCCTAAGACAAGTGAATAAACTATATTACCAAATATTTGGTAATATAAGATCGCCGACTCCATAATTATCATTTGCATAAGTTATTGATATGTTTTGTATGGTATTTGTGAAGCTGACTTGAAGGCTGATTTTGTTTAAGTATGAAGTATTTTTATGAAAGTGAAGTATGGTTATGATTATGATGATGGAGTAAGTTTTCAAATGTAAGAGTAGAGATCAAATGCAAGATCAGTAAGAGGCCGAGCTATAACTAGAACTATCTAAGCAAGATAAGTGCTTGTATTGTTCCCCTTTTGAGAACTCTTTTAAGACAAGTATTGATTGTAAGAGAAGTGTGCTCACCACCTTTAACCAGGTATTTTGTATACCCCTAACAGGGTTTTTTATTCCTCTAACAAGAAAATGTACTATGTAACAATTAGTTCCTAACAGGGCTAGATCTCCTAACATGGATATTATATTTTAGTGCATATTTGTGGGTACCATCCCCATTGGGATTTTCCCTTTGGCCAAGGTTTCCTTGAGAAAAAATCATGGTGTAATGAGTAATGTGTTATTCTTATATGCTCTTTTCATTTTTGCATTACTCTAGATTGTTTATAATTGTTTAAAGTTGAAAAGATCAAAGTTCTATAATACTGATTCACCCCCCCTCTCAGTATTACCTAGTTCTAACAATTGGTATTAGAGCTATTGGTCCTTTGAAAGAAATTCTAATAGCTTAAGGGAGATTAGAATGGATTTTGAAGATTTGCAAGAGAACTTTGAAGCTGCACTTGAAGATCTAGATAAGATGAAAGCTGAGACTGGTGAACTAAAATTTAAATTAAGAAGAGCAGAAGGTTTCACGAGGAAACTAAAAGAACAACTTGAGATTGCAAAGAGTCAGAGACAAAACCTTATGGAAAAGATCAAAGAAGGTTTAGATAGTGATACATCAGACAAAGTAAAGAAGTTGCAGCAAGAAAAATAACAAATCAATCTTTTGATGATTAAAGAAATTCAGCATGAAAAGGATGAAAGGAACAAAGTTGAAGAGTCACTAAAAGAAGCTAACAAGCAGATAAGTGAAATGAAGACTGAACTTGACCAATGCAAAGATAAATATCAAGAATTGGAAAAATATTATTCGATCATTAAAGGTGAACTCACTTAATTCAAATTACACATTGAGAAGTTGCACATGAGCAGTGACAAGATTGATGAACAAAGAGCAAGACAAAATCCTAAAAGAGATATGATTGGAGTTTGATTCAATGAAGCAAAAAGTTCAAAAACCCAAGAAGAAGAAAATTAAGCAAAGACTGAAGCAAGATCTACTCCTAAGGAGAGAACTATTCTTGAAGAGAGACCTACTCATGAAGAACCCAGAGAATAGTTTAGACCCTTCAAAGGTAGATGTTTCAAATGCAATAAAGTTGGACACATGAAAAGAGATTGCAGAAGTAAAGGTAACTCTAAGCCCTTTACTAGTTATTGTTTTAATTGCTATGAATATGGACACAATAAAGAAGATTGTAGAAAACCTGACCAGTCCAGGTATAAGAAAGAGTATAACAGAGAAGAAACAATAGCTAAGATCACATGTCAAAAATGTAATAATTTTGGGTATACAACAAGGTATTGTAAACTACAGACTAATCAAGATAGAAGGAGACCACCTACTTGTTAAAAATTTAACAATCTAGGTCACATTGTGAAGTTTTGTAGATATAATGGAGAAAACAACAAAAGAGGACCAAGAAGATCTAGTGAACCAAGAGGACCACCTCCCGTGGTTATAAGGAAAAATGTTGGTGATAGTGGTAAGAGTTTTAATGAGTACATGGATGAATTTGGGAAACATTTAAAGAAATCAGAGAGAATGGAGGATGATTAGATATGGAAGGTGAAAGTTTTAAACAAAGTAGTGGTTTAGGGAGAGACAATAGATGATACTCTGTCTTTGCATGATGAGTTCTTTGAGGCATCGACCTAAATTGCCGAATGGCCTTATGGGGTGCATTGGATGCTGTGAACAAAAAATATCCAGCCCATGTATATGTGGAGTAATCTCATGCAAGCTTAGGTATGATGTTTTTAGACATTGACGAGTTTGTGGATGAGAGTGGAATACTTGAAGATTCATCTTCTATGTTCATGAGTTTTGTATCAACTGGATGACATGTGAAGTTGAGCTACCCATGTTTAATACACACACTCAACTTGTGATGGATAAAAGACTTGAAATACTTCATTTTTACACCATTTGTTGATCAATGACTAAGGAGAGAAGAAGTGTGAAAGCAGAGCAGTGATCTAGCAGAGAGATTTTGTGTTTGCATGAAGCAAAGCATCAAATTTAGGCATGTTCAATGTATTTAGACCTAATCTATTAGAGAAGTCATGGATGCACCGATAATTTATGATGTTATAGATAGACCTAGGTATAAGTTCAAAAGGCATCCATTCAAATCCTGTGAGGATGATCCAGAGGGAGCATTTTCTCAAACCCCCATAGGTGTGTTACACGTAGAAGATATTAGGGCATACATTCACTGTAAATATAAAATCATTGGTGAGGTTAACATCTATAGTGAATTGGATGGTATGGTAGAAGCAAATGGAACCATGGTAGAAGAGTTTAAGCACCTACAAGATCAATCAATCCTGAAGTTAACCCTACTCATAGAGTTCATAGAAGTCAAATGGTTTAAGATCATCCTTAGCAGAGTTCATGACTAGTTTTTGTGGATTGGTGATCAACTTGTAAAAATATGTGCTCAGTTGATTCATGAGATCATTAGCCTTGATAATGAAGGAGCCCTACCTATACCAGAAAAGAACCTAAGGAATCTAGCAGAAACCCTAAAACATTCAAAGTAGGATAAGAGGGCAATGAAAGTTAATGATATTTATCTACAGGATGTTAGATTGTTAGCAATGTTGCTAGGATACAAGTTGTTTTACAGTAGCAGGCCTAATTTTCTATCTACTGGGGTCATCATGATGGAATACAAAATGGTGAAGGAAAACAAGAATTATAATCTCTATGAAATCCTAGCACAACAGCTCATTGATAATGTGAAAGCTATAAAGAAGGAAAAATCTAAGGCATTTAGGTTTGGATCATTGCTAATTCATATGTACATTCGTATCATTCACAAGTGTCTTGGCATGCATCCTAGAGAATGGAAAGATAATGAACCCAATGGACTTCAGATCTTAGAATACTATAGAAGATAGAAGAAGGACTGGGTAGATGGTGACCTATTTGGGATGATCAAGATACTAGAGAGGTAGATGAAATAGAGGTACAAAATACCAGAGAACTTAGTGGAAAAATATGAGGACACTATCTATTTCATGGTTGAAACTGATTGTGTCTTCTTTGAGGTTGTTGAGCCTAGAACTAAGTGGTGCTATCCTATGGGATATGAGGTAAGTGCTAAAGTACTAACTATGCAAGTGGAGCATGTATTGGCAGCAGAAAAAGACCCTACCCAAGAAAGATGGGGAACATATAGGGAGAAGTATGAGAAAGTCAGAGAACAGAAAGAAAAGGTAACAAGGAAAAGGAAAGTTAGCAAGATTGTTGAAGATATCATTGCGAAGGTGGGAATGACAAAAGCACAGTTAATAGATATAAGAAATAAGATGGAGGCATCTTCTAGCATTGCCACCGATGCACCTATTCCTTTAGAAACAAAAAAGACAATAGCTCCTATTGTTGACATTATTGATTTATTAGCCCCTCAAGAGGAAGAAACACAAGATGTTGTACCTATAGTTATTCCCAGGAGATCCACAAGGACAAGTAAGAAGGATACTCTAAAGGAAAAAGAGATAGAGGTGAAGAGGAAGAAGAAGGAAGAAAAGTTAGTTGAGAATCCAAAAAACTTGTGGAAACCAGACCTTAAATCACTGCAGAAAAGGGTAATCAAAGATGGAAATCTATTAACAGTAAATAGATACTATGAGAGATACAACTCTAAAGACCAAGCAGTCATTGAGGACACTATCATTGAGCATCTGCTAGTTTTTAAGAAGAATTTGTTGGAGGTTGAAGGAAGCATTCACAAGGACCTATAAAAAAAAACTAGAAATCAAGAAGTAGCTAGCTCATTCGAAGGATGAGAATATAAGAAATAAAACAATTGATGATATGTTGTCGGTTGTGTCAATTCAGGAAAGAGAAAGGATCATAAAAGCACTAAAACCCCTACTGAGGAAAAATGCCAGACTAGTCAAGATTATGGCTAGGAAATATGATGAGGTGATTGAGGACACCCAAAAGGCATTAGACCAAGTTCTAATGTATGACATGCCTAAGAAGGTTTCACCTCCTAAGGATTCTAAGCCTATATCTTTGGGTTTAGGAGAGAGTTCCAAGGTAGTAGATGAAAGTGTTCAAGTTAGCATGCAACCAGATTTCTTTGTCACCGGTGTGCCTATTAGCCTCGACACTTCGTAGAATGTAAATGATCCATTTTTGGACAATGTGGATAGTGCGATGGAGGTTGAAGATTAGGAGAAGATAGAGGAAGGGAAATCATATGAGAAAAAAGAAGAAAAAGTAGAGGAAAAGGAAACACAACAGGAGAAAAATCAAGAAGAATAGATAAAATCAGAAAAAGTTACCGAGGTGGACAAACTAGTCAGTTCTAATGTGGACATCATGGATGAAGATGAGATGATGAGATTATCATTTATGGATTTTTCTAAAGCCAAGGAGAGATCAGTTCAGAAAGGGGACAAAAGAGCTAAGGTAATGGTCAAGGCTATAGAAATAGTGAACAAGCTACTCCCCTCACCAGTTATCTTCAAAGACAAAGATGAAGCTGAGAACCTTGGTATAGTGTTGGATAGCTTTGACAGTCATTTTGACTCATTTTTAAAGACAACAGAAGAAAAGAGTGAAAAGAAATTTTTGGAGAAGAAGTTGAGAAATTTTTTTAAGTCCATTTCATGGGACTTAAATATTCTTAAGGCTACTAATCTTAAGGCCAAGAATTGTGTAGCACAAGGTAGGAAAATTTATAGCTATTGCATAAACCCCTGCAACCATTTAAGGAACATTGAGGAGATTATAGCCAAAGACAGGGCTACCCTTGATGGAAAATTGTTAATCATCTTCACAAATTGTGGGAGAAATAGATAAGGAAACATCCAGACCATTGGATAAGATAGGAGTATTATAAATAGAGAAAGAGAGAGTTACAGATGGATTTGGCTTATTGAGAAGCCTATTGACTCCTAAGCTCACAATGTTGGAGACTCATCTTTCAGAGATGATAAAAGTTGAAGGCTCAATGTCTATATCTACTCTTACTATGCTTAAGGAAATAGAGACAATGTAATATGCCCTAAATGGATTAATCCATGTCAGTGAACTGCTGATAAATTCATGGGTTGAAGAAGTTAAGACCTTGGAAAAATCTTTCCAAGATGTTTTAAATATGGTAAGTAAGCACTAAACCATTTGTGCTTAAGTTTTGCAAATTTTGAATGTACCTTTTCCATTGATGTCAAAGGGAGAGGAAGAGAAAGGAAAAATGAGGAAGAGAAATAAATATGAAGGAGTAATAAGTAAAGAAAAGATGTAGAAAAAGAAAAAAAATTTAGAAAAGAGAAAAAGAAAAAGAGAGTTGTATTGTGACACTTAGTCATTTTTCTAAGTGTTGCCATCAATGCCAAAGGGAGAGATTGTTGGCATGTGATGTTGTGGAGCACTAGGAATCACTTGAGGGTTGTCATTTATGAAAACACTTATGTTGAAGTGATCATAGGTTGTGGAGATTTCCATTGGAGTCATAGTCATGAAAATGACTAAGTCCAGAATCAGGATAATAGGGTACAATACTACAGTTTTGGTTAGCGATGAAGATATATGAGGTATTATGGCTTGTGAAGTTAAATGGAGGTATTTTGGGATGTATACATGCTTCAGTTAAGAGTGCATAAGTTTTGGTTACCAAATTTGTGAGATACAGTGTTCAGAAGGTATGCGAAGATAGTAAAATAGTGTAATAGGGTATATAAATAGTTGCGAAGATTAATGAGAGCATAATGGATATGGTAACATGCTAAGACAAGTGAATAAATTATATTTATGACTCTTTGGTAATATAAGATCTCCATCTCCATAATTATCATTTGCATAAGTTATTGATATGTTTTGTATGGTATTTGTGAAGTTGACTTGAAGGTTGATTTTGTATAAGTATGGAGTGTTTTTGTGAAAGAGAAGTATGGTTATGATTATGATGATGGAGTAGGTTTGGGAATATACGAGTAGAGATTAGATGCAAGATCAGTAAGAGGCCAAGATATAACTGGAATTATCTAAGCAAGATAAGTGCTTGTATTATTCCCCTTTTGAGAAATCTTTTAAGACAAGTATTGATTGTAAGAGAAGTGTGCTCACCACTTTTAACAAGGTGTTTTTTATACCCCTAACATGGTTTTATAATTCTCTAACAAGGAAATGTACTATGTAACAATCAGCTCCTAACAGGGCTAGATCTCCTAACAGGGATATTATATTTTAGGGCATATTTGTGGGTACCATCCCCACCGGGGTTTTCCCTTTGGCCAGGGTTTCCTCAAGAACAAACCATGGTGTAATGAGTAATGTGTTATTCTTATATGTTCTTTTTGTTTTTGCATTACTTTGGATTGTTTATAATTGTTTAAAGTTGAAAAGATCAAAGTTCTGTAATACTGATTCACCTCCCCTCTCAGTATTACCTAATCCTAACAACAACTTCATCCCTTAACATTAAAAACTTGGATAAATATCGAATTAAACATAGATTTCTGACTCCTTATTATCCTCAATCTAATGGTCAAGCTAAAGCATCAAATAAAGTCATTGAACAAATTCTGAGGAAAATAGTTAATGAGCATGCGAAAGATTGGCATACCCAACTTACTTATGCTTTATGGGCCCTTAGGACTAGTGTTCATACTGCCATGGGTACTTCTCCTTATAATCTTGTCTACGGTATTGATGCTATTATGCCTTTGGAATTGGAAATAGCTTCTTTACATGTTTCATTACATGGGATAATTGACAAAGATACATTTCAAGAACAACGACTCTAAGAATTAGAAATGTTGGATGAACAATGAATAAACACTTTGGAACATATAAAGGCTTATCATAAATAACTTCAAAAGTAGTATAATCATAAGGTAATTGAACGATCATTTTTAGTGGGTGATTTAGTATTAAATGAGAATCAAAGAAATGTGAATGCTTTACTTGGTGAAAAAGGAAAGTTTATCCCTAATTGGCTTGGACCTTTTGTTGTAATTGAGGACTTTGGTTCAGGTGCTTACAAATTTTTTGATATGGATGGTGTTCCTTTGAAGGAACCTATCAATATTATGCATCTTAAATGTTATTATCCCTAGTACATCTTTCTTTCCTTGTGTATTTACGTATTACTTATAAAATAGCTATGTTTGTTTTATAGGTTATGTAATTTTAGAAAATTACGTTTGAATACATTTATACACATCCTTTATTTCTATTAAGTTTTATGTTATTAGCAAAAATATAGTAATCAATTACATTTAACTAACTAGCAAAGAGAGTTTTTCATTGATAAATTCTTTTGAGTTTGATACATATGTGGCACAATGCTCTATCTATCACTCTCTCTATCCCTATTCTTTGGTAGTCGATGGCTCCCAGATCTCTCTGATCTATGATGATAAGATGAAGGTCTATGTACGGTACTCTATGAGTGGCTCCTTGATATGCTAAGCTCATATACGCACTCCTGTGATCTTCATAGGTCAGCCATCAACCTCTCCTCTCTTTCTCTACATAACCTTAGCTCTCGCTGGACACAAGAAAAGATATCGGCATGCCTACCGGGATCTCTGTGACCAATGGGGAACTCTCACTCACTGGATGGTAGTTGGTAGGATAGGACTCTATCCTTTAGGACCTCAGATAAAAAGATCCTCCACTCCGCTATGCTAGCTGAAAAATTAAAATATATTTATCTTTTATTCCTTTTTCTTCACAAATTAAGTTAAATATTTAAATCAAATATATGTTTTATACATGGATTTCCCTCCTGGGTATCACTAAAGGATTTGGATGGTGGTGGCTACTCTCTCCACACTCGCTATGTCTAGGTCTCGAAGGTGGTGTCTCTATATGGGCGTGTGGAGGTCATCATGATCTTAGTGGTGATGCATGAACAACATGCACATCTGCATCGATACTATAAGCAGAGATTATCTCTTCCTTGTATCTATGATCCTCCTCCTCCTCTGGTATGCTTCTATCTTGGTGTGTCCTCTCTAAAAGGCCTAGATCACTTGTGGGATAGTCATCAGGGAAGATGGAGTGGGTTCCCTTCAAACTCTAGTATTTGATGTATTCCCTACTGACGCCTGAATAGGCCGCATCGCAGGCTACCTCTATATCCTCTCTCTTATATGTATCTTTGTCTATGATGTCTACTACTGATGGCCAGTGTATAGAACTAGGTATTTGATAGTCTATCATTGAATGTGTGTACCAAGGTACTTCTCTAGGGACCCCTTGTATAATACCAAATTGTCTCATCACTCTGTCATAGTAGTACAACATTACTATGTGACTAGGATAACCCTCTAGCAGCTTTTGCTACCATGAGTGTCTCATTTGATGTTGTGTATCTGGCCACTCTATCATGTGATAGTATGGTCTCCATATCACATCTATGCCTGGTACACGGTCTAAACATACCCTCCAATAGAGGATATCTCTTTGCTGCCAGACATCTCCCAATGGATAAGAAAAGGCTCTTGGTGTGCCTACATCTACCATCACAGGAACACCTTTTGGTCATGTACATGTGAAATGCTCAAAAAAACAAATTTGTAATAGTGTGCATACCATGAGACTCTCTCACTGATATCTCACTAACTAACATAACTCATGATATAGATGGGCTAGCATGCTGCGGCCCCATGTGAAGATGGTGCTATCACTCTCCATCCTGCATACAAGATGGGTAAAAGGTGTTGAAAATATTGTACCCTTTGTGTTGGGTACTACAACCAAAGAAAGTATACACAACATAACCCTCCGTACCAAGGGTGTCAGACCTACTAGTATGGATGATAGGGTGATATGGTCTACTCGGGTTCACATCTGTGGAACTCATCCTAAGAAATACTTTGCATCTCCGTGAATATCCTCAGGACCGCATTGTACTCTTAGTCTTATGGTCTCACCTCGAACTAGAAGTCATAGGATCCTGTACACATCCTCCAGTGTCACTTAGATCTCTCCTGAGGGAAGATGAAAGGAACATGTGTCCTCATCCCACCTCTCTATAAGAGCAAATATCATGGCTCAGTGGAATCTCATCGGTGGTAGGACTGTTACCCAGTACAGTCCTATGTCTCTCAACAACTGTATCTTATCCCCATTTAGCTTAGACAATTTCTCTCTGATGATCAATAGTGGCCCTCCAAAGGGGTTCTCTTGGAGATGAACTAGGTCCTATAAGCACAAACTAACATCATATTAGAACTATAGAACCACAAAATTGTATATCCAACTTGACTAGGTCAAGGTTAACCTCTGTTAGGTTGAGGTCGACCTTCTTGGGTCAAGGTTGACCTTCGTGGGTCGAGGTCAACCTCACTCCAGGAAAGGTGTAGACCATCCCAATTTATGTTGACCTTAAAGGGTCAAGGTTGACATAACTAGGTTAGGGTTGACCTTTCCTATAAATTTTTTTTTTTGAGATTATAGATATCAAAAATAGAAAACTTACCTTGGGAAGTGGCTGTCCTATGGCTAGGCATTGTCTCAGGAGCTCCACTCATGTCACTCAAAGTTCCTCTCTACTCAGCATCCTTCTTTCTTTCCTAAACTCTGCAAATGGTAAGAATGAGTAGGTATGTTCTCTCTTCCCTTATTTATAAATCAAAATTAGGGTTTTTATTAGGGTTATTGTTAGGTTTTATTTATGTTAAATTCAAATTTCCCTTTGTATGCTTTTAGATAGACATTCACTCTTCATCATAACTTGAGTTTTGTAGCTTTGTTTTCAATGTTATCTGCAACTTTGGATCATGATTTAGATAGCTAAATCCTTGAATCAATTTAGGAAGGGTGGGAATCCTTCTACCTAGTTTAGGAAAAGGCCTTTTTCAACAAATTACATATGCAGTGTATATGACTATCCTTATAACCCTATTTCTGTTAGAATAACTGAGAGGGGGGGGTGAATCAGTTAATCACTATCCCAATACAAAATGTATAATCCAAAAATAAATACTTCAATTACTACTACTCAGTAACTTAAAATACTTTTACTATCTGTTCATTTACTAATTACCAGTCTAAAACTTATAGTAGTTACCGATCAAATCAAATATGCAATATGTAAATATGACATCAAAACAAACATCACAATCAACACATAACACAAGAGATTTAACATGGAAACCCTGTGAAGGGAAAAACCACCTGGGACCAGCAACCTAAAATATTCACTCTTGTGAAGTGAGGTTGGTGAAGACCCAACCCTATTAAAGGTTACAAACACACTGTTAGGTGTGACCTTGTTAGAGGATTTAAGACCAACTATTATCGTCCAATCAACAGTCACTCTGGGGTTGACAGGATAACAATGCTCATTCTATGAATGATACATAATAAGACTTTCTTAGTCCACTCAGTTAAGAGATTTGACTATGTACAATGGTTAAATATGTAATAGTATGTGATTTGACTTAATACAACTTCAATTGCAAATTACAGATCAATGTTCAACTCATACAAATCTTTCTGATCAATAAATCAATTCTATTTCAAATGCTATTCAACTTTCTATCCATCGGTAATCACTCTCTATCACTTGGTAATGCTATGCAGTAGGGTTCTCCTTAACCAGTATGATCAGAATGGATGAAAACTTGTTCACACGATGATTCTGCAGTTTCCTTCTCTTTCGGCATCACACTCATTGTGAAATCTTCAGTCTCTTATATAGACATGTAAACCATTTTCTTCTGCTCCATCAAATTTTGCCGCTTAATCAGATTCATTAATTTTTCCTCTTAAACATACCTCGACACTTGTGTCAATAACACATTTGATTCTCATCCTTTAGATCTTTCCTAAATTTTGTCAGTCGTCGATCTGTGTAACAAACTTTATTTGTTACCTTGAATTCATACACTTGCCAGCTCATCAATCTTATCAGGTAAACTAATCATTTAGTTCATTCTATTCTTCTTGGTTAACAAAGAAATGTGTCGGTGAACACAAGCTTGGTTTATACTATGCTCGATATACACTACACTCCGTCGGTGTATACTGAAATGATTCATCAACTGACAACACTGTTTTGTGTCTTTCAACTCTTTTCCTCATCATAGATGAATGAAACATAATTAAGTCAATATCATAAGGTCATAGACTTATCAACAAGTTACTCAATGTATTCTATATCCTCATCTATCATATCCATCTTCCTCATGTAGATATTTTTGTTCTTCATCTCTTTCACTCCTCCATAGATGTTTTGGTATAGTAACTTAGAAGATAAGTGTTGTTAAACTAGTTGAAATCAATGACAACACAATACTGATTTAATCATATTACATATCTAATCAATCTTCTCGGTGATCTCTAATCACATATTCTTCAATCAGGTTCTAAATTAGTTGTAGTTCATCAATCTCTCCCTTTGGTATTGATGGCAACTCAAGAAATATGAAATATACCATACACATACCAAACATGTATTCTACAACTCTGTGAACAAATGTTGTGCAAGCTCTCCCTAGCTTAATATGTTTAATCACTACGTTACTCAACAACATTACAAATTACAGCTTTGCCATTATGCAAATATGATATTTTCAGCTCTTGGATTCCTTCTTCTGTTCTCAGTAACTGATCTTCAATGCTCTCCCTTTCTTCTATTTGTCTCTCCCTTAGATAGTGCTCATCGGTGCATATTGTTTCATATGTTTCATATTGTTTATCTCTCCCTTTGAAAATAATGCCAAAGAAACAAATAAACAAACAACTCTTGAGTAGCCAAGTAACTCTCTGTTGTCCAATGCATACTTTGTATCTCTGTATACTGATATGCCAATCTGTTCTAGTACCTTTCACAACTTTAGACATGATCCAAAGTGTGAACTAGGATGCATCAACATGAATGATCTTCTGATAAGACTAGGATGATGCAACATCTAAATCACCTTAGTGACCGGTAGACAGGGGACGGACCCCAAGTCTATTTCTCAAATACTTAAATGTGTCCTTCGGTAGAGCTTTTGTAAATATATCTACAAGTTGTTCTTTTGATGTAACAAACTCTAGCTTAACTTGCTTCTCATGTACTTGTTCCCACAAGTAGTGATACTTTATTGATATATGCTTTGTTTTAGAGTGCATCACTAGATTCTTTGAAATGTTTATTGCACTGGTGTTATCACAATATATAATCACCGACTTAGTGATTATCTCATTCATACCTTCCAGAACTTGTTTAATATATGCAATGTTTGAACAGTTTGTAGCAGCAACAACATACTCTACTTTAGATGTAGACTGATAAATGCAAGCCTGCTTCTTACTTGTTTAGGTAACAAGTCTTTCACCAAAGAAGAATGCTCCTCCGATGATGCTTTTTCTGTCATCCACATTTCCAGCCCAATCAATGTTGGTATAGACTCTAAGTTCAAACTTGCCTTCCTTAGGATACCAAAATCCATAGTCCTCTATTTTCTTTAGGTATCTTAAGATTCTTTTAGTAGCAATCATGTGTGATTCTCTAGGATTAGTAGAAAATCTAGCAACTATTCCCATAGCATGTGCTATGTCTGGTCTACTATGAACTACATACATTAGCTTACCAATCATTGATCAGTATAGTGTCTAGTTTACCTTTGTAGTTTCATCTTCCTTAGTCAATTTACATCCAGTAGCCATCGGTGCTCCCATAGGTTTAGCATCTTCCATGCCAAATGTTTTCAATACTTCTTTTATGTATTTAGACTGTGTGATGAATATCCCATCACTCTGCTGAATCACTTGTAGTCCAAGAAATAACTTAATCTCTCCAAACGTAGACATTTCAAATTCATTCCTCATATCATCAGCAAAGGCTTTACATATTTGATCTTGACCTCCAAATATGATATCATCCACAAAAATCTCAACAATAAGAATTGTATCATCAATATCTCCTTTCATATACAGATTGTTGTTCTCACTTGTTCTTACAAATCCTATACTTAACAAATAAGTATGCAGCCTCTCATACCATGCTCTCAGTGCTTGCTTCAAACCATATAAAGCTTTATGTAATCTACATACCATATCTTTCTTTTTTGGATCAACAAACCCTTCAGGTTATTCTATGTAGACTTCTTCTTCAAGTATTCCATTCAAAAATGTTGACTTGACATCCATTTGATATACTTTGAATTTCTTGTGTGCAGCATATGCAAGTAGCATTCTGACTCCTTCTGATCTAGCAGCAGGTACAAAGGTTTCACCATAGTCTATGCCTTCCTCTTGTGCATATCCTTTACATACCAATCTAGCTTTATTTATGGTTACTTCTCCATTCTCATTCTTCTTGTTCCTGAATATCCACTTAGTATCGATAACATTCTTATCTTTAGGTCGGGGTACTAAGGTCCAAGTTTTTTTTTTCTCTATTTGTTCTATTTCTTCCTTCATTGCATTAACCCATTCATCATTCTCTAATGCAACTTTTACATTTTTCAGTTCAAAATCACAAACTAGACATGTACCTTGTCTTGCTTTGCTCCTTGTTTACATGCCAGCTTGTTTGTCTCCAATGATTTTTGATTCGGGATGGTGTCTTCTAAAAAAAATCACTAGTATCCTATCTCTCCTTTCCTATTCATCATGTGTAGGTTCATTTGCTTGCTCGGTATGGCCATCTTGCTCATTGGTTTCTCTTTCCTGTTGTTCGGTATTGTTTTCCTGCTGACCAGTTATCACAGGTTGTGGCTTTGGTAGATACTCTAGTTGTTCAATGTAAGTGCATCTACCATAGTCTTTCAGTTCTTTTGTGCTTTCCTCTATGTTCTTTTCATCAAACTCATCAACTCGGACGTTAGTGCTTTCAATCATTTTATTAGTAGTTTTATTCAAACACTTATATGCTTTTCTTTTACTGAAATATCCTAGAAATATCCCTTCATCACCTTTTGAGTCAAATTTACCATTTCTTTCATCTTTTAGAATAAAACATTTGCTTCCAAAATTTTTGAAATAACCTACACTAGGTTTGTGTCCAAACCACAACTCGTAGGGTGTCTTGTTGGTGTCCTTCTTCAGTTGAACTCGGTTAAGCACATAAACTACTAGACTGACAACTTCCCTCCAGTATGTCTGAGCAACATTCTTTTGTAGCATCAATGTCCTAGCACAGTCAACTATTGACCTATTCCTTCTTTTAGCAATGCCATTTTCCTGAGGTGTCCTCGGTGCAAAGACCTATCTTTTAATACCATGCTCATTATAGAAATTAGTAAATTCACCTCCTCTATCAGATCTTAGGCATTTCAGTTCCTTACCAGTCTCTTTTTCTACCTTAGCTTTATACCACTTAAACATCTTAAATGCTTCAGATTTTTCTTTTAAGAACATAATAGTCATCAATCTAGTATATTCATAAAAAAAAGAATAAAGTACCTATCACCATAATAACTCTGAGTTCTCATAGGACCACATAGGTCGGTATGAACCAACTCAAGTATCTTATTTGTTGATTAATCCTTACTTTTGAAACTAGATTTAGTCATCTTACCTTTCTGGCATTCATGACACATAACATGATCCGGTTTTGACAAGTTAGGCAGCCCTCTAACTCTTTTCCTTTTATTGATCTTAATCATGTTATCAAAGTTCACATGGCATAATCTTTTATGCCACAACCAAGCATCTTCATTTTTCATCATCAAGCAAGAAGACTCATCAGTATCAAGATAAAATAGATTACCTCTTGATTGTGCTCCAGTTCCAACTAGTCTTCCTCCATCATGAAATATTTTCACTTTCTTGCTATCAAAAGCAACTCGGTGACTTGAATTATTCAGCTGTGCCACACTTAACAAGTTATAGTTCAGTCCATCTACCCAATAAGCATTATCACATTTTATCATATCATTTATCATTAAGGTTCCTTTACCTCTTACCATATAGGGTGTGTCATTACCCATCTTAACTGATCCTCCATTGTATTCTTCAAGTACATCAAACTTCTCCTCATCACTAGTCATGTGATGTGTACAACCACTGTCTATGATCCATGTATTATTTTTGTTAACTTTAGAGATCAATGCTATTTCTTCATGTTTTTCTTCTTCTTCCTCCAAGTCATCTTTCATAGCAACAAATACAACTTCTACATCAGAATCAGAATCAGATTCAGATTCATTATCCTCAACTATGAAACATACCTTTTTCCCTTTGTCATTGATGTCTCAGTTATCTTTGTTGTGTCAATAACCTCTGTTGAATCTTCTCCCATAGCTTCCTTTAGATTGATCTTTGGTTATATCATCATCTTTCTTATGTGGACATCTAGTAGTGATGTGGCCAACCTCTTTACAATTAAATCATGCCAAAGGTAGCTTACCTCTATACCTTCCTTTACCTTTGGGTAATCTTCTAGCCATAAGAGCTTCAAGTTCATCAAGCTCATCATCGATATTACTGTCACTATCAGTTTTATTATTCCTGCTAGACTTACTAATCTTCATAGAAGACATGAAAGTGGATTCAATAGATGGTACAACACTGTTATCAAAGTTATTTAACTCAAAGGTTGTAAGTTTACCAATTAGATTGTCAAGTGTAAGTACATTAGAAGATGCAAACCTTGTCTCATGAATAGTAGATATTTTGATTGCGTAAATCGACAATAAGGTTTTGAGTACTTTTCTTACAATTGTTTCTTCACTAATGACTCCATCAAGTGCTCTAATAGCATGTACTACCTCTTTTAGTCTATTTGTGTATTGCACAATATTCTCACCTTCTTTCATCTTCATATCATCAAATCTTCCCCTTAGGCTCTCCGCTCTGGCTCTTTTAACATGCACATCTCCACTGTAAACTTGAGAAAGTTTATTCCACATGGATTTTACAATAGTGCAACTTTTGATATCTTCAAATTTGGCATCGGTATAGTTAGCATCAAGTTCCATCATAGTAACATTGTGTTCATGCCTGTCTTTCAGTTGATCAAGTGGCAGGGGACCTGGTGTCGGTTCTATATAACCTTTCTCCATCAATTCTAGTGCTGCATTCCCAATTCCAAATATGTGCAACTTCATCTAGCTCTACCATATTGTGAAGTTCTCTTTGTTTAGCTTTGGCACTTCCCTCTTATAAATTTTGAGATCTTTCTACTGAAGTCCTTAAAACTATGTTCAAAGCAACCAATGCTCTGATACCAATTGTTAGAATAACTGAGAGGGGGGGTGAATCAGTTAATCACTGTCCTAATGCAAAATGTATAATAAAAAAAAAATACTTCAGTTACTGCTGCTCAGTAAATTAAAATCCTTTTACTATTTGTTCATTTACCGATTACCAGTCTAAAACTTATAGTAGTTACCGATCAAATCAAATATGTAATATGTAAATATGACATCAAAACAAACATCACAATCAACACATAACACAAGAGATTTAACGTGGAAACCCTGTGAAGGGAAAAATCACCTGGGACCGACAACCTAAAATATTCACTCTTGTGAAGTGAGGTCAGTGAAGACCCAACCCTGTTAAAGGTTACAAACACACTGTTAGGTGTGACCTTGTTAGAGGATTTAAGACCAACCGTTATCATCCAACCAACAGTCACTCTGGGGTTGACAGGATAACAATGCTCATTCTATGAATGATACATAATACTTTCTTAGTCCACTCGATTAAGAGATTTGACTGTGTACAATAGTTAAATATGTAATAGTAGGTGATCTAACTTAATACAACTTCAATTGAAAATTAAAGATCAATGTTTAGCTCATACAAATCTTTCTGATCAATAAATTAATTCTGTTTCAAATACTATTCAACTTACTGTCTGTCGATAATCACTCTCTATCACTCGGTAATGCTTTGTAGTAGGGTTCTCCTTAACCAGTATGATCAGAATGCATGAAAACTTGTTCACGCGATGATTCTACAGTTTCCTTCTCTTCTGGCATCACACTCATTGTGAAATCTTCAGTCTCTTATATAGACATGTAAACCATTTTCTTCTACTCCATCAAATTTTGTCGCTTAATCATATTCATTGATTTTGCCTCTTAAACATACCTTGACACTTGTGTCAATAACATGTTTGATTCTCATCCTTTAGATCTTTCCTAAATTTCATCAGTTGTCGATCTGTGTAACAAACTTTTTTTAGTTACCTCAAATTCATACACTTGCCAGCTCATCAATCTTATCAACTAAACTAATCATTTAGTTCATTCTATTCTTCTTGGTTAACAAAGAAATGCATCGGTGAAAACAAGCTTGGTTTATACTGTGCTTGATATACACTACACTCCATCGGTGTATACTGAAATGCTTCATCAACCAACAATACTGCTTTGTGTCTTTCAGCTCTTTTCCTCATCATAGATGAATGAAACATAATTAAGTCAATATCATAAGGTCATAGACTTATCAACAAGTTACTCATTGTATTCTATATCCTCATCTGTCATATCCATCTTCCTCATGTAGATATTTCTATTCTTCATCTCTTTCACTCCTTCTCCACAGATGTTTTGGTATAGTAACTTAGAAGATAAGTGCTATCAAACTAGCTGAAATCAATGACAACACAATACTGATTTAATCATATTACATATCTAATCAATCTTCTCAATGATCTCTAATCACATATTCTTCAATCAGGTTCTAAATTAGTTATAGTTCATCAATTTCACCCTTCAGAAGTATAAAGATGAAACAGGGGGCATAAGGGGATCTATGCATTTCTCAATTCCATTTTAGTAAGTATTAGGTGATTTATGGATTTTCATTAACCTTGTGTGCTATAGGTTGCGGGTACTAATAGTTTTTTGCAGGATCTCTACATTGAGGACTTGGTTATATCCTTTTTATTTATTGTAATGTTTTCTTACTTTAGCTTGCTTATTCACATAGTGTCATATCTAAGCTAAAGTGGGGTTAAATGTATCATCTTAAAATGGAAGCACTTCCATCTTGGTAGGTTTAGCACCCTCATTTAGTGCATTTTCATGATTGATTTTCATTTAGGATGCATCTACACTTGATTATTTGTTTCTAGGTGAAATTAGGGTTATGATCCAAAGGATTCTCCTTGATTTCCTTCTTTGTGGCTCTATTTTCTAGGTAGGACCTATGTACTAGTCCTACTAGCCTTCATCACATTTCTTCTAGGCTTCTATGCCCTTTTCTAGCATTATGTTCTATTTTCCCATCATTCTAAGTCTCTAGCCGATGTAGAAACTTCACTGAAACTCTAAGTTGACTAGCTTGAAACCTTAGGTCAGGGTTGAGGTCAACCCTAACCTAGGTTAGGGTCAAGGTTGACTTTGACCTTTATTACGTTTTGGTTCTTGCCTTCAAATTTGGATTATAGCAGGGCCCTAAATTAAAAATGGGCCTCCAGATCCGAATCTAGAAAGGTTTTTATTCAAAATTCATTTAATACATTTCCTCCTTAGTTGGCTATTATGATTGGACCATAATTTGAGGTGAAATTTGAATTAGGGGCCCTTACATTTCCCTAGGAACCTTGCCTTGAAATATCTATATAAGCACTCTCTTTTTCCTTCATTTTGATAAATTATGAGGAGATGACATAATGATGAGATGATTATGCAAGATTGCAAGAGGATGATATAGGAGAACAAGATATGATGATGCCTTGATGCAAACAATCATTTTTTGGAAAATTTATTGTGGACATTCATTTAGAGCAAGAATGATTCCTTCTTCCTTGATTTACCATTTTCAACATTCAAGCATTCTAAAGATACAATCATGGGGTAGCCACTATGGATTGTGAGTTTGGTAGGATTACTTTAGCCTTGGGGGCTTGGTATGCTTTCTTTATCATATTCAAATCTATACATTGTTCTCTCATTTTAAAATTCATGCTAGGGTTTCAATCTAGAGGATTAGATCTTGGCATTGCACATTCAAATCTCTTCCTATGAGCAACACACACACACATTCTATTACATCCAGCTATTCATGGAGGTAGAAATCACCAAAATAGGGGTTTAAATAAGGAAAAACCCTATATAGCCACCCTAAAACACCATTTTCAAAAATCTATAGTTGTTCTTTCAGGATTTGCAAAGCATATTTGGATACCCCTTTTGGAAAACTTTTAGGATCTATGAACATAATTTTCGTCGGAGCAATGTAGGTCAAGGTCGACATAAAGGGGCACAATTGCACCCCCATATTTGGGTTAAGGTTGACTTGGTTCAGAAAAGAAATAGATTTCTGGCTTTTCTTTGTCTGTATGTTTCTGTTCCAGATCCGGTTGCAGGATTTCTAGAAACATGATACAGGCACCAGAAAATAGGTATTTCCAGATTTGCTATATTATGAGGTATGTATTTCATTTTATTCAATTTCATTATTCTCTACAAGCATTTTCGGATTTATATTAATTATCATTAGAATTTCATGTATGTGTTAAATATTGGTTTAGGGTCTCTTTTATGTGTAAACCCCCATTGTTCTAACCCTATCCATATTTTACACCCAAACACAAGGATACCACCGAGTGGTGAGAATGGCCAAGATGGATGACAATCTTCTTTTCTTCTTTTTTGTTTGTTGATTGTTTCACTGAAGTTCTAGGGATATAGTGTCTGGGGTGTATGTGATAGGTAATGAAATTTCTATGGAAGTCACACATATCTCAAATCCAAACATACAAACCCTAGGATGGAGTGAAACACTTGTTCATTATCATTCTGTTGTTCAAATAAAGATCGTAACAATGATAAGATGGCCAATATATAGATGCTTTAGTATCTTTTTTTTCAAATAAGGAATGATGATGAGATTGTTATAAATATTCCATTGAGACTTAGATTCATCACTTTTGATAGTCAAATCCTAGTTTTCAACTTGTTGGTTGTTGGAAAGGGTTTACTCATAAAATTAAACCAAGTGACCCACTCATTCACCTAAAGAGATGACAATTCCTATAATCATCAAACAACCAAACTTGGACCAACTGACAAGGATCTACAAAACCCATCTACACTATTGGCTCTACAAAACTAAAGTGGGTAATCCTTTGATTCTCATATAATCTTTGCCCCAAACTTACATTTTGAATCAATTTTAAGAAAATAAATCTCATACCAGAATCAACATAATTAATGAGATACTAAACAATAGCTAATTGTTCATTGATACTCAACTTAAAATGGAGAATGAGATAGGTAGTTTCTTTTAACTTTAATAAACATACAATCCTAACATAAAATTTGTTTTTTTTTTCAAATATATTTTAAAAAATAGATGAATCAGAACAAGGAAAAACCAATAAAAATTACAACTCACATCAGTGCCCTATCCATTGGGTTTATTGTAAAATTTGCATACATCAAAACTTTATGACAAGAATTTATTTAATAACTTCTAAATAAAAAATTACATTGCATTAAAATTTATTTAAATAGTATTTCTGACCTAAAATAATTATCAGAATCCTTGAATGAACCCTATGAATCTGTAATTTAAATAATCAAGCATTTTAATTAATTCTTTGAATTAAATCCTGAATCAAATCGCCTACAACATAACAATGTAATGAATTAACAAGATCTTTGATAAAATTAAGATAAAACACATAGAACTCAAACATAGGAGAGAGAGAGATAGGCCATAAATGTATGTATTCTCATGAATTTGAAATTACTCTAGTCATACAATGAGATAGACTTGAAATTTGACTCAAAACCTATAAAAAATAACACTAACTCTTTGTCTTTTCTCGAACAAATATTTACAAAATGCTCTTAGATCACATAAAATTTCACTTGAGACCAACAAACCTAAACAATAAACTCTATCAAAAAGGATTTGGCCACCCCTGTCTCACGACCTTGATTCCATTTTATAGAACAAGGGATAGACAAGCTATGGTCTGGAGGAGATGCGGGTCATAAAGCCATTTGAAAAAACACCAGCTCCAAAGAAACTTAGACAAGACAAAAATGGCAATAGATTTCAAAGAAAAATATTTTTGTACCTTCTTACATCATGTCTTTTGTTGAAGATCTAATTTTGAGATCGGTGAGTGCAAAGAAACATGGTTGGAGATGACACTCTATTCTTAAAAAAGGTGTTGTGATAGCAAAATTGTCAGCCTAACTAACCACATGCTTCCCTTTTACTCCTCAACATAGATCCTAACCCATGAATCATACTCTTCATCTATGGGTGAATGAAACTCATCAGCTCATCTAATACTCTCTTGTATGGGGTATATTTGATGGAACATCGATTTACCTCAATCTCAAAACTATAAAAGAACATACCTATACTTATGATCTTGTCCATACTCTCCTCCAAGTTCCCTACATCCATATCATCACAAATTTTATCAATTTTGTCCTCCATAATATTTTTAGCTTCATCCTTCCAGAGCTACAAATATTTCAACCTTTCATCCTGATTAATTATGCTTGGTAGGAGAGTCTCCCTCATTCCCTTAATGTGTTTAAGAATAATTTGAAAATATTTTAATGTCTTAACAAAAAGGGAAGTAGGCTAAATCTTGAGGGACTTTTCTTTTATGGTACTTGGAGCCTAAATTTATCAATCTTAAAAACTTAGTCCTTTGTATCCACTTATCATGCAATGGTTTAGCAACCTCCTTGTCCTTGTCAAAATTATGGACAACTTCATACAATAATGAATAGAAAGAGTGAATTCTTACCAATTTTTCTTAAATCTTCTCATTTAAATGATATGGGATAGTTTGAAAATTTTCTTTCCTTTGAGCAATAGAAGTTGGCTCACTCTCAAAAATTTTCTCCTCTAGTTATTTTATTTTATCTCTTAATTGTCCCTTAGAGGCATCAACTAAACATTCTATTTATACTATTAGTGGTGTAATAATGGAAGGTGGAGAAGTAGTCCTATAAATTAACTCTATTGTTTAAGAGGATGGCATGAGAGTTGCACCTATAGGGGTTTGACCTTGTAACTCTATAATTATTTGGTTTAATGAGGCAACTTTGGCCTCCAATTAAATAAATTTCGTTAAGACTTTATCATATTCCATGAAAAAGTGGTTTCATCTAATTATGTATTCTTCTATATGTTAGTTTTCCCTCTTTGAGACATCATGTACCATTTTGGAAATCTCCATCACCATCTTTGTAGTATCCACTCTTTAGTATCTATTGTCCTTTGAGTTCTAATACTTTCCCTAACACTTGGATTGATAGCTACAATATTTGGTTTCTATGTGGCTGGGGACAAGGACCAAATGGCCAATGTATCATAATCACTTTTGTAATAAGAACCCTTCATAGAAAGATCAACATGCTCTACCTCCTTTCCATAAATTTTCATACTTCTCCTTACAACATCAAAGGCAAAAACATTAGAAATTTTCCACTTTGGTAGGATCAACACCTCTGATTTGTGCACTATTTTCTTCCCCTCCTATAGGGTGATAGCTCCAAACTCATTTTACATTTCTAATTAAAATTCTTGCTCATTTCCTTCAACAGATTTGTTAGTCTTTTGAGCCTTTATTTCTACACACCTCTTATGGTATTCATACAATTTCATTTTCCATAAAAATTATTGAAATGTAGTGATCTTGAAAAAAATTTCATCCTCAAGGAAATAAATATATGCTTCCCTCCTCATATTCTTATGGAGTCTTCCTTGTACCTCTAGAGAAGTAAAATTAGGGAGAGGGACAATAGCTTCAACTATCATCCAACCTAAAATTCATCTTCGAGAATGAAAATACAATTTTCCTCCTTAGAATCAATGGAATCACCAAGTACATCCTAAAAAACAATTGGTTATTTTTCCTCACCTTTTCCTTTATATTTGGGAGATAATGGTGGTGGGGAAGAAGGTGGACTATCCTCTCTACTAGTTCTATATGTTGGCTCTGAAATATGAATGCCCATCAATTTCCTAGGAGGAGATGGGGAAGATATTATTTTGTATGTCATTATTTTCTTTCCCTTCCTCTTCTTCTCCTCATCATCACTTTCATTGCTGATAGGTTCACCCCTAAAAATTTTCCACACCTTGACATGTGAATGAGGGTACTCAAAATTTCTCTCTTCTACCTTTCCTTCTTCCTGAGGTGGAGTTATAGTTTCTATCTATAGAAGCACAAAACTTAGACCCAATGGTGTACCACTTGATCTCAATCTTTATAAAATTTTCCTTAAGGTAGTAACACAATCATTGAAGTAATTGAAGATAGTATTCATTTTTGCATAAAAATGAGAAATAGTCCATAGGGGCTCATATGTGGGTTTTTTGGCATAACTAATGTAACTGATACATAGATTAGATGAGTATATTATGTCATGTGTTTGATGTAGGTTTGACAAATAGGTGATCAATTATGAGTTTGTTATTGATGTCAACTTAGTGACTGTTGGTTGACAATGTTCCTATTATGATGGCATATGTTCAAGATGTTGAATACCAAGATATGGTATGAGTTGGAGTGTGTGAATCATGAAGGAAGATTATGTAATATTTCTATATGATATATCCATGACCATAAAATTCTATCTTATGTGTGTAGTGAGTTATGATTTTTTAAGGATGCTAGGTAGATAGGAAGAATAGGTTGAAGCCAAGGAGTGATGATTTGATAAACAAGGCATTGTGATGCACTTTAGTTATTGTGATTATTATGAGAGACTTAGGTTTTTCTCTAGATACCTAGTGTGTGACCACTACTATTGGTGTATACTAGTAACTAAGTTATAATTGGAAGAAGGTTGGAAGTGTAACTGCTAAAATAGTTAGTGACAAACAGTAAGTGATTTGAATGTTGTTTCAAATTGGTAAAGTATTTGATGGAGTGATCGTAGGATATGGTTGATAACATTGTGCATATACTACATTGAGGATTGTGACTTATAATATTGATAAGTGAAGATGGTTTAATTGGCTAGAAGTGATATTGACAAAATGAATAGATAAGCATGACAAATTTCTTGAATAGGTAATAAAGATTTGTGAATTGGTGAATAAATTTGAAGTGGAAATGGGACCGGTGATGTTATTAGTGAAGTAGTAAGGAATTTTAGGGATTTATGGAAATCATTTGACATCACATATCCCAAGGTATGCATTTGAGGTGGATTCTTCAAGAAGTTTCTTTTGGTCAAAAGAGTTTTTGAAGATGGTTTAATTTCCAAGGTGAAATCCATGTGGAAGTTGATGCGGTTAGAGAAAAATGGCTTATGAGTTGTTAGATACATTGTATCTTACCTAACATGATTTGGATCATTCATATTTTAGATGTAGGGTTTATTTTAAGTTGATGGAAGAAAAGCTATTTATTGGAAAGTTGAAAAAGCAGTTATTTGTTGTTGCAAATTATAGAAGGGTTCAGTGACAAAGAATGTAGAGGAATCAAGTGTGATCAAGCCAGGAAAAAGTATAGTGTGTGGAGAAGAGTTTAAAATATTAATAGGATTTTATCATGCAAATGTAGTGCAATTTCATAGATCATCTTATATGTTTCTTTCTAACCATTGTAACAGTGAAATCCCTTAACTAGGTATATCCTAATAGATCTTTGTTGTAAATCCTCTAACAAGGTGGCATTCATGGCGAATGTTTAAAGTTATCTAAAAAGGTTGTTCCTAATATAGAGAAGATCCTAATAGGTCTATAGTAAAATTCCTTAATTGGGTAGTACCTAGCAGCTCTTTTTTAAGCCTTTAACAGGGTAAGCTCCTCACAAGGCATATTCTAGAAGAGTACATATTTAGTGGGCACCAATTTCCACACATGGTTTTTCCAATTTGGGTTTTTAAGAGAAAAATATATGTGTCATGTGTGATGATTTTTTGGATTCTTGACATTTCTTTCTTTTATTTTCTTACAACAGTTATATTCTTTGTGATTTGGAAGTTAGTATTGAAGTTATTTAGATCAGTAGTTTAATTAGTTCATACTATGCTTGCACTGATTCACCCCCCCTCTTAGTGCCTAAGAATCATAACAATTGATATCAAAGCATTGGTCCTCATGGTGATAAACCTAATAACCTAAGGTAAAATATCCTTGAGGGAGATATGGAAGGTTTAAGATATAGAAGACAATTTGAAGAAGATAATGAAAGTCATGTGAGGAAAATTGAGAATGCACACATGATGATCAATGAACTATACATAAAGCTGAAGAAGTCACAAGAAAAAAGAAGAGAACTCACTGAGAAATTTATGGAAAAATAAGACTACATAGATCAACTATCAAAAGGAAGTGGATAAGAGGACTCTAAAGTAGCTCTTAAAGCCTTGTCTCAAGATAATGGGTAGCTAGATGAGGAAAACAAGGACATGCATAAGGATATGGACAAGTTAAATCAAGAAAAGAAGAAAATGAAAAGGGAGTTAAAAAATTTCTCAATTAAGATGAGTTAGGAAATGGATACCAGGAAAGCTACAGGAGAAACTAAGAAGATGGAAAAAGATACCCTAAAAGAAAAAGTGGCTGAAATTTGTAGATCTAAACAAGAAATTGGTACCTTGTAGATATGTCTTTGTGAGACCAAAGATGAAATAAAAAATCTAAGAGGTGATCTCAAAAATCTGATGATAAGTAATGAAGATTTGGTAAAAGAGAATGGAGGACTATGAAAAGACAAGGAAAAATTGTAGAAAGAACTCGATGATCCAAACAATTTTTAAATTTTTTTAATGAAAGTTCTAAGAAGATTGATGAGCATTTGAAAAAGAAAAGAAGGAGCAATGACTCAATTGGTCTAGGATATACCATTTAGACTACTTTTGAAACTAATGAATCATCTAAATCTAATAAGTTCAATCAAGATGATAAGTCTCCACCTAAGGTGAACAAGAAAAGTTTTGGTAAGAAATATTATAAGCTACTTTTTTTTAATTTTCATAAAGTAAGACATGTAGCAAGATAATGTAATTTTAGACCTACTATTCAAGAAGAAGGTCATATTGCTAGACTTTGTAGGAATAAACATAATGTATGTAATGGTCATTGTTATAACTACAATAAGTATGGTCATAGAGAATGTGAGTGAAAGAATAGGATGAACAATTAGGATTCATTTATCTACCATTAGAGACTTGATTAGAATTAGAATTGGTGGAATATAAAATTCTCACATTGCCACATGTATGGACATATGGCTACTAACTATAGTTTGAGAGAAAACAAAGGTAATTCTGGACCTTGGAGATCTACTGGGATCAAAGTTTTTCATTGTCATGAGGTTGGGCACATTTCAAGATTTTTTAGATAAAGGATCTAGAGAAACCAATTGGTGAATAAGCCTAATATTGATAAATATAATAAGATAGTAGATATAAATGAAATCAGGAAGTAGATGAAGATAGTATGGACTAAGAAAGGTGAACTCAATTCTTCTGAATTGATAGAGAGATCCACAACATCAAGAAATGTGGAGAGTTCATCAGTAGACTAAGCCTATTTTGGCTTAGGGGAAAAAATTAAGGTAAGATCAACTTGAGACCCCCTAGAAGAATGAGTGGTAAGTTTTATCTTCATACTTGGATGAATTATGATGAATTTTGATGATATGAAAATTTTGGTTTTATTACATAAAGTGTTACATATTGATAATCATTTTTAAAATGTCAAGAGGTGCTTAGTTATGCTTAATCATTAACTAAGAGAAATAAGGAAATGGAGTGAAGTGATTCACAATTTAGAAGGAATTTACAAAAAGGGATCTAAGTAGATAATAGAATGAATGTTATGAAACAATTCTTTTAGGCACACCTAGTGCTGCAAGTGTTGATGTCGAAGAGGTTGAAGTGGAAAACTAACAAAAGCTCCTACTAGTAGATAGCAAAGCATGAAATCATTTCAACTAGTGAAGATCACTGGTGTGAGGAAAATGGGGAATGCTCAAGGAGTAAAGGATGTGAAAAAGAATGAATTGAATTAGTTGAAGACCATTAAAAGATGAAGACCATAGGGAAGAAGTCAAAAAGGTTTTATAAGTTTGTGACATATGATATGTGTAAGTTTCATTTCTTTTTGAAAAGATTTTTGTTAAGGATAGTAAATGATATTTCAATCATAGTCAACATATATTTTGGAAAGAAGTAAGGATGACTATTTGAGGCATGAATGATTCAAAGTGTTATGTGAGTTACATGGTCAAATTCCCATGTCTTTGTATTTAGAAAGACCAAGCCAGTGTTCTTAACATAGATGAGGTTGATAAGTTTGTCAACTAATGAGACTCAATCAGTACATGGTGAAACTAAAGTTGTATTGATGATATGTGTTGGATTGAAGAAATCAGAAGAAGATTCAATACATGTTGTTAGAGATGGATTAGCACAAGGGAAACCAAAGTTCATACACTAAGGAAGAAAAAACAAACTGAAGATGAACAAATCACATTTGTGTGGATTCAATTGTAAGTGCTAGTAGATATTGCAACCAAAGTAGATGAAAAGAGTGAACAAATGCATATTAATGCTATGCAAATTGAAAGTGTAGAGGGTATGCAAGATTATGTAGTAGAAGGTATTTTAGTCAATGATGAAGAGAAGGGAATAGTTGTATAAAATTTGTAGGTATTAATTTTGATGATAATAGTAAATTGGTCATTCAAGGACCTATTGATATATATTCTCTGAGAGATGATAGAGATTGTTAATGTCTTGCAATCTAAGGATAATAACTTAGTGATGAAGGTACAAAGGAAAGAAGCCCAAGTTAGTAAGAGATGTTATGGAAATATCTGGTGTCAAAGGTTGAGTGTGATGTGAAAGAGGCTAATTATGATGAGTATGTTACATTTGTTATTTAATCAAATAGTTTGGTGACTGATGCAGGATATTATTGAAAGAAGTAATTTGATCAATGAGTGTGTTTCATGAGAGCTAGTAAGAATCTTATCAAGTTGAAGAAGAAGGATTGAGTGAGAATACATAATTAAAGGATGTCAAGGTAAACTTATTTCTATTATATATGTATGTTCATTTGATGCATTAGAGGAGTCAACATTGTTATTGTATGGATGTACTATTTTACTAGAGAACCTATTGAAGAAATGGAAGGTTTAGATTCAATAATTGAAGACTTCTTTGAAAGAGGGAGTAGTTACTCATATATATTTGAATCATTAGTGGGTGATTAGCTAAGGGTGAGAAGCCATAAGATGATGAAGATAGATAGTAGATGAATTCTAATGTAGATGATTTTTCTTGCACCTTAGACATTTTTTTCAAAGGGGGAGAAGTATAAAGAAAGGGAGAGAAGTATCTAACAAGAGGAGAAGTAAACCAAAGGAGGAGAAGTAGTGAAGAAGATGTTGAAGAGTTTAGAAATAGTCAAGAGCTATTTTATTGATATTGTTTGTGTTGACACTATTTGGTGTTGCCATCAATGCCAAAGGGGGGATTGTTGGCATAACTAATGTAACTGATGTGGATATCATATGAGTATGTTATGTCATGCATTTGATTCAGGTTTGAAAAACAAGTGATAAGTTATACATTTTTTATTCATGTCAACTTAGTGGCTATTGGTTGACAATATTCCTATTATGATGAGATATGTTCACGAGGTTGAATCTCAAGATATGGTATGATTTAGAGTGTGAAATTGTGAAGGAATCTTATGTAATGTATTTAGATGATATATCTATGACCAAATAAGTTTATCTTATGTGTGTAGTGAGTTATGATTGTTTTAAGGATGCATATCAATTACAAGAAGTTTGTTGGATGCAATCCCAAGTTGAACCCACTATTAATGTCATCCATGTTAAAGGTGCATATATTCAATGTGTATTCAAAACATGTAGAGGTAAGATATCTATCAGTAATGCTAATAGAATGCTTGCACCTAATGCGTAATACAACCTCCTAGAACACCTTGGGAACACACCTACCCAAATATCCATCCTCAGCCTTCTTTGGACCTCACCCATCCATCAAGAGATCCTTAAAAAACCTCTCCAAGAAGCACGTTTCCCCATAAACATTAATACCATCCAGTTTGAGAATCTTGTGGGGTACCTATTTGCATCTTGTTCTCTTTTCTTCAAGCCTTCTGACATACCATTTGTTAAACCTGACCACAATCTACCCCTTTGTATCACCTTCATGTTCAATGAATTTTCTATCAATAGGATCATGATAGATAATGGTTCAGCCCTAAATTTGTGCATCTTAAAGTTCATCTAGCAAGTGATATATATAGAGGATGACACATCACATGATGTCATCACTATAAAGTCCTATGATAACTTGGAGCATACCTCAGAAGGTACCATTTTGTTACCAATCAAGATAGGCCCAATAATTCTAGAGACTATCTGCCATGTTATTGATATGGACCTCCCATACAACATCCTCCTTGGCCAACCATGGATTCATTCCATCAAATCCATCCCATCCACTTATCACCAATGCGTAAATTTTTTGCATCAAGCCATTGAAATCATCATCCATGCAGATCCCCAACCCTTCACATATTGTAATGCATTGGAAGCATCATTCCCCCATAATACCCACTATCCTTGAATTGACATTAGCACTTATGTTTCTAGCTCATCCCAATCCCACTGTGATCTAGAGACAATCCTAGCCTCCACCCTCTTCTTCATCAAGATCAACAACAAGGGCTATGGTGAGTACAACTTAAATGACACCTTTGCAGTAGGGGCCTTACTACTTGATCATCATACTCAAGGAAACTCATGCCACCAAAGAAAACTCCATCAAGAAGACCCTAAAGTCAAGAAATTGGGGCCATCAACATTCATCTCCTATGGAATCTTAAATAATCAAGAGATGGACCCTAATATCAACAGATGATTATACAAAGATCCTCTACCTCCTAAAACTGAGCTCCTTTGATACTTCAAGGACAAGTATCATGCATCATACAAATGGGCCACAAAATAATGGAAATATGAAGGTGGCAATCTAGGACTAGAAGAAGGTGGTGACAAAGATCCACTACATGCCTCACAAAATAAAAAACATCAAGGCCTTGGATTTAATATCCCTCGGCTACATATACAAGGATCCAAAACCATGAATGGGGGTACCAATTTTCCCAACATTATCCTTTTGAACATCTAGGATGAACTTGTGGAAATTGAAGACATCCGTGAAGAGGAAGAAAAGAATCATACGATGATATCTTCAATGATGAAACCTTCCTAGGAAATCTTGTCCTTCACCAACTCTCCATAAACCTTATCAAACTCTCCCTCATCCATCCCAAACTCATAGACTGGGACCAACTAAGTGTAACACACATCAATGAGTTTTGAAGCAAGGAAACACTCCTGAGATTCATGGGAGCATCAGACCAACATAAAGATTGGGGCCATGGATCAACCTATGTATAAAAACTTGACCCCAAAGGATACTTCAAGGAAGAGGAAGTCTTTAGCTACAAAAATAAAAATAAAAGAGAAAAGAATGATTCCTTTTGTGAAAACCCCTCTAGGGAACATTCTGACTCTAAAGAGTAAAAATAAAGGGCATATCTTCTAGTGAAAACCTCTCTAAGGTGCTAGAAGTTGAAGACTTGCCTCTTCCTCCCATTAATGACTACACACCAGAGAATTCCTCCATCCTCACTGAAGACACCAAGACAGTCAACTTGGGAACTAAAGAATGCCCAAGGATCACATAAATTATAGCAGCCCTAACTGAAGGTGAGGAGGTAGCTTTCATAGCACTTCCTCAAGAAGCAACCATAAATTTTTCATGGTCATATGCTCACATGTCAGGGTTGGATCCCAACCTAGTTTTTCATCACCTTATAGTGGATCTGAATGCAAAGCTAGTTAAGTAAAAACTTCACAAAATGTATCCAAAGGTATCCCTACTTGTCAAAGAAGAACTTGAGAAGCTACTACAAGAAAAGATCATTTGAGCCATAGATTACTCAAAATGGATCCAACATGGTTCATGTCACTAATCCATCAGGAGAGATAAATATTTGCACAAATTTTTGAGACCTAAATAAATCATGCCCAAAGGATAATTTCCATCTCCTAAACATCGATATGATCATTGATCTTACAGAAGTTCATGAGATGTTATCACTCATGGATAGATTCTCAAGATACAATCACATCTATATAGTAGAAGAAGACTAACACAAGATAGAATTCACCACACCATGATTTATGTTACAACATGATGCCATTTAGGTTAAAGAATGCAAGGTCTACATATTAGAGGGAAATGATAGAAATATTCCATGACATGATCCAAAAAATACTTGAAGACTATGTGGATGATATACTTTCCAAATCAAAGACACGATTGGAACACCTCAACATCCTTGAGTGTGTGTTTGATTTCCTACATCACTTTGGCTTAAAGCTCAATACTAAGAAGTATGTCTTTTCTATGACATTAGGTAAGTTACTGGGGTTCCTTGTATCTCGATGAGGCATAGAGATTGATCCTAATAAAGTTAAGTGAATAATGGACATGCCTCCTCCCTAGACACTCAAGAAGCTAAGAATCCCTACAGGGTAAATTGAAATTTGTTCATAGATTCATCTCAAAATTGGAACACAAGTGTCAACCATTCACACATCTTCTCTATAAGGACACCAACTTCAAGTGGCATCCAATCTATCAATGAAGCCTCAAGAAGTTAAAATAATATTTGGCTGATTCTCCTATTCTTGTACCACTAGTACCAAGTTGCCTTATAATCTTGTACATCTTAGTAACCACTACAACACTAGGGGCACTACTACCACATCTTGATGATAATGGAAAAGAAAGAGCTATCTGCTACATTAGTTACACACTTGTTGGCTATGAGTTGAACTATTCACCTATGGAAAAGGCATGCCTTGTAGTGGTTTTCACTACTCAAAAGATTCGGTATTATATGCTAAGCCACACTATCAATCTCATCTCCAAGGTAGACCCACTCAAATACCTACTTTCAAAGACAACACTTACATGTCGAATGCCAAAATGGGTTATGATGCTAAGTGAATTTGATATCCAGTATGTTGATAGAAAAGAAATAAAGGGGCAAGTCATTGAAGATCATCTAGCCAAAGCACCCCTACTAGATGCATATCCATTGATTATGGAATTTCCTGATGAACATCTATGCATGATCAAATAAAATCCAACATGGAAGCTATATTTTGATGGCTCCTACACATCATGTGGATTAGGGGTAGGAATCCTCTGTGTTACTCCTCAAGGTGAATACATACCCAAATCATTCAACTTGGGATTCCCTTGCACCAATAACATTGCAAAATATGAGGTACTCATCTTAGGCCTCAAAACAACTATTCAATGGAACATCATAGAACTGAAAGTGTTCAGAGATTCAAAAATAATCATCAAACAAGTCTTGGATAAATTTCAAACTAAGGATGACAAGATTCTACCCTACAAAGAATTGGTGGAAATATTTAAAGAGAAATTTCTAAGTCTACACTTTACACAGATACCCAAGCTATGCAACAAAGTTGTTGATGCAATAGAAACCATCAGGTCCTTACTAGAGATCCCTCAAGATTCAACACAATATGAATTCTTAGCTGAGAAAATACATACAACTTCTTATGATAATTCTAATTCCAAAATGGTGTGCATCTTGGTTGGTCCTTGGTCCCCATGGTACCATAACATCCATGCTTATCTAAAAAATGGTATCATATCCCCCCACCTCACAAACACCCAATACTAGAACCTTATTCACAGATCTTCCCACTACACTCTTGTAGCTAACACCCTATATCATCATGGATATCACAACACCCTCTCTTGGTGTTTAGGTTCGAATGAGACCATCCTGGCTTTACAAGAGGTTCACACTAGAATTCATGATCCCCACACACGTGGCATGGCCCTAGAAAAGATGATGTTTAGAGTCACGTATTATTGGCCAAAAATGGATCATGATGCCTATGAATTTATAAATAACTATCTACCATGTCAGAAACATGCTAATTTGATCCATGCTCTAGCACAAGACTTGTAGCCCATTGCGCCACCATGACCCTTTTCATGTTGGGGATTTGACCTTGTTGGTTTGATCACCCCCTTTCCTTAGATGGATATAAGTATATCATAACTACCACTAAATATTTCACAAAATGGGTTGAAGCAATTCCACTCATCCTAATGTTAGGCATTTAGATATCTAAGTTCATCCTCGACCATATCATTTGTCACTTCGGCATCCCTTCCACCATCTTCACAGATCATGGAACAACCTTTGAAAACTAGCACATGGATGATATATGTGCCAAAATCCACATATATTACCATTTCTCCATCTCATACTTCCCTCAAGGAAATGACCAAGTTGAGGCAACCAACAAAACCATCCTTAAAATCCTCAAAAAGGTTGTTAATAATTTTGGTTGCAACTGGCACCTCCAAATCAATCCTACCCCTACCACACCTCATTACACACTCCCATAGGCACCATTCCATACTCCCTTGTATATGGTGTCAAATTTTTGTTACTAATTGAGGTCAAGATTCCTTCATTATGTGTGTCCATGAAGAATTATACCACTAATGAAGACTATCACATGGCACACCATACCCAGTTGGACCTATTAGATGAAAAGTGGCAACAAGCATATGATCACCTAGTTATATATCAAAATCAAATCAAAAGGAGATACACCAAAAAGGTCCACCCTAGATAGTTCCAAGTGGGAGATATGGTTCTTAAAGAGAATCAGAAGGTGTAGAAAAATCAAGAAAGGAAAGACAAGTTTGAACGTTCTTGGTGTTGGAATCATTTGCCATTGCACCCAAAGCTCAAACTATCAATGCTCGATACAAATGTCAAATATAACCTAATCCATGGGAGGTGGTTAAGCCATGTCACAAATCTCCAAGGAGGTGTTGAACAACAAGTCAATAATCTCCCCCTCAGCACTGACTGAGCCTTCAACACCCACTAAAGGGAGACTCAAACCCATGACCCAAGGCTCTGATAGAAATTGTTGGAATCATTTTCCATTGCACCAAAAGCTTGAATTGTCAATGCCTGATACAAATGTCAGATTTAACCTGATCCACGGGAGGCAGTTAAGCCATGTCATGAATCTCCAAGGAAGTGCTAACCACCAAGTCAACACTTGGTTGGGTCCTTATATTTTCACAACATAGTTTGGATTAGGAGCCTATCAGTTATCTATGCTAGAAGGGGATCCCCTACATGATCCTATAAATATCATCCATTTGATGCAGTTCTATGTGTTACAAGTAGTGGTTGTCGTTGTACCAAAAGATCGACCTATTAATGCCCAATACAACCACTATACTTATAGAAGACACAAGAGGTGGTTAAACCATGTCATGAATCCCAAGGGGAGCACTAACCATTATGTCAACAATCTCCCCCTCAATGTTACCCAAGGTAATTCAAACTTGTGACCAAGCTCTGATACCACTTGTTACAAGTAATGGTTTTTGTTGCACCAAAAGATTGACCTATTAATGCTCGATACAACCACTAGACTTATAGAAGACACAAGAGGTGGTTAAACCATGTCATGAATCCCGAGGGGAGCACTAACCATTATGCCAACACTATTCTTGAACCATCCCTTATGATCTTGAAAAAATACCAAAAAAAATAATTTTTTTAGAAAAAATTAAAAAATTAAAAAAATGTAAAAAGTAAAGAAAATAATCATCCAAATGGTTAAAACTTGGGAATCAAGCACCTTGGACAAGTATGTTGGTGAAAACCTAGAAAAAAGCACCATACATAGAGGATCAAGCCATGATCCATCCAAATTCCATCCCCTCCCATCCACCTCATCCACTCATCGTCACTTTCCAACTCCCAAATCCCTGCCATCAACCCACATTCCCATAGGGTTCTATTATCAAGTGTATGCAACAAAGAAATGAGTTCCCATCCCACATCTTGAGCTTCCTGTGTATATTTATTATATAGTGAGAACCTCCTTCCTGCATCCTGAGCTTTGTATATATCTTTTTCACCTGTTGACCTATCCCAATCCTTAAGATTTTGTAACTATCCACTATATATATCTCATTGTTCCCTCTGTACTATATCATTGCATCCCCTTGTACATATCCTCATCCATCCATAGAAATTATGATCATTAGAATTGTCTTACCCATCCTTGTACTTCAACAAGTCCCTTAGCTCACATCCTTGATCGAGTGATTATCTTTGATTCCTTTTTTTTCACTACACATAGTTCTTCAGCACAACTCACACCAATAGGTCATTGTATGATGCATCCTTCCTCTTGTCTGACCTAATCCCTCAATCGATCATTCAATAAATCACCCTCTCTTTGGAAAAGGACATCTTTTGTATATATCACTTTGGTTTTTTGATTTAATCTTTGGTTCTTGTTAATCTTTTGTAGCTTCTTATTGTTCCTCTCCTCAAAGTCACCACGATCCTTTATATCATGGTGCATTGTGCATGTGGGAAATTTGGGACAAGGTCTTTTGATAATTTTTCTTTCTACCTATGAGTCATTTGGATATAACCCTCACACATTCTACATGTGATCTTTTTTGGTTGCATGGTGCACTTGGGAAATGTCATTTTCTTGTGGGTTCCTCACCATAGTTTCTACCATGCCTCCTCCTAGATTCATGTATGATGTTGGGGAAACCTTTGAATGTATTTTTTCTATCATTCCTCTACAACGTTGGTGACAAGGCCTTGAGTTCCTAAGTAACCTTGTGTTGGATACAATTGTCTAAAGGAGATTGTTGGAATGATTATCGGTCAGCAAAGCAGTTCCTAGTGTCTATCGAGCTCAGTCGGTCAGCAAAGCAGTTACCAGTGTCTACCGAGACCTCTCGAGTGTCAAAAGAAAATTATGGCAGAAAATAGTATTAACCGAGCTTCCTTGATTATCAAAGGAAAGTTAGTGTCTACCAAGTTCACTTGGTCTCCAAAGGATGTTGAAGAATTCGTAGTACTTACCAAGTTCTCTCGGTCGCCAAAGGAAATCTTCTTCGGATTAATGTTTACCGAGCAAGGTCGGACCAGTAAAGGATTTTGTCAATTTGAGAAATAAAGTTGGTTTATTATAGCTGACTGTTGTAATGATTAATGATGTTTGTAATAATTATTAGTGCCGACTTGACAATCCGAATGGTATATATATAGAAGGTCAAGTTGTGAATTATGAGCAAGAAAAAGAAAGAAAGAGAAGAATAGTATGAGAAAATTTTGAAGGATGGTTAGATATCCTTGAAGAGTAGCAGAGATATATTTGATCAGGAAGGATCTAGTGAAGCAGAACAGAGATCTATAATCAGTAATTTAGTTGCATCACTATTCAGGTCACTTCATTGTTACTTTCTTACCATTGTCGTAGTGATTTCAAAATCTCCTAACTGAGTTGATTTAACAACCATTTTGTAAATCCTCTAACAAGGTGATAGTTCTATTGAATTGTTTCAAGACCTCTTACAAGGCCACTCCTAGCAGGGTGATTAAATCCTCTAACAAGGTCACACCTAACAGTGTGTTTTGTAACCTTTTACCGGGTTGGCTCCTAATAGGGCATCACTTCAGAAGAATGAAAATAAGTAACTAGTTACATTGGTGGTTTTTCCCATATTGGGTTTCCACGTTAAATCTAGTGTCTCTTGTGTTCATGGTATTTTCTTTATTCATGCATGTTAATCACTGATGAATGCTTAAGAACAGTTATAATTAACACTCTTTGCAATTACCGAGTTTCAGCATTTCTGTGTATGTCAGTAGTAAATAATTTATTAGGACATCTAACGGATCAGTGGTAATATTTTATGGTTAACTGATTCACCCCCCCCTCTCAGTTACTACATCTATATTTCCAACAATTGGTATCAGAGCTTTTGGTGCTTGCAGGAAGGGTTTTAAGGACCTAAGCTAAAGATCAAGATGTCTTACAAGAGAGAAATTCCAAGGCTTAACAGAGATAACTTTTCAGCATGGCAAGGTCTCATGAGACTTCATCTGGCTTCCATTGGTGATTCAGGATGCAAATATATTGATCAAGAATATACTATTCCTACTGGTGCATTAACTGTTGAAAACATTGCAGAGAAAAAGAACCATAACACCATGATGATAGATATTGCATCAGCCCTTAGCTATGAAGAATTTGATGAGATCAAAGATTGCACAACTACTTATGAAATGTGGAACAAGCTGAAGAAAATTTATGGTGGTGATGACAATGTGAAAAGAGCCAAAGCAGAAAGCCTAAGAGGACAATTTGATCAGATGAAGATGAAAGAAGATGAAAATATTGCAAAATATGTTGAAAGAATCAAGGTGAGTGTTAGTGCAATCAGAGCTTCTGGAAGAAAAATTGATGATGAAACTGTTATAAGTAAAGTTCTTAGAACATTGCTTCCTATCTATGCAATAAGAGTATCTACTATTCAAGAAAGAAGATGTGAACAAAATCACAATATAACTTAGGATGCCTTAGTTGGAAGATTGACAGCTTTTGAATTGGACAACTATGATAACTACGTTCCAACTTCTAAAAATATTGAATCAGCATTTGAGGCCAAAATTTCACTTAAGAAGGGCAAGAAAATCTAGTCAGAAAGTGAAGAAGAATCAGAGGAAAGTTCAGACAGTGATCTTGAAGTTATTGAAGCATTACTTGCAAAGAAATATACTAGAGGCAAAGGTAAATACAAAGGTAAAACTCCCTTAATCTATTTTTCATGTGAAGAAATTGGTCATATTGCAGCTAGGTGCCCAAAAAAACAAAGCAAAGATGAGAAGAAAGGTCACAAGTACAATGGCAAGAAGAATTTCAAGTCATTCAAGGATAAAGGTAAGAAAACATGTTTTTTGGCTAAGGATTCTGATAGTGAAGAAGAAATTGTCTTCATTGCTGTAAAAGATGAATCTAATGATGATGAAGATGAGATGGCACTTATCTCTCATATAAGAAAAAATGATACATGGATTATAGACAGTGGATGCTCACATCATATGACTGGTGACAAAACTAAGTTTGAACATTTTGAAGACTATGATGGCGGTAGTGTAAGGTTTGGAAACAATGAACCTTGTTGTATAAAAGGAAGAGGACAAATTTCATTAAACAAAGAACTTATATGTGATAATGCATATTGGGTTGAAGGACTAAAGCATAATCTCCTAAGTGTAGCATAGCTAATCAACAGTGGACTCAAGGTTGAATTCATGAATGGCAAAGAAAGACTGCTGAATGACAAAGGAAAACTGATTGGTTCAGGCAAAAAAACAAAGGTAACCTATTTTATCTTGATCTCGGTGAATGCTCATGTTTTATTGCTCAAATTGAACAAAGTTGGTTATGGCACAAAAGGTTATGTCATGTAAATTTTGATAATATGGTGAAAATAAGCAAATTCAAGAAAGTAAGAGGTGTTCCTACTTTGAAGAAACCTGATATTGGTCTATGCAAGAATTTTTAGATTGGTAAAATGGGAAAGACTAGCTTTAAAAGTAAAAACTATCAGTCTGAAGATATTTTGGATATTGTGCATACTGACTTATGTGGACCTATTGGAATTGAAAGCTATACTGGAGAAAAATTCTTTATTCTCTTTGTTGATGATTTCTCTAGAATGATGACTGTTATGTATTTAAGAGAAAAGTTAGAAGCATTTGAGAAATTCAAATGGTATTTGGCAAGAGTAGAAAAGGAAACAGGAAAAAGAATGAAGTGCTTGAGATTAGACAGAGGTGGTGAATTCATCTCCCATGAATTCAATAATTTCTACATTGAAAGAGGAATCAAAAGACAGGTATCAGCTCCAAGAACTCTTGAGCAGAATGGAATAGCTGAAAGGAGGAATAGATCTATCATGGATTGTGCAAGGACTCTAATGATTGAAAAGAACATTGCTATGAAATATTGGAAGGAAGCTATTAGCACTGTAGTTCATACCTTGAACCAAGTACAGTTGAGGAAAGACACATTCAAAACTCCTTATGAGTTATGGTATGGCTATAAACCCAATTTAAGTTACCTAAAAGTATTTGGTAGTAAATGTTACATCTTGAAAGAATCTAGAAAGGAAAACTTGATGCAAAAGGTGATGAAGGAATATTTTTGGGATATTCTTGCAAAAGTAAGGCATATAAATGTCTAAATTTGTCTACTCATAAAATCATAGAAAGTGCACATGTGAAAGTAGATGAGTTTGCAGAAAAGACTGAAGAAGAAAGCAAAAGGGAACCAGAGGATTATAGAAGATTTGTTTACATTGAACCTGATACATTGCCAGACACATCTGTCAATGAGGAGACTACATCAACCGAGCCCAGTATAGTAATCGAGTCACAAGAAGAAGTTCAGACTAAGTCACAAGAATTCGAGTCTCAGCCTGAAGTTACCGAGCAAATATCTACCGAGCCCAAGCAAACTGAACCTGAAGATGAAATTCAAGAAGATGACAATGTAACTCATTCAAGAAGAAAGGAACTTGTATTGGCCAAGTATGTCAGGAAGCATCATACACTAGATCAGATTATTGGAGACAAATTAGATGGCACTATGACAAGGAATAAACTAAAAGGTACATGTTTACTTGCTGATTTTGAACCTAAAACTGTCAAAGATGCATTGGAAAATGAAAGTTGGATTGAGGCTATGAACGAAGAAATAGAGCAAATAGAGAAAAATAAGACATGGAATCTTGTACCTAGGCCGAAAGATAAAAATGTAATTGGGACAAAATGGGTATTCAGAAATAAGTTGAATGAAGATGGTCAAGTATCAAGAAATAAAGCAAGATTGGTATGTAAAGGATATTCTCAAGAAGAAGGTATAGATTATGGAGAGACTTTTGCTCCTGTTGCAAGATTAGAAGGTGTAAGGACTCTACTTGCATATGCAGCACATAAAGGATTTAAGGTATATCAGATGGATATAAAATCTACATTTCTCAATGGTATTCTTGATAAAGAAGTCTACATTGAGAAACTTGAAAGTTTTATGGATCCAGACAAAAGGGATATGGTTTGCAAGTTACAAAAAGCATTGTATGGTCTAAAACAAGCCCCTAGAGCATGGTATGAAAGATTACATAACTATCTAACTCAGATTGATTTCAAAAGAGCCAATGACAACAGTAATTTATACATCAAAGAAGGACCAGATAACAAAATTGTTTTGGTAGAAATATTTGTAGATGATACTGTGTTTATAGGGAATGATGATCAGTGCAAAGAATTTTTAGAGCAAATGAACAAAGAATTTGAAATGTTTATGTTTGGCCAGATAAAATTCTTTGTTGGACTTCAAATTCAGCAGAGCAAGAACGGTATCTACATTACTCAGTCTAAATACATCAAGGAAATACTTAAGAAATTTGGTATGGAAGATTCAAAACTAGTTGGTACACCCATGTGTACTGGACTGAAGCTTACCAAAGATGATGATTCAAAACAAGTAGATTAGACCTTATACAGATCAATGATTGGAAAATTATAGTATGTAGTACATACAAGGCCTGATATTGCCTTAGTAGTTGGTATAGTAGCAAGATTCTCAACAAAACCCAGAGAAAATCACATGATGGCAATCAAAAGAATCTTGAGGTACTTGAAAGGAACTGAAGATTATGGCTTGTGGTATAAATTTGGAGGCAATCTAGACTTAAAAGTGTTTGCTGATGCTGATTGGGCAAGAAACATTGATGACAGAAAGAGTACAAGTGGTGGAGCATTTTTTCTTGGCAAAAGGTTAGTATCTTGGACCAGTAAAAAGCAAAATTGCACATCCCAATCCACAACAGAAGCAGAATACGTTGCTGCAGTAGTAAACTACTCTAATATTGTTTGGTTCAAATAGTTATTGGAAGGCATGAAAGTTGAGATCAAAGAACCAGTTGTTATGTTCTGTGATAATACAAGTGCAATAAATATTTCAAAGAATCTAGTAATGCATTCCAAAACCAAACACATTGCTATAAAATATCACTTTGTTAGAGAATTGGTGCAGGACAAGGAAATTAAATTGGAATATATTCACACAAAAGAACAAATTGCAGATATCTTCACCAAGCCACTACCTAAGGATGCATTCTTGTATCTAAGAGGTAAGTTAGGGGTCATTCCCCTATCCGAGGCTCACTAAATTAAGTTTTAGTAATGCATCAACCAGAGCATGTTGAAGATCAGTCAGTTGATGCAGCATAGTAAAGGAATCATTGCATATGAATCAGTACTTAAGGTACATTGGTATTCAACGAAAGTGTGTTATCTTTGGCATGTGTTGTCAAAGAGGGAGAGTTTGTTGTTTGCTGTCATTATTTCATGAAATTTCTAAGAAAGAGATTTTTTTTAAAAAAAGAAGAAAAGAGGGAGAGTTTTCAGTCAGAGAGAAGTTTGCTGACAGAGGGAGATGCGAATCAGAATGAAGTTAAGGATATGTTCCTTATTCTATGTTTGTTGTGAAATTTCATTGTGCTATGACATATTGTGTTGCCATCAATGCCAAAGAGGGAGATTATTGGATACAATTATCTGAAGGAGATTGTTGGAATGATTATGTGTTGTCTTTGATGTCACATAGATGTCATATCAATTGTCAGCTCAGTCAGTCAGCAAAGCAGTTCCTAGTGTCTACCGAGACCTCTTGGGTGTCAAAAGAAAAGTATGGCAGAAAATAGTGTTAATCGAGCTTCCTCGGTTATCAAAGGAAAGTTAGTGTCTACCGAGTTCACTCGGTCTCCAAAGGATGTTGAAGAATTCATAGTACTTACCGAGTTCTCTCAGTCACCAAAGGAAATCTTCCTCGGATTAATGTTTACCGAGCAAGGTCGGCCCAGTAAAGGATTTTGTCAATTTGAGAAATAAAGTTGGTTTATTCTAGCTGACTGTTGTAATGATTAATGATGTTTGTAATAATTATTAGTGCCGACTTGACAATCCGAATGGTATATATATAGCAGGTCAAGTTGTGAATTATGAGCAAGAAAAAGAAAGAAAGAGAAGAATAGTATGAGCGAATTTTGAAGGATGGTTAGGTATCCTTGAAGAGCAGCAGAGATATATTTGATTAGGAAGGATCTAGTGAAGCAGAACAAAGATCTGTAATCAGCAATTCAGTTGCATCACTATTTAGGTCACTTCATTGTTACTTTCTTACCATTGTAGCAGTGATTTCAAAATCTCCTAACTGAGTTGGTTTAACAGCCATTTTGTAAATCCTCTAACAAGGTGACAGTTCTATTGAATTGTTTCAAGACCTCTTACAAGGCCACTCCTAGCAGGGTGATTAAATCCTCTAACAAGGTCACACCTAACAATGTGTTTTGTAACGTTTTATCAGGTTGGCTCCTAACAGGGCATCACTTCAGAAGAGTAAAAATCAGTAACTAGTTACATTGGTGGTTTTTCCCATATTGGGTTTCCACGTTAAATCTGGTGTCTCTTGTGTTCATGGTATTTTCTTTATTCATGCATGTTAATCACTAATGAATGCTTAAGAACAGTTATAATTAACACTCTCTACAATTATCGAGTTTCAACATTTCTATGTATGTCAGCAGTAAATAATTTATTAGGACATCTAAGGGATCAGTGGTAATATTTTGTGGTTAACTGATTCACCCCCCCCTCTAAGTTACTACATCTATATTTCCAACACCTTGGAAGGTATCTAATGTTTCTATATCAAACTAGGTTGTGCTCTCTACATTAACACAATGAAATCCCCATGTCTTGTTAGCTACATATAGATTCATCTTGCATCATGCATCTTTTCTCCTAGTCCAATATCTATTTATCCCCTTTCCCCTCTCCTTCCTCCATTTCTTTTTGCCTTGGGTTCTTTTCGATGAAATTCCACAACACTTTTCCTTTGCGTTATTTTCTCAAGGGGGCACAACCTATTAATGTTGTTTCTTCGCCACAACATCTAACCTTTCCTGGGGCATCTCATTTTCTTTTCTTTGATGAAATGCCACTTGTGGTGTTGCACCAAAGAGGGGCTGAATGTAGACACCTAAAAATCCATTTATATTAATTAAATTTATTTAATTAATAATCCCTATAATATCATAATTAATCCTAATCAATTAATCATAGTTATTATATTCCTCTACCCATTTAATTATAATTATTTAATTAAATTGGGTTCACTAACTAAGGTATTTGAATTTAATTTAAATACCCCATCCCTAGTGTATTAAATCTATTTTAATGCATATCCTCCATAAATCCCCCCTTTTGAATAAATCATATTTTATTCAAATCACTCAAAATCCCTAATTTTCCTCTAAATATAGATTAATATTAAAACCTACCTAAATCCCAACCTATACCCATCACCTCATTTTCTAAATCCTAATCACTCCCCTAACCTCACTTAGGAGGTGATTCCTAACCTCATTAGCCTTAATGGGTTTTCTTCCCAAAGAAGTCAACCACCTCCATAAATACTCTTACAACCCTCTTAATCACACCCCATCCCCCTTCATATATCATTGTACCATTCACTCTTCCCAAATTTTTCTCACACATGTATGAGAAACCTTGAGCCATTCAACCATAAATGCCCATCTTATCTCTTTTGACCCTTGAAACCCTAACCCTTTTTCTAAATCCTAACCCTTCTTCTAAACCCTAACACTTCCTCCAAAACCTAACCCTTCCTCAAAAAATATATAAATAGAGCCCTCTCCAATGAGAAAATTGCGTCCTAAATCTCTATTGTCTTTATGCATTGTTATTATGCTTATCTATTTCTAGGATCTCATAGCATACTTAAGATTGTTAGCTTTTGTTCTTGGTTTGAGTTTTTAGATCACATAACATAGCCTAAATGGATAAATATTAGTTTCTTTTAAGCACTGCACTTTTTTTTCAATACAAATCATATCCATGCCTAAGGTATAATTAATCTTTCATCTCATTCATAGTTCTAATCTTCATTTCCATCCTTTGCATCCCTTGGAATCCTAGGGGAAAAACTAGTTCCTCATACTAGGTTTTGTGTCATTTTGGGATCTCCATGGCTTCTATTTTGTCTTAATCACATTATAAATACATTGGGGATACACTTATTGTTCTTGGAGAACACATCCACATCCTCCTCAAAAGAGAAAATCAAATGGGGCTTGCGTGTTCCCATTTTGGTTCAATCAGAGGTGGTGAAAGTTAAAATTTTTCTATCTGATTTGTATTCTATATTAGAACTAATGTTTGAATATTTATGCATGCTCCCAATAGGTTTTTTTCACAGCAATCACATTTTGGCATGTTCGACGGGACACCCACCATGCACTTCTACTCTGTTTCTAGGGATTTTTCATCACAAATTTTCAAAAATTATGGAAAACTCATGCTTCCTGGTGAGAATCCTAGTACAAGTAAACTATTTTGGGCCAATTTACTCATATTGGAACCTATTTATTCTCATATGGTGCATGGTACTAACTCTTATGAGACTTTTGCATCTCATTTTTGGCCTTCTGCATCGCATTTTGGCATGTTTTCTCGTATGGTGCATGGTATTGACTCGTATGAGTCTGTATCTCAAAATACCTTTCTCTGTTTACTCATATGGGAAATAGAGGGCATGTTTAGGGCCCTAAGCCTTGATGTTTTTGGGTTTTTATGTTCATTTGGGTTTCACCTTGTCCTTAACCTTTCATTTTGCAGGTTCTAACATTATTTTTCTGGGTCATCTTGGGTGAAAAGATTTCTTGCAAAAGTCATTAGGATCCAAAACATGCTAACACCTTTGGTTGTTTGATACAATAAAATGAACAATGCAATCTTCATTTGGGATTAAAATTAATCACATCTAATCTCGAATGCCAAAGATTAAAATAATCTTCACATCTTCATTTTGGCTTAAGACCAATCAAAACCAATCTTGAAAATAACTCAATATTCACATCTTGATTTATGGTTTAAAACAAAACACATCCAATCTTGAAAGCTTAAAGTTAAAGGGATCTCAAATTGCAATCCTCACATTTAATTTTTGATCCTAAAAAGAACCCAAAACCAATCTTAAGTGCCTAAAAGGAATGGACAAAGAAATCAAAACACTTCAACTTTTTTGGGCATAAAAATGAACCCAAACCTAAACTTGAGTGCCTAAAAGGAACGAACAATCAATCACACACTTAAAATTTGGACCTAAAAAACAAAAATTTAGTCACAATCTAATCTTGAGTGACTAATGGATAAATGAACAAAAGCTTTCTTTTTTGGGCTCTAAAATCAAATCAAACACTTCATTTGGACTCTTAAAAAGAATCAAATTCAATCTTGAGTAATTAAGGGATAAAACACTTGCAAATTTTCTAAGATTCCAAACAATCTAAAACATTTTGTTTCAAAAATTAAAAATTGAACCTTACATCCTAATCATAAGTGTTTGAAATTATAGAATAGAGAACACTTAGTCTAAAAATAGGTTCCAATTTTAAATGAACTCTCTATGGTGTGTTCAAACACTTCCTTAAAAGATTTTTCAGTTTCTTGTAAAAATCCCATCAATCTAAGTGATTCAAGTGAAATCCATACCCTTTCCTTGCGCATTCATGAAACTTGGGCAAAGATAAAGGTTGGATTTGTTATTTGACTCTAGTGAGGCCTCTTTAGGAGAAACATGCTTCCTCTTTGGAGAATGAACCCAAACTGGTAATTCCCTAATTGGTATACAAATAAAGCATTCAAAAAACTCTCACTTCATCCCCTCAATCTTTGGCGATGCATGTTGACATGGTCAACTAGGCTCTTAAGTGAGTCATGCATGTAAAAACTAATTGGGAGGACATCAAAGACCTTTCTAGACACCTATAAATCAGAATCTAACCTGATCTACCCCCGAAGGCTTTCTAATATTTGTGCAAATAGAAAAGTAATCTCCCTAAGATACTCATCATATCATGCCATCCTTGAGCATTTGGAGTTGGCTAATACAACATTGTTGATCCATTAAGTGTCCAGTAGTGGCCGTATTTTGATTAGCTCTTGGATGTGTGCCTAAGTCAATGAGAAAAGGTTTTTGAGTCATACCAATTTCTTAGGTTATAATTTCATTTATGTGTCTTCAAAGATATATAATCAGTGAAAAATATCTTTTGAACATACACATTCTGAAAGCATTGTCATTTTTCATTATCACCATTTCTTGTATCCCGCAAGGTTTCTTTGTCCCTTGCTGGATTGTCTTCAACACACTTTATTGTTATCTTTTGGTTTTGGATCCTTTTTCATTGGAGAAGAATCAAAATGAAAGCCCAGATCGATCAGATTTACTTGAAACTGTTAGATAACTGAGAGGGGGCTGAATCAGTTAAATCAGTTATCCTATAGTCCCAAACTCTTAGATATAATTTTTCAAACTTATTCAACAAATCAAACTATTTGGTAAGATAAATTAACTATCTTTATGTTCATTTACCAAATACTAGTAATTATCTAAACTATCTTTACCGATTAATCAAATATGCAACATGTAAAGTATGATAGCAAAAAAATAATAACAAATAACACATAACACAATGATTTAATGTGGAAACCCTATTAAGGAAAAAACCATCTGGGACCGGTAACCCAAAAATATTTCTCTTCTGAAGTGAGCTTGGTTAGTAGCCAACCTTGTTAAAGGTTACAATGCACATTGTCAGGTGTGACTTGGTTAAAGGATTTATCACTAACAGTTAAATTTTGACCAGAATTAACTATGGGGTCAACAAGATAATAATTAAAATTCCTTGAATGTCATATGGAAATACAAAAGACTATTAAGTCCACTCAGTTAAGATATTTTGATGTAATAATGGTTAAATTGATACAGTAGTGATCTGATTTAGATACAACTCAATTTGTAAATATTTAGATCTATGCTAAGCTCATAAAAACTCTTTTGATCAATAATAAATTCACTTCCTCATATCCTTCAACTTACTTCACTCGATGTATATATCTTTGACACCTGATTCTGCCAGAAGCTCAGTTCTGTCTGTAACTAGTTTGATTAGGAATGCATGAAAAGTGTCTTCACATGAAATCTTCTGTAGTCTCTATTCATCTAGCATTGTTCAATAATGAATCTCATGTTTTTTAAGTAGACGTGTAAACTATTTTCATATCAGCCATTAGATGTGTCTTAATCTTCATCATCCATTTTTCTGCTTCAAACTTCCTCAATAGATGTGTCAATAACACATTACAATGTCTTCCCTTAGATCATCTCTGAATTTTGTCAGCCGTGGATCTTATAACAAACTTCATATGTTATCTCAGAATCATAAGCAATTTCTAGCTCATCAATTTTAGTCAGCTTGTTGGAGCTCTAAATTTTGGTGAGTACATGAAATGGGATGAAAAAATTATATTAATTTTAAATTAAAAATTTGAGAGATTAAGGAAGGAATCTTTGTGACAAGAACAATCAAAATTCTATGATCAAAGCCTTTAGAAAATGCTAGAATTTTGACCTGCTGCAAAGATGATGCTGATAGAGGTAGATGATGGTCAAATTTTAAAACCCTAAAAAAGACACAGTTTGAGAAATCAAATTTACTATTTCTAATAAAAATCTTAGCTTTCCACAAGGTGTTTTGGTATTTCGACCAAACCCAAATCCGAAAGTTAGGTAGTTATTTTTTAGTTAGTTTATTATTTTTTTCAAAATGATTTGTAATAAGGGTTGTGTCTTTTCACCCTAAAGAGGTGTGAAAGCCACTCAAACACATATATATACATAATTTAAAATGTAAAGAGAGAAGACAATACAAGATATATTTTCATAGAATAGAATTTCATAAACAATTGCAAGTATGAACTCTTATGTACTAGTTTTTCAACATCAATAAAGATAAGTGTTCTTCTTTTTATTTGTGGTTATAAGTTATATGTTTTCAATTAGTCTTTTAAATATTCTATTAAATAGAGTGTTTCACTATGTTGAATTCCTGAGTATCATAATTCAAAATTAATATATACAACTTGAATATCAATTGTATGGTCTGTGAACCTATCATTATTTTTATTGGTCTCTTAATTTGAGTTAAACTCGATAGGATTAGTTGTGTAAATTGATTTGAATTATGAATCAAGCAGAAGCCTTTGAAATGATGGTCTTGTCTTATTAAAGCAATTTTTTAAAAACCGTCTCTGATCGTACGTAGGATTGAAAGTTTTTTGACTCTATAGCCCAAGTATTTAGAAGGCACTGATGTAATCATTATTTGGAAATTATCATTTGGTTCATACTTTGTAGTTTATAGATCATTAAATCATCATTTCAAAAGCATTACTTTTAATTATTTAGTATAATCCATTTAGTCAAGTATTATATAATAGATATTTTCAAGAGATTAGTTTCTTTCCTCAAAGGATCATTCACCACCTTTGGAGGAACTTTGTTTGTTTATGTACGTAGTTTTGCGACATAGAGAATTAAATAGTTCAAAGTGAAATTAGGCCTACCAACCTTGGCTTGATTAAGCCAAAATTACAGAGGTATCAATTTGTACCTATTAGTTGGCCAAATCCAAACCATCATTTTTGGGCACCAACAAATTGGTGACTCTTCTGGGGAGAGTTGCTCACAATATATATTGTGAAGTTACCTAGAATTTCAGATTTCATAGATTAGAATTAGAAAGTAGTTATATTAGTTTGTTTGGAAGCACACTCTACTAGAAGAAAGAACCCAGAAGAAAGACATTCCTTGAATGAGGTGGCGACTATATTCAATAAGGCATTTCAATCAGTGACTCTACTGAGGAAGAAGGCCCAAAAGGAGATAAGTAAAGTTTTGCTCTTTGAAAGAGGTGGTGACTCTATTGTGTTGAGGAATAGAGAACTCAACAATGAGGAGAATGTATTACCCAGGCACAATGAGGAGAATGTGTTGAGGAATAGTGCTAAATTTTTTCCAAATATCCTATCTAATCAGATTCTTGATAAAAGTATAGAAATTTCTCCTAAATATGAGTTATCTTCAAAACTATTTTATGATGAGAAACAACATATGGAGTATAAAGACAAAGGAAATTATGAACAAGAAGTTGTCCAAGTAAAGAAATTTCATTTTGATATAACTTGTCTAATGCATAAAGATCCTCCATTTAGAAAAAATCATGATGCACTTAATGATCCTCAAAGATGAAACAAAGGTCAAATACCAAGGACCACATCGATGAAACAATGTGAATTGTCCATAAGGAAGATGCACCCAATGCAGCAAGGAGGGAGTTATTGCATGATCAAAATCAAGTGTTCGATAGAGGAAAAGATCAATATTTAATTTTGGGGGGCCTAGGGCCACCCAATTTTACTTCACATCAGATGAAGTATGGATACTTGGTTTTCTTCTCTAGAGATAGCTGGAATCTCGCTTTGCTAACAGAGAGCATACGTCCCTAGAAAGAGCCTGTTTGAGCTCTAAATTTTGGGCAAAATTTGGAGTCCTATATAGTGATAAAACCCTAAAAGATGGCCTCTTAAACTCCATGTCCAATAATTACTGATGGAGTACATGAAATGGGATGGAAAAATTATATTAATTTTTAATTAAAAAGTTGAGAGATTAAGGAAGGAATCTTTGTGACAAGAACAATCAAAATTCTATGATCAAAGCCTTCAGAAAATGCTGGAATTTCAACCTGCTGCAAAGATGATGCCGACAGAGGCTGAACATGGTCAAATTTTAAAATTCTAAAAAAGACCTAGTTTGGGAAATCAAATTTTCTATTTGCACTAAAAATCTTAGCTTTCCACAAGGTGTTTTGGTTTTTCGACCAGACCCAAATCCAAAAGTTAGGTAGTTATTTTTTAGTTAGTTTATTATTTTTTTCAAAATGATTTGTAATAAGGGTTGTCTTTTCACCCTAAAGAGGTGTGAAATCCACTCAAACACATATATATACATAATTTAAAATGTAAAGAGAGAAGACAATACAAGATATATTTTCATAGAATAGAATTTCATAAACAACTGCAAATATGAACTCTTATGTACTAGTTTTTCAACATCAATAAAGATAAGTGCCCTTCTTTTTATTTGTGGTTATAAGTTATATGTTTTCAATTAGTCTTTTAAATATTCTATTAAATAGAGTGTTTCAATGTGTTGAATTCCCTGAGTATCATAATTCAAAATTAATATATACAACTTGAATATCAATTGTATGCTCTGTGAACCTACCACTGTTCTTATCGGTCTCTTAATTTTAGTTAAAATCAATAGGATTAGTTGTGTAAATTGATTTGAATTGTGAATCAAGTGGAAGCCTCTGAAATGATGGTATTGTCTTATGAAAGAAATTTTTTTAAAACTGTCTTTGATTGTACGTAGGATTGAATATTTTTTAACTCTATAGCCCAAGTATTTAGAAGGCACTGATCTAATCATTATTTGGAAATTGTCATTTGGTTCATACTTTGTAACTTATAGATCATTAAATCATTATTTCAAACACATTACTTTTAATTCTTTAGTATAATCCATATAGTCAAGTATTATAGAATAGAGATTTTCAGGAGATTAGTTTCTTTCTTCAAAGGATCATTCACCACCTTTAGAGGAACTTTGTTTGTTTATGTACGTAGTTGTGCAACATAGAGAATTAAATAGTTCAAAGTGAAATTAGGCCAGCCAGCCTTGGCTTGATCAAGCCAAAATTGTAGAGGTATCAATTTGTACATGTTAGTTGGCCAAATGCAAACCATCATTTTTGGGCACCAACACGACTGTTATAACATTTAATGTTTTCATCCCTACTCAGTTAATACTAAATATGTTGGTGATGACTAACTTGCTTATTAGTGTCACTTAGTATACACAAGACTGACTCATTGTATACAAAATTCTTTAATTACCGACCACATTAACTTGTTCAATTCTGATATCTTCTTCAAAATAGAATAATGTAACATGCTCAAGTCAACAATAAAATGCCATAGACTCATCAATAAGTTACCCAATGTATACCTTATCCTTATCTGTCATATCCATCTTTTCCTTATGTAGATGTCTCATTTCTTCACCATTTCTTCCTTCTATAGGTGTTCAGATGTTTGTAACTATCATAATAAGTATAGTCAAAACTAGTTGACATCAATGAAAACATATTTACTTAATCATCTTATATATAACTTTAATAGCTCGGTGATCTCTAATCACAATATTCAATCAGCTGTAGGTCATCAATCTCTCTCTTTGGCATTGATGGTAACACAAAAAAATATGAAATATTCCACACATACCAAACATATGTTCTACAACTATATAGGTAAATGTTGTAGTTCAGTAATCTCTCCCTAGCTTGATATTTAATATATTTAATCATTACAAACAACATTCCATGCAAACTCTCCTTGCGGATTTGATCTTCTTAAGTTTTCTAATTCTTTTTCTCTCTTTATGTTCTCATCAATAGATATTTCATAAAATTTCTCTCCCTTTGACAACAATGCCAAAGAAAATAAATAGCTCTTTTAGCAGCCAAGTTATTCTCTGTTGTTCGGTCTAGATCAAGTACCTTCATGTACTGATATACAATTCTCTATTCCATCTTCTACAATCTTTCACAACCTTAGGAATCCTAAAGTGTGAGCTATGTGCATCAACATAAATGATTTTATGATAAAGTATAGGTTGATGCAACCTCCTAATCACCTTAGTGATTGATAAACATTGGAGGGACCCCTAGTCTAGTCCTCAAGTATTCAAAAGTGTCCTTCGGTAAGGTCTTGGTAAATATATCAACACGTTGTTCTTTAGACTTCACAAATTTTAGTTTCACTTGATTTTCTTGTACTTTTTCCCTCAAATAGTGATACTTAATAGATATGTGCTTTATTTTTTAATGCATCACCAGATTCTTGGAAATGTTTATAGCACTAGTGTTGTCACAGTATATAATCACTGGATCAATGATCACCTCATTCATTCCTTCCAAAACTTGTTTTATCCATGCAATATTTGAACAATTAGCAGAAGCAACAACATACTCTACTTCAACAGTAGACTGAGAAATAAATGCTTGTTTCTTACTTATCCATGTCACAAGCCTTTCTCCCAAAAAGAATGCTCCATCGGTTGTGCTCTTCTGGTCATCAATGTTTCCAGCCCAATCTACATCAGTGTAAACTTAGAGTTTAAAATTACCTTCCTTTTTGTACCATAAACCATAATCTTTAGTTTTCTTCAAATATTTTAGAATCCTTTTAACAACAACCATATGTGACTCCTTAAGATTAGCAGAAAATCTTACGACAATCCCAACTACATGTGCTATATCAGGCCTAATGTATACCGCATACATAAGTTTTCCAATCATTGATCTATATAGTGTCTGATTAACCTCGGTTGATTTATCATCCTTTATTAACTTACATTTTGTCACCATTGGTGTACCTATCGATTTTGAATCTTCCATGCCAAAAGTCTTTAACACTTCCTTGATGTATTTTGATTATGTTATAAAAATTTGATCATTCTGTTCTATAATATGAAAACCTAGAAATAATTTAATCTCTACAAAAATTGACATTTCAAAATATTTTATCATTTCATTAACAAAATATTTGCAAATAATATCATGTCCCCAAAAGATTATATCATCAACAAAAATTTCAGCAATCAAAATATTGTCATCAGATTCTCCTTTCATGTACAAATTGCTATTGTCACTTGTCCTTACAAATCTAATACTAATAAGATAAGCATGTAATCTTTCATACCATGCTCTCTGTGCTTGCTTCAATCCATACAGTGCTTTGTGCAGTCTACATACCATGTTCCTCTGCTTTGGATCAACAAAACCTTCAAGTTGTTCTATGTAGACCTCTTCCTCAACAATTCCATTCAGAAATGCTGATTTCACATCCATTTGATATACTTTGAATCCCTTATGTGCAACATATGCAAGTAATATTTAGACTCCCTCAAGTCTTGCTACTAGTGCAAAAGTTACACCATATTCAATTCCTTCTTCTTGTGCATATCCCTTGCATACAAGTCTTTCTTTGTTTCTAGTTACTTCACCATTCTCATTCAACTTGTTTCTAAAAATGAACTTAGTACCTATTACATTTTTATCACTTAGTCTCGATACCAATGTCCATGTTTTTTTTTTTCTCTATTTGTTCAATTTCTTCATTCATGGCCTTAATCCATTCCTCATTCTCAAGTGCATCTCTAACATTCTTAGGCTCAAATTCACAAACTAAGCATGTGTTGTGTCTTAACTTACTTCGTATCATCATGCCAGATTTCTTGTCTCCAATGATTTGATTCTATGGATGGTGTCTTCTAACAAATATCTCTAATACTTTCTCTCTTCTTTGCTCATCATTTGGTTCAGGTTCATTTTCTTCCTTGGTAGCTTCTTCCTGGTTCTTGGTTTGCATTTTCTGATTCTCGGTAGCATTTTCCTATCACTCAATAGATTTAGCATGTGGCTTCGGTAGATAGTCTGGATGTTCAGTATATGTAAACCTACCATAGTTTTTTGGTTCCTTCCTACTTTCTTTATCATTCTTTTCTGCAAACTCATCAACTTTCACATTTGCACTTTGAATCATTTTGTTAGTAGCCTTGTTCAAACATTTGTATGCTTTTCTCTTAGTAGAATATCCTAAAATTAATCCTTCATCACCTTTAGATTCGAATTTACCATTTCTATCATCTTTCAAAATGTAACATCTACTTCCAAAAATTCTGAAATAACTTACATTTGGTGTGTAGCCAAACCATAAATCATAAGGTGTCTTATTTGTGTCTCTCTTTAGTTGAGCTCAGTTCAAGGTGTATACATCGGTGCTAATAGCTTCTCTCCAGTATATTTGTGTAACATTTTTCTCAATCATCAATGTTCTGGTACATTCAACTATAGATCGATTCCTCCTTTCTATAATACCATTCTATTGTGGTGTCCTCGGTGCAAAAACCTATCTTTTAATTCCATGCTCATTACAGAAGTTAGTGAATTCATTAGAAATAAACTCACCTCCTCTAGAAAATCGTAAGAATTTTAAATCCTTCCTAGTTTCCCTTTCAACTTTAGCTTTATACCACTTAAACAATTTGAAAGCTTCAGATTTCTCTTTCAAGAACATAACTGTCATCATCCTAGAGTAGTCATCAACAAATAAAATGAAATATTTGTCACCATAATAACTCTAAGTTCTCATAGGACCACATAAGTCAGTATTTTCCAACTCCAAAATACCTTTAGATTAATAGTCTTTTCTTTTAACACTAGATTTAGTCATTTTTCCTTTCTGACATTGATTGCACATAACATGGTCAAGTTTGGTTAGACTCGGTAAACCTCTAACTCTTCTCTTTTTACTGATCTTAACCATATTATCAAATTTCACATGACACAGTCTCTTATGCCACAACCACGCATCTTAATTTCTAGACAACAAATAAGAAGTTTCAACATTGTGAAGATAGAATAGATTACCTTTAGATTATCCACCAATATCAACCAGCTTTTCATTTTCATCATAGATTTTCACCTTCTTACTTTCAAATGCAACTCGGTGACCTGTATTATTCATTTGTGCTACACTCAATAGATTATAGTTAATTCCTTTCATCCAATATGCATTATCACATCTAATCTTATCATTAAACAAGATAGATCCTTTTCCTTTCACTTGACAAGGTGTATCATTTCCCATTTTAATAGATCATCCATTGTAGTATTCAAGGTATTAAAATTTATCCTCATCACTAGTCATATGATGTGTACAACCACTATCAATAATCCATGTATCATTCTTGCTAACTTTAGATATAAGTGTTGTTTCTACATACCTTTCTTCTTCTTTTGAATCATCTTTCATTGCAATAAATACCACTTCAATTTTGTCATTAGTGTCGGTGTTGGTGTCATTATCATCATCTCCAACAAAGTAACTTGCCTTCTTGCCTTTGTCTTTGTAGTCTCATTTGTTTCTTCTTTCATAGTGTCAGTTGCCTCTGTGATCTCGGTTATCTCTTCTGCCAAACATATCATCACCAGATCAGTCATTTTCTTTATCTTCATCTTTCCTATTAGGACATCTAGTAGCAATATGGCCAATCTCTTTACAATTAAAACAAGCTAAAGGTAACTTTCCTTTATACCTTCCTTTACCTTTCTAAAGTCTTCTAGCCATAAGTGCTTCAAGCTCATCAAGCTCATCTTCACTATCATTGCCACTTTCATTCTTCATCTTACACTTACTGCTAGACTTACCAATCTTCAAGGATGACATAAAAGAAGACTCAACATTTGGTATAATACTATTGTCATAGTTATTCAGCTCAAAAGTAGTTAGCTTACCAATTAGACTATCAAGTGTAAGAGTACTACCAGGTGCAGATCTCATTTCATGAATAGGAGAGATTCTAATAGCATAGATAGGAAACAAGGTTCTCAGTATTTTACTTTCAATAGTGTCTTAAAAAATAATACCTCCTGCTCCTTGGATAACATTGACCACCTCTTTGATTCAGTTAGAGTATTGTGTGATGTTCTCACCTTATTTCATCTTCATATCATCAAATCTACCTCTTTGGATTTCAACTTTGGCTCTCATTACATTTACATGACCACCATGAACTAGTGCAAGTTTGTCCTACATTGCTTTCATTGTAGTGCATGCTTTGACCTTCAAATTCTACATTAGATAGAGCAACATCAATCTCTATAATAGTTATATTATGTTCATGTCTGTCTCTTAATTGATCAACTGTCAAAGGTCCAATAGTCATTTGTATGTAGCCATGGTCTAAGAGATGAATAGCATATTCTCCAATTCAAGTTATGTGTAGCCTCAACCTACTTTGTCATGTCATGAAGTTATCTTTGTTCAGCTTATGCACTTCCCTTTTATACATCTTGTGATCTTTTTCTCAAGTCCTTGAAACTTTCCTCCAAGAAACCAATATGCTTTGATACCAATTGTTAGATAACTGAGAGGGGGGTGAATCATTTAATCAGTTATCCTATAGTCCCAAACTCTCAGATATACTTTTTCAAACTTATTCAACAAATCCAACTACTTGGTAAGATAAAATAACTATCTTTATGTTCATTTACCGAATACCAGTAATTATCCAAACTATCTTTACCGATTAATCAAATATGCAACATGTAAATTATGATAGAAAAACAATCATAAAAAATAACACATAACATAATGATTTAACATGGAAACCCTGTTAAGGGAAAAACCACCTGGGACTGGTAACCCAAAAATATTCTACTCTTTTTAAGTGAGCTCAGTTAGGAGCCAACCCTATTAAAGGTTACAATGCACACTATCAGGTGTGACCTAGTTAAAGGATTTATCACTAACATTTATATTTTGACCAGCATTCACTATGGGGTCAACAAGATAAAAATTAACATTCCTTGAATGTCATATGGAAATACAAAAGATTGTTAGGTCCACTTGGTTAAGATATTTTGCTATAACAATGGTTAAACTGATACGGTAGTGGTTTGATTCAGATACAACTCAATTTGCAAATATTCAGATCTATCCTACGCTCATAAAAACACTTCTGATCAATAATCAATTCACTTCCTCATATCCTTCAACATACTTCACTTGGTGTTTATATATATCTGATGCTTGGTTCTTCCTGTAGCTCAGTTTTTCCTGTAAACAGTTTGATCAAGAATGCATGAAAAATGTCTTCACGCAAGATATTTTGCAATCTCTATTCATCCAACATTGTTCAACAATGAATCTCATGTATCTTAAATAGACATGTAAACCATTTTCATATCAGCCATTAGATTTTTCCCCTTAATCTTCTTCATCCATTTTTCCACTTCAAACTTCCTCGATAGATGTGTCAATAGCACATTTCAATCTCTTCCCTTAGATTATATTTGAATTTTGTCAGTCATGGATCTTATAACAAACTTCATCTATTACCTTAGAATCATAAGCAATTTGCAGCTCATCAATTTCAGTCGGCTGTTATAAAATTTAATGTTTTCATCCATACTTGCTTAATACTAAATGTGTCGGTGATAACTAACTCAATTATTACTATCACTCTATATACACAAGACTGACTCGGTGTATACATAATTCTTCAATTACCGTCCACATTAACTTTTTCAATTCTGATCTCTTCTTCATAATAGAATAATGTAACATGCTCAAGTCAATAATATAATGTCATAGACTCATCAATAAGTTACCTAATGTATACCTTATCCTTCTCTGTCATATCCATCTTTTCCTTATGTATATGTCTCATTTATTCACCATTTCTTCCTTCTACAGATGTTCATATGTTTGTAACTATCATGATAAGTATAGTCAAAACTAATTGACACCAATGAGAACATATTGACTGATTTAATCATCTTACATATCACTTTAATAGGTTGGTGATCTCTAATCATGATATTTAATCAGTTGTAGGTCATCATAAACATCCGTAGACCTAAAACTGCTCTCAAAAATCATTTTCTCATAAACATTTCTCAAAACCAATCCAAGCACTATCCTTTGAAGATATGTCTGATTCAATGAAATACAAGAAAGACAAGTTACCAACTTCTTGCATTTATCAAGAAAAGAAATTTGTCGAAAGAAAACTCAAAGACCATCAAGCTTCTATAAATGTAATCTGAGAAGAAGACAAGTGTCAAGATAAACTAGATAACATGGGTCACAATGCAAGAGTCATATAGTTTGTAGCATGCTTCCAAGTTAATCATCAATTTTCCTTCAAAGTGAAGACTAGTTGGCGTATTGTACACCACATCCTTTCAGAGTCTCACAAAATTGTCTCGGCACCCTTGCATCATAGATCATTCCTTTAGTTGCATTTTAATGTCATCCCATTAGAATAGCCTCATTTCGTCAAACCCGCCATCCTTAAAATCTGAAAATCCAATCCAAAACAAAAATCCAAGTCCAAATCCAAGATCCTTGAATCAACCCAACTATCCAAACCATCCACTTAGTGTCACGTCCTTTGAGTTTCTTAATCCTCATCCTAAATCAAAATCATCCTAGCTCCACCCTTTGACTAATAATTGTCTAGGGCATCTCATACTTGTCCTTTTAGGCCTCATCATCTTGATCCAGAGATTGGCATGCACTGACAAGGATCCCATCTTCCAAAGATCACAAGTCTATCCTAGGTTGAAAATCCCACCCACTTTGATCCTACACCGAGAAGAATAAACTCATTCTAATGCTTAGTAATCTCCATCATCCTAATCCAATCAGTGTCCTAACATCCTTTAGTTCATCCAATTTCATCTTAAATATTACATCTATCCTTAGGTTTTCACAGGCTTGTCCTATCTACCATCCTTAAGTTTCCTTAGAAGAATCTTGCATTCATCCACCACTACATCTCCATCTTAGGACCTACATTTCATGTCGGTCGAGACATGATCCAAGAAGAGAAATAATATGGACCAAAATCTTTCCACTAGTTCATCTAATCCCATTGATCCTAATAGCGCAATGGTGATATATGATCCAAAACCACCATAAGTCAAGAATGTGTGGGAAGATCCAATTGAGAAACCTACTACATTTTCTATGGAAGCATTCATGAGTAATTCTAGACATGCAAATATGGTTAGTGAAATCATAGATCAGAATCATCATGCTATTTTGGCAAACTACGCACATGAGGGTACTCCCATTCCACCACACCTCCAACCCTTCAATTCCTCAAAACCCATACACATCCCCATTGATACTTACTCCCCCATTGTCCAAAAACTCAATGACTCTAGCTTGGAAATATCCTAGGTAGTCTCATCTATCCCCTATCTTTTGCAATCGAGTTCCATAAATCCTACAGTATAAACAACGATACAATCTACTCCCTTCTCCATCATGGGGCTACCACCTCCACTTGTAACATTTCAAATTTCCACTCAAGCAAAGAGCTCTGCATAAACACAACCTCCACATCCCATGCAAACCTTTGCACAAGAATTACCTCCACCTTTCATGAGACAAGCCTCCACATCTGCACCATTCTTCTAGGGGGAAATGCAAGCACTTCCCTCTTTTGCTCAGAAAACCTCCACATCAACATCATTCTTCCAGGGGGGAATGCAAGCACCTCCTCCCACTTCTCAATAAGATTCCAACCAAACATTCATTCCACCCATCACCTAGATAACTTTTGCATAATTTTATCTTCCTCCTTTTATCGCCAACACACAAGCCCAACAAACTGATTTCACAATAAAAATGCTATTGATGGGATCCTAAAACCCACCATTCACACCACAAAATCCCACTATCACTTCTGCATAACCTACAACACAAATAGGCTCTTTTTGGGGCCTCACCCATGCACAAATGCATGCCCTAGGAATACAAACACAATCGCATATATCCAATCCCACAAACCCATAAGCAATCTTCCCTCACGCAACACAATCGTCAACATTGCCTCCGCTAGGTAAATATTTTCCCACATTCACTAAATATCTATCCATGCCACTTGTCACTTCTCAAACTGTGTCACCACCCCAACAAAAAATTTCCTCTCATCTTGTCAGCTAACTCGCAGAACCACCCACTACCACCATCTTACAAGTAACCACTCCACCGCTAAGAAATGCAAGAATGCATTCTACATGCATTGGTAAAGAATAAGGCCAACTCCATTAGAAATCCACACCATTATATCAACCTCCCCCACAACAGAAGTACTTCCCAGTACAAAGGAAACAATATCCCATCATTCCCCAATAACAATAGGCAATAACATATCCCACACAGTATCACACATCAACCTTCCAAGAATAATATGTTGCCCAATACCCATTGCCAAATCCATTGCAATCTTCCTATATAGCAGAGCAATCCCCTTATCAAATCCAACAATATCCCTCACAAAACCATATATATTCACCTACACCATTAGAACCCTTCCTAATGGGAGTACCCACCCCAACACTTACAAATTCAGAATGGGAAGAAATGAAGAATTATCTCAAGGAGCTTAGAGCCAGGATAGAAAGAAAGGCTTTCAAATTTGAAGAGGTTTGTCCCTATACTTTTGACAGATCTATCACAATAATCCCCTTCCCCAAGCATTTTGAGACTCTAAAATTTGATAAGTATCAGGGGAGGGGAGATCCAATCAGCCACGTCAAATAATTTTATATGGCATGCCAAGAGGTTACTTATAGCAACAATTTCCCCATGCGCCTCTTCTCCAATAGCTTGGGAGGAATTTCCATCGAGTGGTTCTATAAAATACCCTATGGTTTGATCACAACATTTGTAGAACTTTTTAAGAAGTTTGTAGCACAATATGCCCATAATATAAAAAATGAGCTATCATTGTTAGATTCAAAACAAAAGGGAGGTGAGAGCCTAGTTGATAACTTACAAAGATGGAAAAACCTCACCATGAGGATGCCATATCAACCGCTAGTATCTCACAAAAATCTTCATCGATAAACTACATCCAAAGTTATCCCAATGCATGAGAATGAATTGCATATAAACCTACCAGGACATCAAATGAAAAGGGATAGATGTCAAAAGAGGCCTCTTTGATGAAGGTACCATTAGGGATTACAAAGAAAACTCACATGACAAACCCAACAATGACCAAACTCATTACTGGAATAAGAACAAAAATACTATAAAAAATGGAGCGACCGATACCAAACATGTCCAAATTATTGTGGTTGGTCCTACACCTACTCCTATGTATCAAAAACAACCACTAATCAATTAGTAGTCTATGCAACATTATGAAAACTAAGCATACCAATAAAATGCCATATTAGTCACCTCGACAAAGGACAAGCCTCAGGTCTAGAACAATCAAAGACACACCTTCACCCTTCTCGGTGAACCATTGGATGTAATCTTCCATCGAATGGATAAGGCCAAATTGATTATCTACCCTCAAAATCAACTATTTGATGATATAACACCCAAGTGAGCATGGTATAAAGAAAATGAGTATTGTGACTATTACTATGTCAAAGGACATACCACCATCAAGTGCATGAAAATAAAGCACTAAATCCAAGATCTCATTGATAAGAAGGAGATCCAAGTGGAAACACCTTCCCAACCATCCCCTAATTCCAATCTGCAAATCTATTAGAATGTGTTTCCTCACCACAACTCTGGAAATAATACAACCAATACTAATCCACCACCCCAAAACCAAGGAAAAGGAAAATAGGGAGACCATGCTGACAGAAAGGACTATACTAATTCCCATATCAATTACAACAAGTTTGTTGGATGACTATCCCAAGTTGAACCCACTGTAAATGTCATCCATGTTAAAGGTGTAGATAGTTAGTGTGCAGTCACCACACACAAAGGATAGATATTTGTCACTGGTTCTAATCCAATACCCGCACCTAATGCACAATAAAACCTCTTGGAAATACCTTGGGAACACACCTTCCCAAATCTCCATCCTTGACCTTCTTTTTACCTCACCCATCCATCAAGAGATCCTTAAAAAAGCTCTCTAAGAAGCATGTTTCCCCATAGACATTAATACCATCCATTTTTTAGTACCTCATTGGACACCTATCTTCATCATGTGATCTTTCCTCCAAGCCTTCTGACATACCATACGTCAAACCTGACCACAATATACCCTCCTTATCATTGTCATGGTCAATGAATTTTCTATCAAAAAGGTCATGATAGATAATGGTTCGACCCTATATTTGTGCACCTTAAAGTTTATCCAGCAAGTGGGATATATAGAGGCTGACATATCACACAATATCATCACTATCAAGGTCTATGATAACTTGGAGCATACCTCAAAAGGTACCATTTTTTTACCAATCAAGCTAGGCCCAACAATTCAAGAGATTGTCTACCATGTTATTGATTTGTACCTCCCCTAAAACATCCTCCTCGACTAACCATGGATTCATTCCATTAAATTCATCCCATCCACTTATCACCAATGCCTAAAATTTTTGCATCAAGGAACTGAAATCACCATCCATGGAGATCCCCAACCCTTCACATATTTTCATGCATTGGAAGCATCATTCCCCTACTATACCCACTATCCTGGAATCGACATTAGCACTTTCATTTCCAACTCATCCTAATCCCACTATGATCCAAAGAAAATCCTAGCCTCCACCCTCTCCTCCATCAAGATCAACAATAGGGGCTATGGTGAGTATAACTTAAATGATACCTTTGTAGTAGGGCCTTTACCACTTGATCTGCATACTCAAGGATGCCCATGCCACCAAAGAAAACTTACTCAAGAAGACCCTGAAGTCAAGAAACTGGGACCATAAACATTCATCTCCCATGGAATCTTAAATAATCAAGAGATGGACCCTGATATCAATAGGTGGTTATACAAAGATCTTCCACCTCCCGAAATTGAGCTCCTCAAATAATTCAAGGACAAGTATCCCACATCACACAAATGGGTCACAAAACAATATAAATATCAAGGTAGCGGTCTAGGACCAAAAGAAGGTGGTGACAAAGATTCACTAGAAGCCTCACAAAATCCAAAACATGAAGACCTTGGATTTAATATCCTTCACCTAGATATACAAGGACCCAATACCATGACTAGAGGCACAAATTTTCCCAATGTTACCCTTTTGAACATCCAGTATGAAGTTGTGGAAATCAAAGACATCCCCGAAGAGGAAGAAATTAATCCTATGATGATATCTTTGATGATGAAACCTTCCTTGGAAATTTTGTCCTTCACCAAATTTCCATAAACCTTATCGAACTCCCCCTCATCCATCCTGAACTCATAGATTGGGACCAACCAAGCGTAACACACATTGATGAGTTATGAAGCAAGGAAGTGCTCCTGATATTTATGGGGGCATCAAACCAATAGCAAGACTGGGGGCTTGGATCATCCCATGTCTAAAAAATTGATCCCAAATGATACTTCAGGGAAGAGGAAGTCTGTAGCCACAAAAATAAAAATAAAAGAGAAAAGAATGAGTCATTTTGTGAAAACCCCTCTGGGGCACATTCTGACTCTAAAAAATTAAAATTAAAGGGTGTATCTTCTGGTGAAAACCTCAGTGAGGCACTAGAAGATGAAGACTTTTCTCTTCCTCCCATCCAGGACTACAGACCACAGCAATCCTCCATCCTCATTGAAGACATGAAGCCAGTCAAATTGGGAACTAAATAATTTCCAAGGATGACATACATTGCAGTATCCCTAACCAAAGGTGAGGAGGAAGCTTTCACAATGCTTCCTCGAGAAGTAATAGTAAATTTTATATGTTCATATGCTCATATGTGAGGACTCGATCCCAACCTAGTTGTTCATCACCTTTCAGTGGATCCAAATGAAAAGACAATTAAGAAAAAACTTCACAAAATGCATCCAAAGGTAGCCCTATTGGTCAAAGCTAAACTTGAGAAGATACTACAAGAAAATATCATTTGATCCATAGATTACTTAGAATGGATATCCAACATGGTTCCTATTACTAAGGCATTAGGAGAGATCAAGATTTGCACATATTTCTGAGACCTAAATAAAACATTCCCAAAGGATGATTTCCCTCTCCCAAACACTGATATGATCATTGATCTTACACTAGGCCACCAGATGTTATCACTCATGGATGGCTTCTTGGGATATAATTAAATCCATATAGAAGAAGAAGACCAAAACAAGAAAATATTCACCACATCATGGGTGACGCAAGGGAGGATGGGGAGAGGGGAAAAAGGTACACCCTAACTAGATCCACCTTGCAGAGATTACACGTGGAAGAAACAACACACAATAGTGAGAGAGAGAATACAGATGCTTTCATATATTTACTTCAATTGATTCATACATGCTAGGCTATAAGGCCTTCTCGGTTTAGGCCAGTGTTTACAATCAAGTGTAGAAGTCCTCCAACATGGGAGGATCTGCCAACAATCCCTAATTTTCTATCTTCTATCCCAAAACTGATCTCCTAAACTCTAACCAACAACTACATTTATACAAGAGGCTACCGAGCCAAGTCAGCCTTTAGATCCACAATCAATAGAAGGAATGACCATATCTAGGTCCACATGCTTCCCAATGATGGATATTGACATTAAATTTGTGACCAATATTAATTGCAAGAGTCGGTCTCAAAAGAAATCCAAAATAAACAACTCGGTAAGAAAAGATAACCGAGTGCTAGACAAGCATCACCGAGTGCTAGGGAAATAATCAAGTGCCAGAGAGATAACTGACCAACATCGGTGAACAAAGGAAACCAAGCAACACTAAACCAACTTGGTCAAAGAGGGAACTAAACAACACATAAAATCTTCAAACATATTTTTGGTGACACAGGATTGCCAAGGACCCAAGATGCTCCTGAATCAAACACCTGGGTTTATTTGGAAATGATTCTCCAAATCATGAAATTGGCATGATCCGAGCTACATCCAACTCAAATTGTGAAGTCCACAAACTATCTTTAGTTGGTCTATTGTTCCACTTTACCAAATATTCCATATATTGTTTTCCTCTTGTACTTCTGCCAATTCTTTGCTCCAAAATTTTTTCAACTTCTTCGGTCTGCTTCTTAGGATAATCCATTGGTACTATCATGTCTTCATTAGGTTCATTATACTCATACAAATCAACAATGTTGAATATGGGTGATATATCCATATCACTAGGTAACCCAATCTCATATGTATTTCCACTGTCAAATTTCTTTAGTATCTTGCAAGGTCTAAACTTCTTCATTTTCAACTTCCCATACATCCCAACAGGAAATCTTCCTTTCTTCAAATTGTAAGAATTTGCCTAAGGCAAAGAATAGAAACCAAGATCTAGAAGCTCAAGAGATAGCACAAACAAGAGAGACAAGACAATATGATCAAATGAAGAATTCAATAATGATCAAATGATAATGAATAATTGATTACATACAATGTAGAAATGCCTCAATATATAGGCAATGCATGATAACTAGAAGATATGCAAGTGATAAGATATCAACTAGACATGGTGGAATCACATGTCCACCAAAGGTGGATCATCCTCCATTGTACATGAAAGTATGAGAAACATGTACATCAATGAGAGGATGATAATGTGATAAGAGCACTAAAGGTGGATCTCACACACAAAGAGGTATGTGATGAAAACTATCACACCTAAAGTGGAGATTCTCCTAACCAAGTGCTAAAAAGAAATGCAAACTCCTAGGTGTCTCAAAGACAACTAATTATGAAAATGCATTATCCTAAGTAAAATTAAGTAAAGTGTATTTAGTAAATACTTAATTACACCAACACCCCCCCTTAAGTGCTACTTAGGGGAATGCACTTAAGCTCATAATGCAAGATGGGTCTTGGCTGCTAGGCCATCTTAGGTACCCATGTACAAAATGCAGGAACAATGCAATCTCTCATAAAGTGGAGAAAGAGGGAAAACCTCATGGGAAAAACCCTCCCCCAAAAAGAGAGATGAAAACAATAATAAAATATGAGAGAGAAGACCTCATATTAGGAAAATATCCCCCCCATAAGATAGAATAGAGAAGTCATGTGACCCCCCTCGATGGAATATCCCACACCCCCAGGAGAGCTCGCAACTAAAGAAACTTTCTCTTAGTGAAGGGTTTGGTGAAGATGTCTGCAACCTACTCTGCTATAGGACAATACTGCATCTCAATGACCTGCTCCTATATCAAATCTCTAATGAAGTGCATATGAACCTCAATGTGTTTGGTCCGTTGATGTTGGACCGGATGTCTGGAGATTGCTATAGCACCTTGATTATCACAATGAATGATTGCAGGTCATGGAATACTAAAACCAAACTCCTTCAGGATATGCTGAAGCCAAATAGCCTCTATAGCTATAGTAACAGCCCCTCGATACTCAACCTCAGTCAAAGAAAGAGTAATAGCATGCTACTTCTTACTCTGCCAACAAATGGGGCTTGAACTAAGATGAAATATGTAACCTGAAGTAGACTTGCGACCATCAAGATCACCTACCCAATCTGAGTCTATATATCCAACCAATTGAAGTCCTGTACCTATTGCATAGTGAATCCCATGTGTATGTGTACCCTGTATGTTGTGCAATATGTGCTTGGCTGCCTTCTAATGAAGCTCATGTGGCTCTTGCATGAAGTGAGAAACCATGCCAATTGCAAATGATATGTCAGGGCATGTATGTGTCAAGTAGATAAGACTTCCAACAAGCTATCTATACAAAGTATCATCAACAAGTGGTGTAGAAAACTTAGCCTCTAACTTGACACCTGATAGAAATGGAGTGGGTGTAGCCTTGCAATCACTCATGTGAAATTGAGCAAGTAGATCAAGAGCATACTTGGGCTGAGAAAGTGTGATCCCTGCTGAGGACTATGTGATCTCAATACCAAGAAAATAGTGAAGTAAACCCAAGTCTATCATAGAAAATCTATCCTGCAAAGAAGACTTGACACTAGCAATGATGGATGAAGTACTCCCTGTAATGATCAAGTCATCAACATAAAGTACAAGTATTAAGTGTGAGTCATCCTACCGAAGAATGTAGACATTCAAATCTAAATGACACCTAGTGAATCCTGCTGAGAGAAGGAAGGAATCCATCTTGGCATACCAAGCCCTAGGAGCCTATTTGAGGCCATAGATAGACTTCCTTAATCTGTAAAGCATAGTAGTATCCTGGATGAATCCTTGTAGCTTCTCCATATAAATCTCCTCATGAAGATCCCCATGTAGAAATGCACTCTTAACATCCATCTGATGTACAGCCCAACCATGAGCTGCAACAATAGAAAGTGTCAAATGAATGGAGTTCATCTTGGCTATAGGTGCAAAGGTCTTGGTGTAGTCAATACCAGGAACCTAAGAGAAACCTTTTGCAATAAGTCTTGCCTTATTCTTATCCACACTTCCATCCATTGCAAACTTGGTCTGATAGATCCACTTACATCAAACCAATTTTCTTCCCTTAGGAAGAGGAACTAAGTCCCAAGTGTTATTTCTCATGAAAGAGTTATACTCATTATCCATATCTTTGTCCCACTTAGGAACCCCTGAAGCTTCCTTGAATGATTGTGGATAGGAAGCAATTGCAATATAAGCATGTGGAAATGAGTTGTGTTGTGACCTTGTCCTCCTAGTGTCTGAAGGATTCCCCACAAGTGAACCTACTAAATCAAGTGTTTGTTGTTCCCAACGAGGTCTAGTGGAAGAAGAAGATGATGAAGGAATATCCTCAACTATGTCTTGACCCTACGAAGGTGGATGCCTATGAGTCAGGGTTGAAGAAGTTTCATCTTCCAAGTCACTATCATCACTATCATTATTTGAAATGGAGGAAGTAGGGGGAGTTGAAGAATCCAAGCTAGGACAATTCTCTTCAAAGTGAACACTCCTCTCAAAGAAGATCTCATGTGTCTCAGGATCCATAAGCTTGTATGCCTTAAGAGTCTTGGGATAACCAACAAATATGCAAGGTTTGCTTTGTGATTCCAATGCCTTGCATTTCTGTGGAGGTATGCGTGCCCAAGCTGGACAACCAAAGACTCTAAAGTGTTTCACAACTAGTTTTCTTCCACACCAAGCCTCAAAAGGAGTAACTCCATCCAACATTTTATGAGGAGTTCTATTTTGTATGTGAGTGGCACAACATATAGCTTCAGCCCAAAAGGCTTGATCAAGAGACTTAGCATGAATCATACAAGTGGACATCTCCTTAAGGGTCCTATTCTTTCTTTCTGCAACACCATTCTGCTGTGGAGTGTAGGCAACTGAATGTTGAAGATCAATACCCTCAAGTGTACACAAGTCTATAAGCCTTGAGTTCACATATTCCCTTCCATTATCTATTCAAAGAATCTTGATGGCTTTACTTGATTGCTTCTCAACATGAGCCTTGAAGGTGAGAAATTTATCAAACACTTCACTCTTGTGACCAAGAAAGTAGACCCAAGTGTAGCGTGAAAAGTCATCAATGAAGGTGAGTACATAACGAGCCTTGCCAAATGATGGCACTAGAAATGGGCCCATCACATCACTATGAACCAACTCAAGAACAAATGTTTCTCTCCAAGACTTCCCCTTATCAAACTTCTCTTTGGGATGTTTTCCCATTTCACATCCTAAACATACACCCTCTGAATACTTGACTTGAGGTAGACCTTTGACCATATCCTTGCTACTAAGCTGTTGAAGATATCTATAGTTGAGATGTCCAAATCTTTCATGCCAAATTTTACTTTGTGAATTTGAGTGTGTCAACAAGGCATGAGAAGGAGTCTTAGGTACAAAATTAGAAAATGAGTAAAGCCTTGTGTCATGATTTGCTTTTCCTATTGCCACCATAGAATCATCCTTAAGATTTTTGACTACAACTAAATTAAGTAGGAACTCAACTTTCTTTCCACCTCCATAGTGAGTGATTTAGTAAATTGAAAGGAGGTTTGTGCTAAGGTTGGGAACATAGAGAACATCTTTGAAAGTTCCATTGTCCATCGCAACTTCCCCTTTTCCTTCAACTTCCACTTGAGTATCATCTCCTACATAGATGTGAGGTACCATAGATGGTTTCAAGGAAGAAAATTGCTCCTTTGTGGCACCCATATGATGTGTGGCACCTAAATCAAAGATCCATTCCTATGAATTAGTTGTACTTGCCACAAATACTTTCCCTTTTCCCTTTGAAGTGGAAGGTGATGAATCCTTTCCCTTGTAGGCATTTGGCAAATCAATATGATGCTTCTTGAGTATGTTTGTCAACTCATCAATTTGTTTCTTGTGGCATTGATGCTCATCATGATTTGGCTTCTTGCAATATGCAAAAATTTTCTTCTCCTTCTTAGAACTATCCCCCTTGTTTTTGTTGTTGTTGGGAGAAGACTTTCCTTGTTGTGAGGAGGAAGATTGTTGAGTGTCTGATTGTGATTTGGCCTTCCACTTCTTTTGCTTCTTGTTGGAATCTTTACCAACTTGATTCCCTTGATTCCCATTATTAGCCACCAATGCCTTAGACTTTGAAGACTTGAGAATCCCCATACTCATCAATTTTTCTTGTTCTAAGACCAAAATTTGTGAAAATGACTCAAATGAAGGCTTAGTGAAGGCACTAACCATTGTTAACTTGTGAGTATTGTAACTTGAAACAAAATCCACATATTCAGGAGGAAGATGATTCAACAAGTGACTAACCAACTTCGCATCCTTCATAGGATTACCACAATCATCAAGTTGTGCTCTATAGTCATTGACTTTGTTGAGATAATCTTGGATTGTGTCAAAGTTCCTGGGATCTAATTTGAGGAGATCAGTCTCAATTTTGAATCCCATTTCTTCATCCACTTTACCAAACAATTTTGCAAGTTTATCCCAAGCATCTCTAGCATCGGTTATGGTTTTGATGTGATACATGACAACTTGAGAAATATTTTCTCTTAAGACTCCTAATGCTTTATAATTTTTGCTTGACCAATTTTGTAGTGCAGTAGTATCATCATCAGCAGGTTTTTTAAGTGTACCATCCACATAAGGATTTAAACCTTTAACCATTAACTTGCTCCATACATTATCTTTCCATGTAGCATAGTTATGTGGAGTTAATTTTGCAATAGAACCCATGATGCAAAAATGAAAAGAGCACAAGAAAGAGAGACACCAACACACAAGACACCCCCCCAATTCACTCAATCAAAGAATCCCCCCCAAAATGATGATTTTGGCACTTTATAACTAGTGCGTGTACAATTGCCAATTGACAAAATGGATCAAAGTGGACTTCTAATTTTGATGTTTACAACTAAAAATAAGAAGCTAAAGAAGACTCAAGAAAATAGGACAGAAGATCCCTCAAGGATCTAATCAATTACAAATGCCACAATAGGCCAAAATAGACCATATTCTGAAAGTACTAGTTCTACTCAAAATTTCTCCAAACTGATATCAGATCTAGAAAGTAGATGAAAAATAATGCACTTTCAAAAAAAATTGCACCTGAAAATGTGTCCGTATGAGCCCCGTACGAAGCCTCTGAAGTTGCAAAAATAGGGATCAGATAGGTATAGTCACAAAAAATTGCAATTTATGCAAAATTCATGATCCAAAACCAAAAACGAACACCACCACTGAAAAGTTCAAACTTTTTTAGCCAAAATAAAAAAAAATTGCACTCAATTTGGAGTACGGATGACCAAGTTATGGCCTCCCAAAGTCGGACTACCAAATCAAAACTGCAAATGGTGAGGGCTGTAAATTTTTTAAAATATGCTAACATCACCTTTTTTACTGAGTTAAATTTGATGATTAAATGATTGTCGTCGCAATGTAAAAGTGCCCAGGTTTGACGGTCAAATGGCCGTCAAATTTTACTTCATAAACTAATGACGCAATCACGGGCGTAAATTTGACGTCTTACAAACCGTCATAGTAGAGGAAAAACTAGTCCAGATGACGGCTAGATGACCGTCAAATTTAACATTTTGAAAATCTATGAAAATTGTAATTTTTTTTTTGAAAATACTAGTTTTATTGCTAGGCACGTGGTGATGTCCTAGTGGCTGCCATGGTGGCAGATTGGTGCATAGGTTAGAGTGGACGTGGTGAGGGTTTGGCCATGTGTCTTGGTGCTGAGGGTAGAGGCAGCAGTAGGAGGTGGCGCAGCCCGCATGGCTTTCCCAGTGGAGGTGGCGCTTCTAGCGTTCAGTGGCTGCCAAGGTGGCCGAGCAGGGCGGGGAGCCGAGCAGGGAGGTCCAAGTGAGTGGAGGGCACTGGCATGGTTCTGCGTTGGCCCAGAGCGGAGTAGAGCTGGGGTTTGGCAGGGGCCCAATGGAGTAGAGGACAATGGTGCCGGCGTTGACTTTGTATCGCATGAAGAGGAGAGAAGGATGTCGTAGAGATTTGAGATTTGAGCGTGGGAGGTAGCAGAGTAGTCTTCCTAACACTACTATAGAGCGGAGGAGGCTAGGGGTGGAGGTGCATGCAGAGGAGGTGGCCGATGGAGGTGCCAGCGGTGTGGGACTTTTAGTCCCACATGCGCTGTGTGGAGTTCTCTAAATGGTTTTTAACCCCAAATGCGCACGAAAGCTAATGAAGTCGGGCTTCTTTAGCGGAGTGAATGGTCATGTGTTTCCTCCTATGACGTGGGGTGACTTGTGTACTTTTCTGAGGTCACTTCACTGATTTGTAATCTCTGTCTAAGACAAAGGCCGTGTAGGCCAAATTTTTGCACAACAAAATAATATACAAAGACAGAAAAATACCAGCACCTAGATTTGAAAATAATTTATGAAAAAATTGGAGATCCAAGAAAATTGACAGTAATGAAAATAATTTTCAGATCTGAAATAGAATTGGAAAAATAATTACCCAATTTTATAGATCGGGCCTTAGAGGTCTGATTTGCAAATTTTTTTTGCCTCAGATTTGACTTTTGCCCAAGGTAGGCAAATTTATAGTCAAAATTTATGAAAACAGCCACTCGGATGCAATGGTGAGGTCCGATCTTGCTCAAAATGCTCCCACAAAATGCTGATCTTGGATTTGGTTCGTGGCCCTCCAAAAGTTGAAGCAATCAATCACTCTCCAATGGCTATGTAATGAAGACTCCTTTGGCTCTAATACCATGTAAGAATTTGCCTAAGGCAAAGAATAGAAACCAAGATCTAGAAGCTCAAGAGATAGCACAAACAAGAGAGACAAGACAATATGATCAAATGAAGAATTCAATAATGATCAAATGATAATGAATAATTGATTACATACAATGTAGAAATGCCTCAATATATAGGCAATGCATGATAACTAGAAGATATGCAAGTGATAAGATATCAACTAGACATGGTGGAATCACATGTCCACCAAAGGTGGATCATCCTCCATTGTACATGAAAGTATGAGAAACATGTGCAACAATGAGAGGATGATAATGTGATAAGAGCACTAAAGGTGGATCTCATACACAAAGAGGTATGTGATGACAACTATCACACCTAAAGTGGAGATTCTCCTAACAAAGTGCTAAAAGGAAATGCAAACTCCTAGGTGTCTCAAAGACAACTAATTATGCAAATGCATTATCCTAAGTAAACTTAAGTAAAGTGTATTTAGTAAATACTTAATTACACCAACACAAATGAACCATTACCTCATCACTGACTGCAAAAGTCTTATGTCTTCTTGATCTATCAGCTCTGTCTTTATATTTCTTATTACTTTTATCTAGCTTATGTTTCACATCTTCATGCAATGTCTTCATGTACTCAGCAAACTTTACTCCTTCAACACTTCTCTTTCTTTCATCAGCAATATCCCTCAAATCTGATATACCTCTCGGTTGTATGCCATTTATAATCTCAAAGGGTTTTTTGGCAGTACTCCTATTCACTGAATTATTGTATGCAAAATCTGCTTGTGCCAAAATAGAATCCCAATTACTCGGTGTGTCTCCAAATAAACATCTCAAAAGATTTCCCAAACTTCTATTCACAACTTCTATCTGTCCATCGGTTTGTGGGTGAAATGTAGAACTATATTTCAACTTGGTGCCAAACTTTCTCCAAAGGGTCTTCCAAAATTATCCAATAAATTTACTGTCTCGGTTAGAGATAATACTCCTTAGTAATCCATGCAATCTGATAATTTCCTTAAAGAAAAGATCTTCTATATGTATTTCATCTAATGTATTTCTACAAGGTGTAAAATGTGCCATCTTAGAAAATCTATCTACAATGACAAATATGGAATCATTACCTCTCACTGTCTTCGGTAAGCCAAGAACAAAATCCATACTGATACCAATCCAAGGTTTCTCAGGAACAACAATCGGTGTATACAATCCAGTATTCTAACTTACTCCTTTTGTAACTTGACAAACTCCACAACTTTTCACAAATTTTTGAACATCTTTATACAACTGTGGCCAAAAGTATTTCTCCTTAAGAAAATTCAATGTTTTATCAACACTGAAATGTCCAACCAAACCACTACTATGTTTCTCCTTTATCAAATTAGTTCTCATTGCTCCTCTCGGTATACACAACTGAATACCTTTAAACAACATATCTTCCTGAATAAAATATTCTTCCCATTTAGTACTTGGTTGATCTTGAATAGGTGCTCTGCACTTTCTCCATAGCTCAAAAAAATTAGGATCAACTTCATAAGAATCTCCCATGTCATCAAAGCCAAGAACTTCAATTTTCATCTCGGTCATCAAGGATCTCCTTCTACTCAATGTATTAGCAACTCGGTTAGTAACTCCACTCTTATGCTTTATCACAAATGTATAACTCTGCAAATACTCAACCCATTTCATATGTCTTTGATTCAACTTATTCTAACTACCCAAATACTATAAAGCCTTATGATTGGTATACAACACAAATTCAGTCGGTATCAAATAATGTCTCCATTTATTCAGTGCTTGAACAATAGCATAGAATTCTTGATCATACATAGAATATTTCTTTCTTGCATCATTCAAATTTTTACTAAAGAAAGCAACAAGTTTACCTTTTTGACTTAATACATCTCCTATTGCACTTCCACTTGCATCACATTCCATTTGAAATACCTTATTGAAACCAGGCAATGCCAAAACAGGCAATTCAACAACCTTCTGCTTCAGAGTCTCAAAACTTTTATCAGCTCCATGTGTCCACTTGAATTCTCTTTTATCTCCTCCCATAGTCTCAGTCATAGCATTGCAAATTGAACTGAAATTCCTAATGAACTTTTAGTAAAAACTTGCCAAACCATGAAATGATCTTACCTCACTAGCATTCTCAGGTGTAGGCCAATTCAAAATAGCTTCAACCTTTTCAGGATCCATCTTCAAACCATCAGCTGAAATCACAAATCCAAAATACACAATCTCCTCTTTCACGAATGAACACTTTTTTAGATTTATCAGCAAATTTTCTTCTTTCAACCTCTACAATACGTGTTTTACATGCAAAAAATGTTCTTCTCTGGTCTTACTGAATATTAGAATATCATCAAGATATACAACCACAAACTTATCCAATAATTTCTTCAAAACTTCATTCATCAATCTCATAAAAGTACTCGGTGCATTAGTTAAACCAAAAGGCATAACCAACCACTCATACAAACCTTACTTTGTCTTGAAAGCAGTCTTCCACTCATCACCTTTTTTGATTTTGATCTAATGATACCCACTTTTCAAATCAATTTTGGTAAAATAATTTTCTCCAATCAAACTATCCATTATATCATCCATTCTCGGTATAGGAAACCTATATTTCACTATTATCTTATTGATTGCTCTAGAATTAGTACACATTCTCCATTCTCCATTCTTCTTAAGTGCCAATACAATAGGTACTGCATAAGGACTCAAACTTTCTCTGATCAAACCTTTCTCCAACAATTCATGAATATGTCAGCTCAATTCCTAATTCTTGGTAGGTGTCAACCGATGTGGTTCCTTATTCGATAAACTAGCTCCATGGATTAGATCCATGCAATGATCAATGCTTATTTTCAGTAGCAAACCATCAGGTAAATTATAAAAAATGATCTTACTATACTCGGTGAGTAACTTATCAATCTCCTTAGGGACACTATCCTCTATTTTCTTACTCGGTTTGTTAGGAATCACATCAAAACATACATCATTCTTTTTCAAATTCTTAACAAACTTTCTTCCTTCTATCAAGAAAAGTTTCACATATGTACAAATATTACTAACAGGTTCTTCCATCAAAGTTAATAAGATTTGTCTTCTCCCATCAGCCCAAATAGTATATTTATGAAATCTCCAATCATATATAGCATGTCTATCATATTGCCAAGGTCTACCCAACAAAATATGATAGCAATCCATAGGCATGATATCACATAACACCTTATCATAGTACTTTCCAATTTTCAAATTCACATAACATTATTCACTTACCAAGAGTGTATGCTCATCTTTGATCCATGAAATCTGATAGGGCTTTGAATGTTCCAACCTTTTCAATTGCAACTTTGCAACCATTTAATCAGATGCCAGATTCTCCAAGCTACCACTATCAATAATTACCTTCCAAAATTTTTTAGAAACTCTACATCTGGTCTTGAACAGACTTTTCCTTACCGGATCTTCCTTATTACTTTCACTCCAAAGTTCTCTCCTTACCATCAAGTTATTTTCCTTCTTAGGTTCATTCGGTGACTCTTCTTGCACCAAAGCATTTCTGCTGCTACTGACCTTCTTACTTGTATATGTACACTCAAATGATATATGTCCTTCTTCTCCATAATTGTAACAAGTTCTTTGGAAACCACCTCTATTATAACCACCTCGGTAGTTATTGCCTCTACCTTTAGATGAAATTTTACCTTTCCACTCGGTCTTGCCCTTATCTAGAGTTGTCTTTTCAAGTTCAGATCTACTATTTTAACCATGAGATCTACCTCTTCCTCTAGGGAATCTACCACCTCTACCTCTTTGTCTTTTCTCAAGTCTCTTTTTCAATTTCTCCTCATCTTTCAATGCAAATTGATAAGCCTCTTCAATGTTCTCTAACTTGACCAAACTGATTTCTTCTTAGATGGAAACTCTCAAACCATTTAATTATCTAGAAATTATTTCCACATCATCTTCATCATGTCTAGATCTAATATCTAATCTATATAATTCCTCAGTCTATTCTTTTATCGAGCTATCTTTCTATTTCAAACTTTGCATTTGCCTAACTAGGTTAATATGATAATTACAAGGTAAGAATTTTCCTTTCAATTTATTCACCATCTTATTCCATACATTGATTTTGTCTTTACCTTTCCTCTTTCTATCCAACTACATATGTTCCCACCATAAGGATGCATGAATTTTCAACTTTGTGCTTGCAATTTTCACCTTCTTTTCCTCAGGTACATTTTCATACTCAAAATACTTTTCCATTTCGGTGATCCAGTCCACCAGTTCACTAGAATCTAATTTTTGACTATACTCAGGAGGATTGAAGTGTGGTGTAGACTTCAGACTTGTCAAAGCCTTCAACAATATTTTCTCACCCTAATCCATCATAGGTGCAGGTTCTACATCACCTTGTTCTACCTTAATTTCATCATCACTAATATCTTTAGTATGTCTTCCTCTTCTCTGGGCTATTTCAACAACTTCTAATCTAGCAGCAAGTTGTCTCAACATGTCTGCCAATCCTAGATCTGCATCTCGCCTCCCAAAAACCATCTTGAAACCCTCTACGATTGTAGGTCAGATCACAATATGCTACCCCACAAAAAATCAACTAGGGTTTGACAAGAAGGAACCCTCAAACCTAGATTCACAAACCTAGATCCAAATCTCAACTTAGCTCTGATACAACTTGACGCAAGGGAGGATGGGGAGAGGGGCCAAAGGAACACCCTAACTAGATCCACCTTGCAAAGATCACATGTGGAAGCAACAACACACAATAGTGAGAGAGAGAATGCAAATGCTTTCATATATTTACTTCAATTGATTCATACATGCCGGACTATAAGGCCTTTCTAGTTTAGTCCAAATTTTTCAATCAAGTACATAAGTCCTCCAACATGTGAGGATCTGCCAACAATCCCCAATTTTCTATCTTCTATCCCAAAACTAATCTCCTAAACTCTAACCAACAACTACATTTATAGAAGAGGCTACCAAGCCAAGTCGGCCTTCAGATCCACAATCAATGAAAGGAATGACCAGATCTAGGTCCACACACTTCCCAATGATGGATACCAGCATTAAATCTATGACCAATATTAATTGCAAGAGTCAGCCTCAAAAGAAATCCAAAATAAACAACTTGGTAAGAAAAGATAACCGAGTGCCAAACAAGCATTACCGAGCGCTAGAGAGATAATTGACCAACATCGATGAACAAAGGTAACTGAGCAACACCGAACCAACTCGGTCAAAGAGGGAACCAAACAACATAGAAAAACTTCAAACATATTTTTGGTGACATAGGATTGCCAAGGACCCGAGATGCTCTTGCATCAATGGGGCACCTTCTATTACAACAAGATGCCATTCAGGTTAAAGAATGTAGGAGCTACAAATCATAGGGCAATGACAACAATCTTCCATGACACAATCCAAAAAATAATTGAAGACTATGTGGATGATATCCTTTCCAAATCAAAGACATAGTTGGAACACCTCAACATCCTTGAGAGTGTGTTCAATTTCCTACATCATTATGGATTAAAGCTCAATCCTAAGAAGTATGTCTTCGGTGTGACATCAAGTAAGTTATTGGGTTTTATTATATCTTTCTGAGGCATAGAGATTGATCCTAAGCAATTCAAGGCCATAATAAGCATGCCTCCTCCTTGGACACTCAAGAAGCTAAGGATCTTAGAGGGTAATTTTCAATCTATTTGTAGATTGATCTCAAAACTAGCAGACAAGTATTAACCATTCACACATCTGCTCCATAAGGACATCAACTTCAAGTGGGATCCAATTTGTCAATATAGTTTCAAGAAGCTAAAAGAATATATGGGTAATTCTCCCATTCTTGTACCACCAGTACCAAGACGCCCTCTAATCTTGTACATCTCAGCAACCACTATGTTAGCCAAATTTCATGCCTTTGAGATCTTTTGAAAAATGCCCTAGCTTGAAAATTGGTCCTTTGTTCTTCGTAGGCTTTCATAAATTTGCCTTGCCTAAATAAAAAACCCTACCCAAGGTCTAATTGTGTGTTACTTTTCCATGACACTTAAGTTTCTTATTTAGCACATGGTTATTATTTTCCTTCATTCTCCAAGTCTCAAGATGTTCAAAAGCTAAGTAAAAGATCTAGAGATTAAGCAATTGAGTAATGTTTTAATGGTTATCTCTTAAACTCCAAGCCCTAGGTAGTTAGTTATTTTTATCCAGTGATTTGGCAAAAAGGCTTTCTCCAAGTCTCCCAATTCTTGGTAGTGATATATTAACCTTTAGCAATCTGGTGTGGAAATTTTATCTTAGTCTCACAAGGTAGCAGTTAGGTCAGGGATCATTCGAAGATCAAGGCACAAAGGAAAAGAAAGACACGTATCTCTGAATCTCGTGAAGTAATGGTGAAGTCTATTTTGATTCAGAGATTCAGTGAAAAGGTGAAGGACTTGACAATGTGTAGTTATCTCCTAATCTCGCAATAATAATAGTTAGTCACTTAGCATTTAGCGACTCAGTGATAAAGGTTTTCTCTAGGTCTCAGGCCCTAACGGTTAAGTCATATAACATTTGGTGACCTAGTGAAAAAGTTTAAAAGGTCTAACAAGAAAGGGCTATCTCTAGATCTCCAGATGTTTGACAGTTAAGATAATATGTTCAGTGACTTGGAAAATGTGGTTATCTCTAAATCTCTAAGTGTCAGCAGTTAGTTATTAAACATTTAGAGATGTAGTGACAAGGTTTAAAAGAAAAGTTAAATAAGGTTGTCTCCAAATCTCATAATTTCATAATTAAGACATGAGAAATTTAGCAATGAAGAGGTCACCATAGATAAAGATAAGATCAATGGCTATTGTTGAGTCTCAAGATAAATTTTGGGTTAAGAAAAGTATCCAGTGACTAAGAGATGCTTGTTATCTCCAAATCTTGTAATGAGACCGGAGTTAAGGTAAGTGTTTAGAGATTATGAGAATGTTGTAGTCACCGAGTCTCATGATATGATGTGAGTTAAGTGAAAATCTTAGAGACCGTGAGAAGCCTTTCATCGCTCATTCTCCAGATATAACCCCAGTGAAGACAAACATTCAGAGATTTAGAGATTTTCTTCAATCGTTGGATCTTGTGATCAAATCAAGGTTAAGTAAAATGTTCAGAGATTGTGAGGAGCCTTCGGTCGCTGAATCTCCAAATGTGATGTGGTTAGTCTTCATGAAAAATAAAGAAAAGAAAGCATATGATGTGTAAAAGTACATGGCTTAAGTGGAAAAAGAAAAAATTAGTGGCCAATAAACATAAAATAAGGGTTTCTAATAGTTTTCAAGGGTTTATCATGAAGAAAAACAATGATGGCCTTTTTGATTGCTTCAGAGAATTAAATAGACATCTTAACTTCACATGGCATAGCTAACTAATTTGAAATTGGTTATATGTAGAAGTGAATGCTGAAGTGATTGCATAGGGATTTTCTTTGATCTCTACATTTCTACATTCATTGCATGATGATATAAGGACAAGACTACTGCCTCTTCTTATACTTAATGAGTTTTTAGTCTTTCAGAAAGCTACAGTTGAGAAGAGTTCCTTACTAAGGTATATTGAAGTCCATTGGTGAAGGATGATATTGTAGTGAAAATTTGAAGAACATAGTGTTTTCAGAATTCTCAGAATGAGTCAGCTAGAATCAAGTAGGATGTCATCTAGTGAAGGAGCTAAGGAACAAGGTGACGATTAGAAGAGGAAGCCCAATTATTCAGATGAATTCATTACATTTCTCCCAGGATCGACCCAAAATAAAAAGGTAAATTATGAAACCTTCACTGATTCAAAGTCCAATTGTAGAGATCCCATTACTCCTCCATGCTTGAGTTATCACCTTTTCAATTATTTTTTATAATAATCGAGAGAGGTAGATCGCTATGTGTAATGTCTAGAAGTTGGGCATGGAAAAATTCATAGTTCTTGATGTATTCTTGGATGTGGATTTGTTAATTGAGTTGGATAGAAATCATGACCCTATTTCTAAGACTATTAGGAAGGGTGACAAATATACCTTGGTTACTCTGGACCGAGGATCTTTCATGAATGCTTTTGGTGCTTATACCTCTTCCTCCACAAAAATTGATCTAAGGAAAGAGAAGGAAAAATATGCAAACCAGTTGAACTTGGTAATGTCCTAGATTACCCACCACATGCCAAAGGTAGGAAGGTATATTGCACCTCTGCCTACTAAGATGAATGAACCCTATGAGTACAAAGACTTCCATTTCTACATGAAATACTTAGCATATCGGTTATATAGGGAGCTTGGTATAGATAAAGATAAAGAAACGATGCATGAAGAACTATTGATGATCATCCTAGACTTAAAAACTTCACATGTGAATACTGACCATGATTACATCTGGTATGTAATTGATAGAATGCACGAGGGTTTGATAGCCATCAAAGGAGAAGCTCAGTCACCCATATTTATGCATTACTCATTGTTAATGAATTTGATTCTATTTTTCAATATTAACCACATGGAGGTGAATATGTTGAGACCAAGAACAATGATAAATGGTCAACCAAACCCAGTACAACTCTGGTTGAGGGTTTGGAATTATACCTCAAATGAAAATGAGTTTTTTGGATTCCAAAATTGGATAGTTCATCTAATTATGAATTTGTTTGTTTTTAACATTATGAGGCTCCCTATCAAGGTCCTTAGACTCCCTAGGCCTAAGGATTATGTTGGTAAATGGCCTAGTGATCATAATTGGGGTGATTTCTACTTGGGAATGACCTTCACTTTGATAAGAGTCTATGATTTACCCCAACCTCCTCATGTACTCCCAAAGTTTGTGCCACCGAGGGTGGCTTTGATGGAATTTATATGGCATCTCATATGGATTGATAAGGAGCATTTGGCTCCACACATAAAGGGTACTTTTACCCCTTGGTTTCTTAAAGTAACAAGTTTCACAATAGGGAAGAGGGATTTTCCTATAGTCAGCATGTGGCTGAGCCATTTCAAAATGGGCATAGAATATTATAGATATGTAGACCCTAAAAAATTCATCAGGAATGCAAAGAAGTTATTGATTCCTAGTATCAACAACAGCCAGGATCATGAAGGGTTACATGAAGAATATATTGTGATAAATATCTAGGATGAAGATGAGGCAAGAAGAAGGGTTACTAAGTTCTATGACCTACTGAGTTTGGAGGCTCAATTGAAAAAGGAAGGAATTTCCTTTAGTGGATATTTCCCTAACTTTCCCTACATTTAAAGAATAAACAAGATGGTACAAATGTATGACACTCTATCCAATCAACTAGAGGCACATCTTGATGATAATTTGGAAGTCAAGAGGAAATACTCATCTTCTGAGTATGAGGAGGGAAGTGAAGGGTCTTATGAGGAAGACAATCCTCCTTAATAAAATGAACCTCCTAGTCAAGAATAGGGACACGAAGCCTCAGAGACAGGGGATGAAAGTGAACCTCCTCAGAAAAGGAAAAGGATTGAAAAAGGAGAATCATCTTAGAGGAGGGGTCCAGAGAAAATGGTTAACAAAGTATCTTCCCTCTTCCTAGTGATAGGACCTACCATCACCAACTAAGGAAGAAAATCAGGGAAGGGAAGATGAAAGAAACTCAGGAGGAGGTGGAGTTTCCCCTCCAAATGTGAAAGGATGAGAGGGAGCTCTACCAATAAGAGCTGTTACAAGAGGATAAATTCATCAAAAGTGATGAATTCAAGAATTCTCTTATTTGGAAGAAACAACAGGAGTTGAGGAGTCAAGTTCAAATAATAGATGGGACTGATCCCAACAATGAAGCTTTTAAATCACTAGCCACATATGATCCTAGCTTAGAGAGCATAATAGTGGATGAGGTTAGGTAGCTTGTCAAGTCAAGTGGGATGTTACTTGTCCCAGGGTGGGATCTAGCCTCTACATTTATTATTGATTAGATCAGGAGGTAAATAGAGGCCCAATTGTCTCATGAGATAGATTGGAGACATGATAAGGGGATGTGGATATGATCCCAGATCCCAGACTCTAGCAATGTGGTCCTTGGCCCCAAGAACACAAAAGCCTTCTCTTGTAAGTATTGAAGAGAAGATGGAGGGAGATTAGATAATTTGGACTGTGCAAAACACAAGTGACCTTGAAGTTTCCAAGGTTGTCACACATTTTTATCACCTCAATGAGGCAAAGAGTGCACAGCTTTCCAACAGATATGGAAAATTGTATGACGAGGCCATATTATTGGCAAAAGATAGGGAAAAGAGTCTGATGAAGATCTAAGTCATGGAGGAATAAATTGAGGACCTTAAGGTCAAATTGGAAGAAGCCTCGAAGGTTGTTCCCCCTCTAGTTCTTGAGATTGAAGCTCCTGTACTCCTAGTGGCAGAGTATCCTAATGTAGCAATGGAGAAGTTAAGAAAGGACAAGCATGAAGTGGCCCTTAGTGCCCTGTCACACATACTACAACACAAAAGCCAAGTGATAAAGGAAAAGATGGACCTGATCCATAATTCATTTAAGGTGTTGTATAAGACTAATGAGAGTATCAAATAAGAAATGGAAAATTTAGAGCCATTAATTAGCATTTGGTCTGGTATGGGGCCACTTTTTGAGAAACTAGAGATGCTACAACTCCATAGGACAAATATCCCTGAATCAGTTGGGGAGGTTGGTGAGAAGATAGAACTGGTTAATATAACTTTGTCCTTTTTCAAAGGGAAAGTAATTCAGGTCAGGTCTAAAATGGAAATGTTCGGTCTTGGTTTCAGTAAACATATGCCTCCATTACATAAAGAAGATGGTAACATCAAAAGTGTTGAGGAATGGAGAAATGACATGGATGAATTACTGACAGGGGAAGAATCCTTTCTAAATGATGATGGTACTTTGAATATGGATAAATTTGATCATGTCCTTGATGACATGTTCAAAGTGGAGACTGATTGCACAAGGTTCATAGCTAGCACCAAGGCCATAACAAATTCTAGGTGGGACAGACAGGTGAAATAGTTACAAGGTTTAAGAGAGTACACTTGGCCAATAGAAGAGGAGGTTGTAGCATGGGATAAAAGCACAAAGACCAAGAAAAAGAAGCCTACAACTATTGATTTGGAGGAAATGGAGAAGGACTAGGCAACATTTGGCACTTGATCATTGAGCACAGGGAGGGTAGTTATCATGAAAAGGATAGTGTATGTTAGCCGGATGGTGGTCACTATCCATGTAACAAATTTTGAAGCTTCCTTGAACACATGCAAACAAAGGTGCCACCTATTAGAGATTTTATATAATTGGAAAAGATATTCCTCCAGCTTACTCTCCTTGTTTTCTAATGATTGTAACTATTTTTGTCTTCTAGTGCTTTTTATTCTCCTAGCCATCCAAAGCTTGTTGCATCCTGTTTCTTCCAGGATTCCAAGGTGGCTAGTGAGTGATATATATAGTTAGTTATTATATTTGTATAGGAATGGTGAAATTAGCAACTGAATAGAGAAAGAATTTTGATCTACAATTTTTGTTCTAACATTCTACCATTGTCAATGTACTAATACTGAAGAATTTTAATGAAAATACATTGGAATTCCATCTCATATTTGTGAATTTCTTCTTCTTATGATCTTGAATTCTTATATGTTGATGTTGCAAAGAAATTTAATGTATGGTTTACAAAGTAGATTGTGAAGTTATTTTTGAGTTCCTTTCAAGGGAGGGGTAATTCTTAGGAATAATTTTTAGAGAATTCATATTTCTTATGAGAATTTGATGTTTGAATGTGAGAGTGAGAAGAATAATTTGCAAAGCACTTATTCTAGGTTCTGGGTGTGTTTGAGTTAAATTCTCTGTTGATGTATGTTGTATTTGACTCTATTCCCTAGAATAAGACACTGATTTGTTCTTAGGAAACAATTCTTCATCATCAATAAACTTATAAATGATAAAATATTTTAGTTAATGTGTCAAGGACATTAATGTCTAATATTTGTGTTGGATAATGTGAATAAGTTTTATTGATTCCTTTAAGAAGTGAATCCATAGGTATACTCACTTGATCATTAAGGATCAAAGTGTAGAAGGATCATTCTCTTGGTCCTTGTTAACTGGTCCTTTTTCTCAACAGATTTGGAGTGGGTTTTAAAGAGTCAAAGACAATTAAGTTGTCATACAAAGTGTAAATCTATTTGGAATGAAAAAAGGAGACAACACACTACAGCACCAGGGAACTACTAGCACATCTTGATGACAATGGAAAAGAAAGAGCTATCTAATACATCAATCACACTCTTTTCGGCTATGAGTTGAACTATTCTCCTATGGAAAAGACATGCCTTGAAGATGTTTTTGCCACTCAAAATCTTTGGCATTATATGCTAAGAGACACTATCAATATCATCTCCAAGGTAGACCCACTCAAGTACCTACTTTCAAAGACAACACTTACAGGCTAAATGGAAAAGCGGGTTATGCTATTAAGTGAATTTAACATCCATTATATTGATAGAAAAGAAATAAAGGGGAAATTCATTCTAGATCAGCTAGTCGAAGCACACCCGGTAGATGCATATCCATTGATTATAGAATTTCCTGATGAACATATATGCATGATCAAAGAACAACCAACATGGAAGTTATATTTTGATGGCTCCTACACATCACATGGATCAAGGGAAGGAATCCTCTTTTTCACTCCTCAAGATGACTACATCCCCAAAGAATTTAAGTTGGGATTCCATTGCACCAATAACATTATAGAATATGAGGCACTCATCTCAAGCCTCAAAATATCTATTCAATGGGATATCATAGAATTGCAAGTGTTCGAAGATTCACAGCTAATCATCAAACAAGTCCTGAATGAATTTCAAACTAAGGACGACAAGATTCTACCCTACAAAGAATTGGTGGACAAATTGAAAGAGCACTTCCTGAGCCTAAAATTTATACAGATACCCAGACTACAAAATAAAGTTATCTATGCAATGGAAACCATTGGGTTCTTACTAGAGATCCCTTGAGATTCAACACAATATGAATTATTAGTTGAGAAAATACATACACCTTCTTATGAGAATGCTAATTCCAAAATGGTGTGCATATTGGTTGGCCCTTAGTCCCCATGGTACCATGACATCCATGCTTATCTAAAAAATGGTATCATATCCCCCCACCTCACAAACACACAATGCGAGAACCTTATTTGTAGATCTTCTCGCTACACTCTTATAGCTAACACCCTATATCATCATGGATATCACAACATCCTCTCTTGGTGTTTAGATTCGAATGAGGCTATCCAAGATTTATAAGAGGTTCATGCTAGAATTTGTAGTGCCCACACAAGTGGAATGGTCCTAGCAAAGTAACTTCTCAAAGTCGGGTATTATTGGCCAATAATGGAGCATGATGCCTATGAATTTTTAAATAAATTTCTATGATGTCAGTAGCATGCTAATCTTATCCATGCCCCAACACAAGACTTCTAGCCCATCACTCCACCATGGCCCTTTTCATGTTGTGGATTTGACCTCATTGTTTGATCAGTCCCCTTTCCTTAGATGGACATAAGTATATCATAACGATCAATGAATATTTTACAAAATGGGTTGAAGAAATTCCACTCATCCTAACTATGGGAATTATGATATCTAAATTCATCTTCTACCATATCATCTATTTCTTTGGCATCCCTTCCACCATTGTCACAGATCATGGCACACCCTTTGAAAACTAGCATGTGCATGATCTATGTTACAGACTCCACATCCATCACTATTTCTCCAGCCCATACTTCCCTCAAGGAATTGGAAAAGATGAGGCAACCAACAAAACCATCCTCAAAATCCTCAAAAAGGTTGTCAATTATTCTAGTCATGACTGGCACCTCCAAATCAATCCTACCCTTTAGGCCTACTGCACCTCATTCGACACTCACATAGGTACCAACCCATACTCCTTTTTATATGGTGTCAAATTTTTCTTACCAATTGAGGTCAAGCTTACTTTATTGTGCATGTCCATGAAGTATTATACCACTGATGAAGACTATCATGTGGAATGCCTTACCCAGTTGGACGTATTAGACAAAAAGAGGCAATGAGTATATGATCACCTAGTTGTATATAAAGATTGACTCAAAAGGATCTAGAAAAAAAAGGTCCACCCTAGACTATTCCAAGTGGGAGAGATGGTCCTTAAAGAGAATTAGAAGGTGTAGGAAAATTGAGAAAAGAAGGTCAAGTTTGAACCTACTTGGTTGGGTCCTTATATTGTCACAACATAGTTTGGCTCAGGAGCCTATCAATTATCTATGCTAGAAGGGGATCCCTTGCATGATCCTATAAATATCATCCATCTCAAGTAGTTCTATTCTTGAACAATCCCTTATGATCCTGAAAAAATACCAAAAAAATAAAAAATCCAGAAAAATGAAAAAATGAAAAAAATGAAAAAAGTAAAGAAAAATAACCATCCAAACGGTGAAAATGTAGAAATCAAGAACCTTGGACACGTATTTTGGTGAAAACCTAGAAATAGGCACCATACATAGAGGAATGAGCCATTATCCATCCAAATCCCATCCTCTCCCATCCCCCTCATCCACTCATCGTCACTTTCCAACCGCCAAATCCCCACCACCAACCCACACTCCCATGGTGTTATTTTCTCAGGCGTATGAACAAAGAAATGAGTTCCTATCCCACATTGTAAGCTTCCTATTTTTATTTCTTGTATAGTGAGATCCTCCTTCCTGAATCTTGAGCTTTGTATATATCTTTGTCACATGTTTCCCTATCCTAATCCTTGAGCTTTTGCAACTATCTATTATATATATCTCATTGTTCCATTTGTACTATATTATCACATCCCATTGTACATATCCTCATCCATCCTACAGAAACTATGATTGTTTGAATGGTCTTACATAGCCTTCTACTTCAACAAGTCCCTTAGCTCACATACTTGATCTAATGATTATCTCTTATTCCTCTTTTTCCACTACACATAGTTCTTCAACACAACTCACACCAATGGGTTGTTATAGGATGCATCCTTCCTCCTATCTAAACTAATCCCTCAATCAATTATTCAATCAATCATTTAATCCATCACCCTCTCTTTGGAAAAGGACGTCTTTTGGATTTATCACTTTGGTTTTTGAATTTAATCTTTGGTTCTTGTTAATCTTTTACAACTTCTTATTGTTCCTCTCCTCAAAGTTGCCACCATCCTTTATATCATGGTGTGTTGTGCATGTGGGAAATTTGGGGAAAGCTATTTTGATCATTTTTATTTCTTCCTATGATTTAGTTAGATATTACCCTTGCAAATCCTACATGTGATATTTTTTGGTTGCATGGTGCACTTGGGAAATGTCATTTTCTTACAGGTTCCTTAGCATCAGTTCTATCGTGCCTCCTCCTAGATTCATGTGTAATACTGGGGCAAAAATTTTATGTCTTTTTTGTGTCAGTTCTCTGCAACGCTAGTGACAAGGCCTTGATTTCCTAAGAAACCTTGGTAGGTCTCTAATGTTTCTATATCAAACTAGGTTGTTCTCTCCACATTAACACAATGAAATTCCCAAGTCCTGTTAACTGCATATAGATTCATCTTGAATCATGCATCTTGCTTTTGGTCTGATTTCTATTTATCCCCTTTCCTATCTCCTTCCTCCATTTCCTTCCCCCTTGGGTCCTTTTCAAGAAAATTCCACAACATTTTTCCTTTGCATTATTTTCTCAAGGGGGCACAACCTCTTAATATCGTTGCTTCGCCACAACATCTAGCCTTACCTGGGGAATCTCATTTTCTTTTCTTTGACACAATTCCACTTGTGGAATTACATCAAAGAGGGGGAAAATTTAGACACCTAAAAATCTATTTATATTAATTAAATTTATTTAATTAACAATTCCTATAATATCATAATTAATCCTAGTCAAGTAATCATAGTTATTATATTCCTCTACCCATTTCATTATAATTATTTAATTAAATTGGATTCACTACCTAAGGTATTTTAATTTAATTTAAATACCCCCCTCCTTAATGTATTAAATCTATTTTAATGCATATCCTCCATAAATCCCCATTTTTGAATAAATCAATATTTATTCAAATCCCTAAAACTCCCTAATATTCCTATAAATCTAGATTAATCTAAAAACCTACCTAAATCCTAACTTGTATCCATCACCTCATTTTCTAAATCCTAATGCCCCTAACCTCAATTAGGAGGTAATTCCTAATATCATTAGCCTTAATTGGTTTTCTTTCCAAGGAAGTAAACCACCTCCATAAATACTCTTACAACCCTCTTAATCACACCCCATCCCATTTCTTACATCCTTGTCCCCTTCACTCTTCCCAAGTGTCTCTCACACATATGTGAGAAACCTTGTGTCATTCAACCATAAATCCCAATCTTATCTCTTTTCACCTTTCAAACCCTAACCCTTCTTCTAAATCCTAACCCTTCTTCTAAACCCCTAACCCTTCCTCCAAACCCTAACCCTTCCTCCAAAACTCTATAAATAGAGCCCTCTCCCATGAGAAAATGGGTTTCTCGATCTCTATTGTCTTTATGCATTGTTATTATCTTGGGATGGAGAGATAGGGTACTGAGAGGGGAGGGGTGAACCAGTGCCCTCAAAAACTTTAACTCCCAAAACTTAATCAGAAAATAGTAGTAACCTTCATATATAACTTGAATCCATTACATGTATCATTCATTTAATTGACTTGTAAAAGTAAATAGCATGAAATCAACAATATATCAATCACATAACATAAGTATTTTGGTATCACAGAAACCCTTGTTATAAGGTAAAAACTACGATGGGGATAACACCCACAAGTCTTCACTACTACAGTAAATAAAGTTTTCTGGTTAAGGCTACAAGTTGTGATCATTTCTGGTGATCTTACCTTGTTAGGAGTAATATTTTAGATTGACTAGATCTACCTAGCTATAGGATTTTAATAACACTTCTTGAGTGTGCACTCAGTAAAGAGATTTACATAAAGACTGTTAGGTGTACTCTGTTAAGAGATTTTGGGGTTCTCTATTACAATGATTAGAAAATAACAGATAGTATCTACAAATTGAAAACTCTATCTTGTTTGATACAGATCAATGAAATGCTAAATAGATATCACCTTTTCATGTTCTGATCTTGACTCTGATATGCTCGGTAGCCTTGTCTAATTCTGCTTAATCTGAATGTCTCTGAATTTTGTTCTTCTTTGTCTGATAACTGATATCTTGAAGTTGGCTTATGCTTCAAGAACTTCTTCACTCCATTTCTTTCCAAATGATAAGAATTACATTTATATAGCATACTGCTTATAACGCTTAACAAAATTAGGTTACAATATCTTAGAGAAAACCCTAAGATCTACGGTGTACAAAATTAACCTAGATCAAGCAATTACATAGAGATCATCATTGTAATTAATGAATATATCTACAATAAATGATCCTTGATCTTGGTAAAACATTTTGTGATTCTATTGTAATCGTCTGCATAGATAAATGTGTCATTACTAATTACTATGCCATTTTTAGTGATGCTCGGTGAACATTGTATATATTGCTCAGTGATTACATTGGTGCTCAGTGTCTAGTCTTCTCGGTGTTTACTGTTGCTTTGTATTGGTGTACATTGATGCTTGGTAAAACTGCTCTGGTGCTCGGTGTAAAGGACTTAACTGACTAGCTTGAAGTGCTTGATTTTATCGACTAGAGTAGCATAGGTAACTGACTGATTATCTTTGATACTAATGATAATATTTAATGGTTAATTAGAGATAACAATCCCCCCCTTTGGCATTAGTATCAAAACCTTGAATGTATATAGACCTTATGTCTCAAAATGTATCCTAGATCTGCTATATACACATAAATGCTTAACATCATTAAAAAAATGTCTATAAAAAATGTCTATATTCCCCCTCGGTGCATGCTCTTGGTAATGTGTAGTATACATAGCATTTATTTACATATTTGGCATATACATGTTTTCCCCCTTTTTTATATTAATGCTAAATAAGAAAATGTATACTTACAGCTTATCAAAAATGTGCTTATGGGTTTTCTTCAATGACTCCAAGAGGGTTTCCCATTCCTCTTTCAAGTTGGTGAGAGCAATGTGCTCAAGACTGACTTGTGCATGCATGTCAAAAATGTTGTCCAAAATAGAGATTTCTGGTGTTGCAACAAGCGTTTGTGCCTTGACAATATGTTTCTCAAAAATTTTCAAATAGGGAAGCAACTCAGTTTGCAGTTCTATGACTTGGTCACTAATTCTTTCTTCTTGCTTTCTGAGATCTTCTCTTAACCGTTGGAGTTCCTGAACTTTCAAGATATGCTTGGAAAATGCTTGAGGCTTGGTTAAGGCTGCTTGTGCACTGGCTTGGATTTCTTTATTCAGTCATTTTATCTTTTCACTGACCTCAGTAGTGAAAGTGTCCACAATGCATAGCTTTATCAAAAGTTGACTAATTAACTAAGTAATAGACTGAATGTTAGTTATTACCACATATAACTTTACCTTATTTATTGCCACTTCTTGGCTGATCTTTTCTGTAAGTTTGTTTTGAAGCATGGATTTTGCCCTTTCTTCTATTCTCTTTTTAGCTTCTGTATCTAGGGCATTTATTTCTTCTACAAGTGTAGCAAGTTGGTCCATTATAGGTGTATCTTCATTTATGTGTACCTCTAGTACAACTTGTTGTAAGATGTCCCTTACATTTTCAAGAATTTCCTTGCTCTTGCACTCTAATCATAATTTTTCTTGTGCTGCCTTCCTTGTACATAGTTCCCCATATTTTCTAAGTTCCTTGGGGCTGAGGGTAATTGGGCCACACTCTGGTATAACAATAACTTTATCTAAGGTGACCGACCATTTTCCTTTCTTTTTTTTCTTTTACTTCTTAGGTTCTTGAGGTGAGCTTGTTATGAATGGTACGATTGCCTTTACCTCAGAAGTTTGTGTAACCTACATGGTTGACACTGTATCTTCCTTCTTCTACTCCTTGGTAACTTTTTCTTTGGTTGATTGAGTTGGAGCTTCTGATGTATCATCCGGTGGAGTGGCCTCAGTTGGATTAGGATCATCTTGGTCCTTAGTTTCTATCTCAGTTGCCTCTTTTTCTTTAGGCTTATTTGTTTCAGCTAGTATCTCTCCTCCTTGTTCCCCTGATGTATCCATTGGTTGCATGGGGTCTAAGCCTTCAAGTTGTTCCTTTGACATAATTTCAATTGCTTCTACAAGGATATGAAGCTCTGCCGATAATGATGTGATTGCAGGCTCAGTAATAGGATCTTCATCTTGTGTATTGTCTTGTGCAATGTTCACATCCTCATCTTCATCTTTATCATTAGGATCACCATTAGTAATGTCCTCAATGAGTACATCTTCATCATTTTTCTCCTTAGTTTGGATCTCTACTGGATCTAGTGTATCCTGTGAAATACTTATTACCTCATTGACAAGTGTAGTATCAATCACCTCAGTAAGTGATACATCTGTCTCTTCGGTCTTCTTTGCTAAATCACCATCATCAATGTGGATGCCTTTCTCTTTTGATCTCTGTCTCTTCTTAGACAAATTTAGAAATTCATTCTTTTTAGCTTGCTCTTTTTCTGCAATACTTGATGTCCAACTGAGTTGGCTAGACTCATCAATATCTGCTAGATTTTCATCTAATACCTGCAAAGTTTGACCTTTTACTCTGAATCTCCTAGAGTAAGTATTCACATAATCCTCAATTTCATCAAGAGATAAATTTGGAGCTACCAAAACTAGGGCTCGTTCCCTCATTTTCTTTTTGGTGTCCAAGGCATAGGACCACTGCTGATTTATTCTCTCTTCTAATGCCTTAGGAACTTGTTTTTGAAAATTCTAGTGGAACTTGTTTGAAGCATATCATCATCTGGATGACTGCCTCCTCAATTTTATTTTGATCCTCAGTAGACATGTTGTCAAATTGAATGAGTTTTGGATTTGTGAGTTCTCTATTTTCAATTATGTCCTCATCAACCTCATCTATTGTTCTATTTTTGTTGCTGACAACCTTGAACTGATTGGTGTCATTTTCTTCATCTTCAAGGTCTTCCTTTCCTCTTATCAATCTCCTCCTCTTCCTTGGTGCCTCAGCTATGACCTTGGTTCCTCTTTTTTCATATGTCTTGGTCGGTGTAGCTTCTTTTTGTTTTATTATCTTCACAACTCCCTTCTTTAAAGGTGGTGAAGCTACAGTGGCTGACCTTGTTTGATATCTTGACTGTACTACCATCTGCCTCTTCTTTGGAGTTGGAGAGGGAGAAACTGGTATTGAATTTTTTTCTGTGTCAGACTTAGTTTCCTCATTGTCATGTGCTTTGTCGGTTAATAGTAACTGACCTTTGATTGCAGGTTCAATTGGTGACTCATCAGATTCATTGCCAAACTTTTCTACAAGTGTCTTCATCATCTTCCTGGACTTTTTAGTTATTTTACCGATGAAAAGACCTATCTTTATTCTTATCTTTTCCTCTTCATAGGTTCCAAACCTTTTAGTATTCTTGTCCTTTGGTGTAGCCAGTAAAGCCTTGATTGATTTCGAAGAGAAATCAATATCCATTTCATATCCCATGGGGGCTAGCCATTTTGTTTTGGGCTCCACAACCTTTATCATGGTGTAATCAGTATCTAATAGAAAACATATATCCATTTCATATTTCTCAACTAATGAGATAGGAATCCTACTTTGAAGATTCATCTTAATCTTGAACTGCTCAAAGTATTCATCTACCACTTTATTCAAATTATCTCCCAGACTACTCATCATATCAGAGATTTGCACAATAATGGGTTTGTCGGTAGTCCAGTTCACATCACCAAAAAATGGGAAAAATCTCTGAATATAAAAGAATGTACACACAAGTAATGAACCAATCTTACATGTGTTTGACTTTGCTGACCTAATAGTTTTCATGTTTTGGTCTATCTACCTCAACAGTAACTCGGCAAGGTCCAATTGCGCATCTTTCTTGATCATCTTGTAAGCTATGTCCACAGCTCCACATGGAACATTGTTCAGTCTACTCAACTGATAGATTTTGTAGCCAATGACATGTGGTACAAATTTTACTTCAAGATCTTCAATTGAAGCAATCTTTAGTGCTCGGCTGTCCCAAGCTACGCCAATATTCTTCTCAATTTATGCTCGGGAAGCACTATGAAAGGCTTTTGATTTATCATTTTTCAGGTAACCAGTGATCCTATATAGCATCTTCTTTGTTAGTTTTATAGGGCCATCCAGCTAGAAAATCCCATCATGAAAATGACTCAATACTATCCTAATCCATTCTATCTTGAATCTCTTCAAAAAATTTAGGGCATAGGTGAGACCTATCTTCTCAACCTTTTTGAATTTGAGTTTTAGGGTTCCATCTTCACTACAAAGCTTCAGATATGATGTGACCATTTCAAAATATCTGATTTCACCTATCTTGTAGTGGATATAAGATCTTACAACTTCCACGAGTAAAACCCTAGGTGGGATAGTAGAAAAAGCTCCCGTTGGATCTGGTTTGGATGCAACTTCCAGGTATATATTATAGTGTGGCTCATCACAATTATCTAGTACTATTAGGCTTACCTCTTGTTCTACAATCTTGGATTTGCTTGCAGTAGATGCCATTTTAACAAACTAAGTTTTCGGAAAATATGATGAATATGCTCAGTAGAGGTTTCAACTTACTCAGAATATATGAAGAGTATTCTCAGTTCGATCTACAACTACTCTAGATAATTCTAAAAATTCTTAGCTTGAACTCGCTCTGTGAAATAATCTCTCTTCAAAACGCTTGGTAGAAATGAACTAAGTCTTCCATGTATTTATAGCATTTTCCATTTTGTCGCTTAAAACTTTTTGTCATTAATGCTTGACCTACTTCTAGCTTGGTGACAACTATCAACTCGGTGAATACCTCAGACTTCCAACAACTTGGTTAACACATGATTTTTCACTCAGTTGATACTGATACTCAGTTAACCTTGAATAAATTTCACTGATAGGTAACTCTTTGCTCGGTCTTACATATACCGATTTTGTGACTTTGTTGGCTCATAACATATAAACCACAATGCATCTTTATTCATGTAGATTTGGTATGTTCTCATCATAAATAAGGAACTGTATGTAAGATAAGATCAATTTGAAATGTTAGTTCCATACATACCTATTTCTCCTTAGGTTGCGGTATCGATGTCACCCAATCCAATGGACAAGGTTTCACCGACAACATTGCTTGACTCAGCATTTTTATTTGATGCCTTTCTCCACATAGTGTTTCTAATCCTCATGCTATCTGCAATAGTGTTTCCACTCTCAAATACATGTCCTTCTTCTCGTGCTCGGTCTCTATAGTCCTTTCTTAGGTGACCGACTTTATGACAATGCAAACATGCCATACCAGTTCTTGTCTAGCTTCATGATTTTCCAGCCCATCTCTTCCTCATACAATTCACTGCTATATGTCCATACCTTCCACATAGTGTGCAGTTGACCCATGTGTTGTAATCCCAAACATAAGCATTACCTTGTCTCTTCAGTTGATAGGGTTTGTTCTTGTATTTTGGTGTCCAGACTTGCTTCATCTTAGCTTTGCACTCTTGTGCAGTGTGTCCATGTTTGTTGCAAGTATAACAGAGTTTCTCCATGGTAGGATTTTTAGGAGTCTTATTCAGTTTTTCTCTACACTCATAAGCTTGATGATGAAATTTTCCACAATAATAATAGTAACCATTAAATTCAGAAGTGAATTATGGTTTACCTTATGCTTTTCTTCTGAAAACATTCGAAGTATGTCCTGGTTTGCCACAGTGATAGCATGACAGTGTCTTAGGTCTTTGATTTTGATTTTTGTTCACTTGTCCAACTTTCTTGGATGATTCTCCTTCACTGATGTAGCCTAATCTAGCTTTGCTTCTAAATCTTCTTTAATTAGTCAGAAAATCATCAATCTTCTTGGAACTGTCTTCAACCATTTTCATCATTTTAGTGTGTTTCAATTGTATCTTTATTTCATTTCTCAGTTTCTCATTCTCTTCCCTGAGTATTCCAATATCTTCACATTTTCTAGACAACTCACCATTTGCTTGATTCATCTCCTGGTTTATAGTCATCATCTGATTGGATATTTCAAAATGGTGCTCGGTGAGTCTTTGTATATCTGTTTCTTTTTCTTGAAGTTGTTTAGTTATTTGTCTTCGGTCTTCAACAACTAGGTTCCTTTCTTACTCAGCTTGTCTAGCATTTTTCATTACATCAATCATTCTCACCATATGTGATTCTTGACCGATCTACAAGGCTTTCACTTGTTCAATTAAGTGAAGATTCTTTTCAGACAAATCAGAGATTGCACTTTTAGAACCATCAGAAATACTTCCTGAACTATATCATATATTATCAAATAAGTCATAAATCTCTTCTTCATGGTAACTAGTCTCATTTTCCAGAATAGCCAAGTTCTTTCTCTGAACCAGTAGCTTCTTCAATGTATCCTTAGCTGTCTTATACTATTCAATGAACATCTACATTTGAATCTTTTGATTCTCTATTGTCTTATCCTACTTGTATCTCTCCATGGTTAGATCTTTACTCTTTAGTGGTTAAATCATCCAATACGAGATCTGAGCTTTGATAGAAATTGTTGGGATGGAGAGATAGGGTACTAAGAGGGGAGGGGTGAATCAGTGCCCTCAAAAACTTAATCAAAAAATAGTAGTAACCTTCATATATAACTTGAATCCATTGCATGCATCATTCATTTAATTGAATTGTAAAAGTAAATAACATGAAATCAACAATATATCAATCACATAACACAAGTATTTTGGTATCACAGAAACCCTTGTTAGAAGGTAAAAACTACAGTGGGGATGACACCCACAAATCTTCACTATTGCAAAAAATAAAGTTTGTCGGTTAAGGCTACAAGTTGTGATCACTTCTAGTGATCTTACCCTGTTAGGAGTAATATTTTAAATTGACTAGATCTACCTAGCTATAGGATTTTAATAACACTTCTTGAGTGTGCACTCGGTAAAGATATTTACATAAAGATTGTTAGGTCTACTCTGTTAAGAGATTTTGGGGTTCTTTGTTACAATGATTAGAAAATAACAGATAGTATCTTCAAATTGACAACTCTATCTTGTTTGATACAGATCAATGAAATACTAAATAGATATCACATTTTCATGTGTTGATCTTGACTCTAATATGCCCGGTAGCCTTGTCTGATTCTGCTTAATCTAAATGTCTTTGAATTCTATTCTTCTCTATCTGATAACTGATATCTTGAAGTTGGCTTATGCTTCAAGAACTTCTTTGCTCTATTTCTTTCAAAATGATAAGAATTACATTTATATAGCATACTACTTATGCTGCTTAACAAAATTAGGTTACAATATCTTATAGATCTACCCTAAGATCTATGATGTACAAAATTAACCTAGATCAAGTAATTAAATAGAGATCATCATCACAATTAATGAATATATCTACAATAAATGATCCTTGATCTTGGTAAAACATTTTGTGATTCTGTTGTAACCGTCCGCATAGATAAATGTGCCATTACTGATTACTATGCTATTTTCTATGATGCTCAGTGAACACTATATATACTGCTCAGTGATTACACTGGTGCTTGGTGTCCAGTCTGCTTGGTGTTTACTATCACTCGATATCGGTGTACACTGATGCTTGGTAAAACTGCTCTGGTGCTTGGTGTAAAGACTTAACCGACTAGCTTGAAGTGCTTTCTTTTACCAACTAGAATAGCATAGGTAACCGATTGATTGTCTTTGATACTTATAATAATCTTTAATGCTCAATTAGAGATAACATAGCATATTTAGGATTGTTAGCTTTTGTTCTTGTTTTGAGTTTTTAGATCACATAGCATAGCCTAAATGGATAAATCTTATTTTTTTTAAAGCATTTCTCTTCATTTTCAATACTAATAATATCCATTATTAAGGTATAATGAATCTTGCATCTCATTCATAGTTGTAATCTTCATTTCCATCCTTTGCATCCCTTGGAATCCTAAGGGCAAAACTAGCTCCTCATACTAGGTTTTGTGCCATTTTGGGATATATATGGCTTGTATTTGGTCTTAATCACCTTATAAATACATTGGAGATACATTTATTATTCTTGGAGAGAAAATCCACATCCTCCTCAAAAGAGAAAATCAAATGGGGCGTGGGTGCTCCCGTTTTGGCTCAATCAAAGGTGGTGTTTGTGAAAATTTTTCTATCTGATTTGTATGCTAGATTAGAAATAATTTTTTCCTATCTATGCATTCTCCCAATAGGTTAGGTTCAAAAAAATCACACTTGTTAATTCTTTCTCGTTAATCCAAGCAATTTGCCTCATAATCTCTACAATTCCCAATTTCATATTTACACAGTAAGGAAACACAAAAGGCCTACTACCAAATACATATGTTATAAATATAGTATTAATATTATAAGGAACAATGTCTCCCTAATTATGATAAATTCCAAGATCTATCACTCTCTCTTTAGGTCTCATAAAATCAAGCAACTATTTTGTTAGCCTTGGTGGATTCAAAAATATGTGTGACTTGGTCATACAAACCCTCATCAATTTTCCATCCTTTTACTAGTTTCAATCCTTTATATATATCATTTTTCAAGGGATTTAGTTGGTCTAGAAAATCATCAAACAAGTTTCTCTTCAAGTAATTCCTCTAGCCTGAGTGTTGTCTTGATGGAGGCATTTTAAAACTAGGTTTCTATGCAACAATAATTTAGATATATAAAAAATAAGGCCTCTTAAGTAAAATCAATAATTCTTCATGAAACCCTACTCAATTTCAAGAAATCACTATCCCAATTCCATCTAACATTCAAATACAACCTTTTTCCCACTAATTATATCAATATAACCATATAATTCTTAAGAAAAATAGCAATAGGATCAAAACCTAACTTGCGTCTTTTGCACATGGAATAACATTAATTATTGCGCAGCAACACCTCCTTTAATCACTTCAACAGCTCCAAAGAACTTTACAATCTTAATTGACTGCATAATGAATCAAAGGACAGATCAAAAGGGTGTTTTACTTACCATCTATAACTACCTCCATTATTTCATGTCCACCATTAATTCAAACAAGTGAACAAATGTCTTGAAAACCTTTACTTTTGGAATTTAAAACATAGTTATCGATCCCCTCCAAGCTAGAAACATTCAATGGTCATGATTAGTCAAACTAAACTTGACCAATCTGTAAGAAAGTGGGTCAAAGACTCAGCCAATGAGAAAGCACCACATCATAGGAAAAAGCACATCAGAAGTCCTACCCACTATCCTTCAAACTCCATCAATGAGTACACATGACACATTCTTGTGATCCTGCAAAAAATAAACTTCGAGAAAAATTCATCATGAGATCACACAAATCATCAATATTTGTAGTATCTTAACCATAAAACATCCATAAGAGACTAGTAATCATCCATCAAATTTTCACTAAAAATAAAACATCTTCTCTGATTTTCCCATGTGCTAAAAGATTAGCACGTAAGTTGCAAATATTTTTAAAATCTTCAATATAATTGGAAACTATAGAATATAACTCTTTGTATAAAAAATAAACCAATCAATTTCATCTATTTTTCATACTCCTTGGTCACACTTCACATTTTTTTACTGGCCTAGGACACGTGGCATCATCTCACAATTCCACACTGAATAATCTTTGAACACTTTTCATCACAGGATCATGAGAGTTGTAGATCTTTGAAGAGTATATCCTCTAAGAAACGAGTGGCATCAAGAATATTTTCTAGCAGATTAAAAGACCATGTGAAAAAATATGAGCTATTAGTAGTTTGACTTATAACCAAATGGGACGCTAGGCATAACCTAATGTTGTAAACAAACACTACCAATCAACCAATAAATGACAAATGTCACACTTCTTTCATCCCGTGAACATAAGGAAATGTGTTGTGAAATTATCATGGGATAGCAAGGAAAATCATAAAATGACACGTTGTCATCCACTCAAATACATAAAGGTTCCTACTTAACATAAGGACTAAACACTTAGAAAAAAATAAAGGAGGGACCACGAGCATGAACTTTGGGAAATAAAACATAGGATGAGGAAATATTAAAAAGGGTCAACACTTAATGACTTAAAAGATAGGATTTAAAATAGATGACCCTCTTTACAACAAAAAACAAACCCATCCTTAAGTTAGAAAAAAGGTAATGATAAATTAGAAAGACTTCAGTTTAACTCATCATTTGAACAATATTTTAACATAAAACCCTAAACCCCCCAACCCAAAAACAATGAAAAATACTTATTAAAACCCTAAAATGACACAAATAACCATTTTGAACCCAATATTTTTGCAAGGTGGATAATTTCACCAAAAGTGGCTCTTTCTAGGGACAATCATGACCATGGAATGAAGCGAGAAACATAGAATCATTGGGAGAGAAAACCATCAGCAGAGCACAAGAACTAGCCAAAACTAAGACAAACAAAACCTATAATACAGAAATATACATATATTACAAGCCCTAAAGCTATTGTTCATGGAAAAAAGAACTACTTTAGGAGAAATAATGCTTCAAGAATTTTATAGGTATTTCTTTGATAGAGTAGGAATCATCTCCCCACTTGTTGTGAATAACATTAGGCCCTAGCCAAATTGTATCAAATTTATCATGTTTTCTTTTATCCTCCAATTTGGTATTCCATACGAAAACAAATCATCCACATCAAAATTTATTTTAGTAGCACTTTTTTCATATAGATTTTTAACCTACAAGTGAAGCTTTGAATTTTTCACACAAGCTTGTCTTCTAGTTTCATCCAGTTACATCAAGTCATCAATTATCAACTGCATCTTATCTTCTATCTCATTATCATATGTTTGGACAAACTTTTACATATTTATCAAGTTGATTTGGGGTAACTTGGCATGTATTCCATACACCAAGTCAAAAGGATCACATCCAATTTCATTCTTTATTGTCACCCTATCTTCCCAAACAACCATTATCAACTTCGAATCCCAAGCCCTCTTATTTTTCTCCAGGACTCTCTTTAAAATTTTAATCAATATCTTATTGCTTGATTTCACTTATCCATTTCCTTGTGGGTGGTATGGTGATGAACAAGAGGTTTGAATTACAAACTCTTTACAAAACTCTATATATTCCTCAGATTTGAAATACATAGAATTATCAAAAATTGATGGAGGGACATCCTGTGTGTAAGGGTAATCTTGCATCATCCAAAAAAATTTCTAGTTTCTTTTCAATAAGGGCTATCTTGTGCAAAGCTGCTATTTTTTTGGAAATTTACAATTTTTTGTATTTTTTCATTTGATATTAGAATGTTCTATTTTATTTCATGGAGGTTCACTTTGGTTATATCAACCTACCAGTAAAATTTCATTGCAAGATCAAGTCTAGTTTTAAAGATATTGAAAAATTTCAGTATTGGCAGTAGGGTACATAAACTTTGAACTAAGTTTTGATAGCTTTAGATATTCTTAAAGGGGTAAAAAATTCAATTGAATAGAGCTTTCACAAGATAAAAATTGTAGATCACTTCATGTCATTTCTGAAATGGGGTTATAATAGTCAATCGGGTCAACAGGCGATGACTTATGGTCTATGGAAGTTGTGCTACCTAAAATAGAAGAAAATAAAATTCCTTCAAAATTTCTTTGAGTTCTAAAATTTTTTTGGGCCTATTCTAATGTAATAAAAATGAATAATAATATCTTAGGGATGGTCAGCCTCAAAATTTAGTGTTAAAATTTCTAGAACCTTCTTGGGCAGTTAAAATTGCCTATATAATGAACACATGTAGGGTTATCTAGGGAAGATTTTGGAGATGCATCTGGTGGCTCTGGCTTGCAGAATATTGTAATGAAAATTATCATGTGGTTGTCAATGTTATATTTATAAACATTGTAATTCTATTTCATTGGAGATAATAGAAATCCCATTTCTTGTCCTCACAATTCATTTTTTATTCTCAATTTTATTGTGTGTGTTTGTGTTAATAAGGGGAGTACCCTTCATCAAGTGGTATCAGAGAAGGAGTTCTAGAGTGTGTAGACAAACCACTGACTATGAGGCATTTTGCACTAGGACTATGATTTTGGGTTTGAGTGATAGGAGCCAAAAATGCCTCCACGAAGGAACCGTGGCTGGAGAGTTGCAAGTGTGACATAAGAGGGTTTTAGAGCTCTCTAGAGACAAGTGAAAGCATTGCAAGAGGAGATGTGTAGAATAAATATTTTTGTTAGAGAAATACATAGAAGAAGGACAAGGTGATAAAGAAGAACCAAAAGTTCCTAGAAATCCTGAGGATGATAGGTTTTTTAGGGCCATTTCCAAGATAAGAAAGAGGTCCAAGATTGAAGTTTCCACATTTTTCAAGAAATTTGAACCTAGAGGAACTAATCAAATGGATCAATGATCTAGAAGAATATTTTGAGTATGAAGATGTTGAATATTTGGATAGGGTCAAATTTCCAAAGGCCAAACTGAAGGGTCATGCAAAAAATTACTGGTAGGAGATTCAGTTGGAAAGGAATAGAAGAGGAAATGAGAAAATCACAAGATGGGACTGAATGGAAGAGAAGTTGAAGAGAAAATTCATTCCTGTTGATTATGAGCTTGATCTATTGAATAAAATGGAAGGGTTGAAAAAAGAAAGAATATATGTGCAAGAGTATACAGAAGAGTTCTACCAATTCCTCATTAGAACAATTTATGTAGAAGTTGAGAATGAAAAAAATGTCCGTTATCTTCAAAGGTTAAGGTCAAGTATTCAAGAGGAGTTGAGTCTAGTTAGAATGACCATTATTGAAGAGGCATACTAGTTTACCTTAAGGGTGGAAGAGAATCTAAACAAGAGGTTTGAAAGAAAGAAAGGTGGAAGAGATCATGGTGGAAGATCCAGTGGATGGTCTTATGGAGGTCAAAATGAAGATCAAAAAAAGAATGATGAGTCAAGGAGTAGTTTGAATCAAAGGGAAAATAATTTCAATCATTCCCATGATCAAATAAATAGAGATCAAAGAGAAAAAGGAAGAGGGAAAGGACATGAAAAAGGAGGTTTTTGTGGGACATGTTTCCATTGCTGAGAAGAAGGAAACTGAGCCTATGAATATCTCTAGCATCAATAAAAGTTGGAAAGGAGGACTAAAGGTCATGCATGAGTTGCACATCCAAATAAAGAAGCTCAGTCAGAAGACTCAGATGATGTTGAGAAAGGAGAAACCCTAGTTCTTAAGAGGACCCTGATAAATGAAGAGAAATAATTAGATCATAGGAAGAGCCTATTTTGCACTAGGTGCAAGTGCAAGGATAAGTGTTGTGAAGTGATTATTGATGGTAGAAGAACTGATAATCTAGTGTTAGAAGAAATGGTCACAAAGTTAAAACTAAAAAGGAAAAACACCCCCGTCCATATCGTATTTCTTGGGTGTAGGAAAACAAAAAGGTCTTCATCAATGAGAGAACTTAGTGAAGTTAAAGATTGGAATTTACCGAGATGAGGTACTCTACAATATCATACCCATGGATTCACATCATTTGTTGCTAGGAAGGCCTTGGTAGTTTGACATGTGTGCTATACATGATGGTCATGCTAATACTTATTATTTGACAAAGGATGGAGTCCAACACAAGATGAAGCCATTGAAGGAAATAGGGGAAAAGGTATCTAGTAATTCTATAATAGGTTTAGTTGATGGAAGGAAATTGTTAGAAGGTATGAGACATGAACATATGTGTTTTTCTTTAATTTCAAAAGTTGGTAAAGAGGAAGTAGAACATGTACCTGCAAAATTTGTAGACTTGTTTGAGGAGTTTTAGGATATTGTATCTGATAATGTACCTGATGGATTACCACTAGTGAGAAAGATCATTCATTAGGTGGACTTGATTCTAGGGACCAATTTGCCAAACAAGGCAGCCCATAGGATGACCCTAATAGAGAGTGAGGAATTGAACAAACAAGTATAGAAGTTGTTCTGAGAGATTTTGAGTCCATGTATTGTACCAGTGGTATTAGCACCAAATAAAAATGGAGAATGGAGGATGTGTACGGATTCTTGAGCTATCAATTGTATGTGACTGAATGTGACCTCTAAATCAGGCACAACACAACATAGTCATTATTCACTTGATAGAATTCGGGAGAGAGTATGAAGAACTCAATCCAATTCTATGGTGAGGCGACCTGTTGCCTCCTATGTGAATGGGGTGTTTGAATACTCTCAGAATGAGAGCCAACAGCCGGGAGACCAATTCAACAATGGAGGATTTGAAAGAAAATATGAGCAAAATGAAACTAAGCTAAGAATGAATGCAATTAATCTAGAAAACTTTGAAAGAAATATGAAATGCAGATTTTTATTTGATTTTGAAATAAAGATGATATTAGACTAAGAACAAGTAAGCAAATTTAATCTAAAATGTGATGCAAAGATTATACTAATAATGAGATATTAATCTAATAAATGCAATAAAAAGCTTTGAAAGTAATGAGATATGAGACTAAAAAAAATGCTATAGTAAGGATGCTCTCAAAAATTGCTCTCTTGAATGAGAAAAAGAGGTTCATTAAATAGACCAAGCCAGAAGAGGAATGAAGAGTTTCTTGATTTGAAACGGTGGACTCTTCATTCCTAATTGAGACAAAAAGACAATGAATTATTTAATTAAAAGAATGGAATTTGCCACATGTGGGGAGTGACCTTTTGAGTAATTTGAATTATTAAATTCAAATAAAAAGGTGTCCATTCAATTAACTAAATATTTATTAATTCCTTTCAAGGGTATTTAGCTAAAGGGGGTGGAGTTTAATTTAATTAAAAGTACTTAGGACTTCATAATTAAATTAACTTATCATAGAGATTATTTAGCCAAATAAAGTCTAGGACTTAGGAATTATTTTAGCATTTGATTATTGCAATTTATGGTCTTTGCAATTGACATCAAGTCAAATTAAGTCAGATATGAGAGAGAAAATTGCCTAGGGAACTAGGACTTTGGTGATGTAAAATTGAGATAATGCACCAAAATTGATGAAATTAAATAGGTGCCAATTTTGGGGTATTACATTTGCCCCTCTTTGAATTGATGTGCGAATAGCGCGTTGATTCAAAGAATAGTCTGAAGTGACAGATGAAAGCAGATCAAAGCATGAATTTTTTGAAGTCTAAGTTAGATTGCGAAGACAATGATCTCAAAAGAGAACCGGAATCAGGGTTAGATTGCCCCAATACCAATTGATGAAGATGTAGATTTAGGACTATCTCCGAATCAAGGTTAGATTGCCCCAATACGAAGCTTAGTCCTCCGAGACCCAGGTTAGATTGCCCAGATAACGGTCTAAAAGAGATTTCGAGAGTCATCTCCAGAACAAAGCTTGACTCCCAGGAATTAGGGTTAGATTGCCCCAATACCCAAAAGATTTCAAGAACCATCTCCAGAATGAAGAATGATCCTCGAGGATCTGAGTTAGATTGCTCAGATACCTAAGAGATAGATTTCCATATAACAAGATGCGAGGCGTGAAGATGCCCCTAGCAATGAGGACTGATGATTCAAATCAGACTGATTCAAGAATAGATTCGACAAGATTCAAATGATGTAATCATCCTGCCCCCTCGGGAGTGAAATGGAAAGATGACATGTCAGAAGGATGATAAACAACAAGAGATTGTAGAGCAAAAGCAATTAGACTAGATTCGCGAAGCTATAGAAGTGAAACGGAGCAAAGCAGAGGTCCTGTTGACCAAGTTTGACCATAGTTGACTAAATTTTGACTAGGGTTGACTTGATGAAAAGAAGAAAAGATTTCAAGAACATGATGCAAAGATGAGGATCTGGCAGGAAGATGACACCAGAAGGCTGACTGCACAAGCATCCGATCCAGAAGGAGTCCAATATTTAAAACGTGATTTTGAGCCACTTAGAGATGTCAGATTTCAATTTCGATCCCGAAAAAGGATGCAGCCAAGATGAGATTGGGACAGAAGATGAGAACCTTTGATGAGAAGATCCAGAAGAAAGCAATCAAGAGAGAAACAAGAAAGCACTCCAAATGCAAGCCTAGAATGAAAGATGCAAGTCTAAATGCAGGCCTAGGATGAACAAATGCAATCCTCCGAACTTGGCTGTTGGACTCATCGTATTTATCATCATTGAGTTCATTTAAGCACGGGACAATCACAAGATGCCATACAATTCTCCCCAACATGAGAATATGAATATGACATAAGTCTTAAATTTGTCGGAATGAGGTGTAAGCATTAAGGCACAAGAAGCTAGAATGACCTGAACACCTATTCCTTTTAATTTAGCAAGTTAACATAAGCATCAAAGAACATTTGCTAGAATGACCTGAATGTCTCTTGCGAACAAACACACCAAGCATGTAGGAGTTCTTTCTTTTGCCAAAGATTGCTCGCAGTGACCCTTACGTTCACTTAACAGGACGAGCGTTTACAATTTCATCAGTAGCAGAAAGAAGTCACTCAAAAGACAAGGAGAAGAACCAACCTCACCAAAGCATCCATATAAAAGGAGTCAAGGTACACATGGCCATCCAATACGAGATGGATGCTCTTATAGATATACACCCCTCTTATATGAATTCTTTGGATCATTGGAACTAAACCAACAAACAGAAAGCAAAAAAAAAACAAAGCAAACAAACAAGCACTCAAAGAAAACAAAGCTCAACATGCCTCAAAGGAACACACATTTAGTTTTAGTTTCACTTCAAGTTCATGTTCAAGCGGATTGAAGACAATTCGAAAAGATAACGTTCGAAGTCTCAATGAGATAATGATAGTAGGCAGACATAATGAGAATCACTGGTGATTGATAGAAAGGGAGAGGTCCCGAAAGTGAGAGATCAAATGAAAGCTAGGTATGCGCAGGCAGGCATAGTGGGAACCACTGGCGACCAATGCTCAAAAAGAGTTTCTGAAAGTGATAGGACAATGCCCCCTAGACCAGGCAGGTGCCCCCAAGTGTGAACCAATTCCAATCTATGAAGAGTCGAGGAAAACTCAAAGACAAGCGCATGAGCTAGCAAACCAAAGCAGGAAACAAACTAAAGCAGGAAAGCGGGAAAACAAACTAAAGCAGGAAAGCAGGAAAACAAACTAAAGCAGGAAAGGAAGGAAACTAAAGCAGGAAACTAAGAGCCAAGCGACGCTGAGATGAGATGTAGCTTCAGGAAACAAGAGGCGCCTGTTTACCAGGTTTTCACCATCTTGGCAGAGATTCTATTTTTGCTACCATGACGCCTGTTTACCAGGTTTTCATCAATGGCACATTTTTCTCTTTTTCAATTTTTTTGTACTTTTCTCTTTTTTTGATTTTTTTGTATTTTTTGAATATCTCTTTTTTTTGTATTTTTGAAATTTTCTATTTTTTTGAATTTTTTCAAATTTTCTATTTTTTTTTTGTATTTTTCACATTTTCTATTTTTTTTTGTATTATCAAGGCGCCTGTTTACCAAGTTTTCACCAGGATAATAGATACATCAAAGCGCCTGATTGCCAGGTTTTCACTAAGATGATCATTTTTTCAGGACATTTTGCAATTTTTAGGATTTTTTGCAATATATCAATTTTTAGGATTTTTTCAGGATCAATAAATATGTACATAAGCATACTGAGAATGTCAGCTATAGAACTTCTTAGATGAAGAGTGTTGATGGGCTCTTTGAGTTTCTCTCCTTCAGTGGTGATCTCTAGAAACACAGTCATTTGTAGTAGTAGCCAGCTGAGAAGTTGTAGAATCAGAACCAGATGTTGTAGCAGTAACAGGAGAGCCAACCAGTAGTGTCCAACAGTCAAGACATCCATAGTCAAGGAAAGATCACTTAAGTGAGACCCAAAAATATCCTCATGGACACACCTTAACTCTTTGTCATATTTCCCATGCTCTAAACGCTTAGGAAGAGTACATTCTAGATTTTTCTTAGTCATGTCATTAGCAATGAGGAGATGCTGATATGCACTTTGGGAAAAGGCAAGATGGAGTGAAGAGGGTAAATTATGAGAGGCAAGGGTGATGGAATGGAGGGAAGCATGAGAATTTTGGAAGCTCAAATGACAACTTTGATTTTTTCTTTCTTTGGAATCCACATAGCTTTTGAATTTTTTCTTCTTTACTTTGAGGTGTTTTTGATGACAATGCCTATAGAATGGATTTTGAGATCCATTTTTTATTTTATTTTCTGGCTTTTGATTGTCTTCTTCTTTTTGAGGACCTTTGCGGTCTTTTGAACACCCCTCTTGCTTTCCTTTCTTCATAGTCACATGTCGATTAGATGGGACATGGTGACCTTGAGATATAAGTGGATTCTCATTATTTTTATTTTTATGTTGCACATCCAAGTTACTTCCAAAAGACTCAGGAATGATGGATGAAAGAGGCTTATATGACTGGTTTAGGTGGAGAGATGGAGATGGAAGTGGACGAGCCACTTTTCTGGGAGATGAAGAGGGAAGAGAAATTGATGGGATGGGCTCAAGTGCAAATATATCAATATCATCCTCATCATTCATGGATGCATCAAATAGATCAAGAAAGTAATCTTCCATAGAGCGTTGTTGATTGTGAGTCATCTTAGAAGAGTCAGATAAGTTTGGAGGAATATTATGTGAGCCTAACCAAGATAACCTATTCCAAGAGTCAGGTCCCCTTTCAGGTGGTAAGAGTGCACGAATAGGAACCATTTCAATTTTGGATCTTCCAATATTCCATGAAGCTGTAACATAATGGGGTCTCAGATACCCATGATTTGTTGGAGCAGTAGAAGTATAACTTGGAGTAGATGGCCTAGGAGCCATAGGAATGATCTCCACAGGAGGGTGGAAAGGATCATCATCAATAGCTTGATCTGGAGGATCATAACTTTCTCCTCTTTCTGAGTTGTTAAGACTAGCATATAAGTGCATAGCATCAACTAGTATTTCTGTAGTAGCATCTGATATGGAGTCTGATTCAGCTAGAGACATAGTCGGAGGTAGACTTTCTTCATTATTGTCATCTAACATAGGAAGTGTTTCTTCAACAGTAGGATCTTGTTCAGTAGTAGGAGTAGCAGAGTAATCTGGAATAGGCATACCTTGAGGCATACCCAAGAGGAGGGAAGCATCCAACAGTTTCTCCCAATCAGTATGTGTGCCATTGGAATCGACAGTAGTAAGATTTTTCAAAACAGTAGAAGTGGTAGAACAATCTAGAATAGGCATACCTTGAGGCATACCAAAGATAAGGGAAGCATCCAACAGTTGCTCCCAATCAGTATGTGTGCCATTAGAGGCAGTGACATATTCAGTAGTAGCTACAGTAGTAGAAATCTGTTCAGTAGAGTGTATAAAATCCTCCTGGTGAGGACCAAAATCATGTTCCTGAAGCACTTGAGAAGGTAGATAAGACTCTTTCTGGTAGTTTGAATCAAAATTTTGAACATTCAAAGATCTTTCATATGTCACAGGCTGAATCTGTGTTTCTTCATTATCTGAATCCTTGCATGAGTGAAAGCTGTAGCTAGGTTGGTCAAGCTCATCGCTCTGATAGCCAATACCAAATCTATCTTCAGAGGGTTCCTCATAGGAATGTGGAGATGGAGGGAGAGTTGTCAATGACAAGACAGACTCAATCTGATATTCCCCCATGCCAATATCTTTGATCTTTAAGGTCTTTTCTATTTCTTTTAGCTTGGCCTCATAGAACTCAGTGGATTCTCTATTGGTGGGAACAAAACTATTTGTCACTTTGGTAAGCATCTTAGCAGAGCAAGTATTTTGGCTAGCACTATTGTCAACAAGGACGTGAGGGATACTCTTGGGGCCTATCATAACTTGAGTGTGCAGGAGAGGATTATGCGGGTGGCTCAGCACGTGATCATCTTCTTCAGGGAAGGATAAATAATGAGGTGAGGTCAAATGACCCATCATAGATTGAAACTGGTCGAGATTGAGATCTTTGGGGACATTTTCCTTAGTGAGGGATTTATCCATAGATAGTTTTGGTCTGGATGTCGAAGGTTCAGGACCTTTGAGAACAATCTTTGCATGAGATCGAGGGATAGCATTCGCACAAGCTGGAGATTTTGTGTAGTTATAAGAGGGAGGTGTAGGGCCTCACAAGACAAAGGGAGTTTTGGGTTTAGGAGTATCCTTGCTCCTTGGAGCAATGATCATGTCACAATGAGGGATCCAAGGTTTGTTTCTAGCAAATCTAGAAGGCGGTTGAGCTTCTGTTGTAGCCTTCTCAGTGGCATTGACTGTTTGCATGCTAGAGCTAAGATTAAAGATAGACTTTGAGGGTTTTGGCATGTTAGAGCTGAGATTGAAAACCAACTTTGAAGGTTTTGGCATGTTAGAGCTGAGATTGAAAACCAACTTTGAAGGTTTTGGATCTCCCATCTTGTTGGTAGTATTATGAGAGATCGTGAAAGAGTTGATAGGTTCAAAAGGATTAATAGGTTTAATTTTAGAAAGTGACCCTTTAGAGTCTTGCTAGTCTTCAAACAATGGGTTATAATATTCTTGAAATAGTAAGTCAGACTATATCTGAAACAATGGATTGTAATACTCTTGGAATGACGAAGAATGTGAGGATTCCTCATGAAGTTCAGATTTTGCAACAGATTCGGAATGATCTATGTCTTGATTATGAGGTTTACTTTGATCTTGATCAGCATTCTAAATGGGATAAGTCTTGCCACTTCGAGTCGTGATAGTCATAAATGAAGATGTAACGAGAAAAGATTCGGGATAAAGCTAGACTCTGTCTCAAAGATAACGAAAAGGAGATAAATGGCTAGAACAGCCAAGATGCAAGATGAACCTGGTACGAATTGTCAAAAAGAGATGGCTAGAACAGCTGAGATAAGACAATCGCAACATAAGGTACAAGAGCACAATGAGATAAGGTAGACTAATGAGAGACAATACGAGTCAAAGCAAAGATCGATCGATTCCTAACTCAAGACAACTAGTTTCTGATGGTAAATGACAGGAAAATAGAAAAACAAATCATGGACAAAAGGCAGATCAGATTTATGTCATTGATCAAGCACATAAGACAGCAATCAAGGAGTTCAAGCAAACAGTCTTCAAGCAATGGGCAAGGGACAAAGCAACCTTGCGCACGAACATGAATAGTGACTTAGTATTTCTACTCCCTAAGGACTCTACTTGTGTATGTTCTTGAGAATGTTTTAGCAGACACTTAAAACACAACAACATCCTAGCAAGTTGTCTACAAGGATATACATGGCTTTTCTAAAGGGAGTCCTCGATATACACAAGGTACGTGAGGCCCAAATCCGTAGATGAGAAGAATTTGAAATCACACAGCCGGGGGGAGATGGTAACCCAAATCTCCTCCTTCACTTCTCAAAGGTATAAAGTTCTTTGAGGCTTAGCCAAGAGTGAAATCTAACTCATTCCCAAGAGAGGTGTCTTTGGATTCACCTCCTGATATTTATACTCCACCGGAACACGGGAGTTAAGGTCATCCCTTGAGGTGATGAAATCCCCAAGCAGGCCTTCTAAAAAAATGAAAAGTAAGTAATTCTCTATCAAAAAGTATTGGAAAGCACTAAAGGTGGTGCATTTAACCCTTCAAGTAAATGTGAGGTGAGTCCACAAAGTGGTGCATTTAACTCCTCACACAAACTCAAAGTGAGTCCACACCCTAGAAAACAAGTGAGTTCCAAAAAGCACAAAAGGGTTGCCAAGTGGAACAATTAACGCTTCTTTCCTATAGACCCCTCCCCTTTAATGTGGCGCTGGGATTGCAACCACAGGGAAAAAATGAGGGGCCGGCGGATTAGCGAGTCCAATAACCCAAGATATCAATTTAGATCAATCACAAGTAATCTAAGACTGCTAATCAATACTACTCATAAGTGCAAGAGGGTTTGAATCATGGAATATTTAACTTTCCAAGTAGACATGAAGTGAGTCCACAAAGTGGTGCATTTAACTCTTCATGTAAACAAGGAATGAATCCATGCCCTAAATTACTCAATGAGATATTTTGATATTTGAAACCAAGAATTACTTAATGTTTAAAAGACAAGCATGCACTTAAACACAAACTTCTATGAAAGCAAATCTATGTTCATTTATTTTCCATTAAGAGCATAAAAAATGTGTTCTATGAAAGTGTGTAACACTCAAGCCAAACACATGAGAGATTAATTTTATGCCCAAAACAAGTGTTATAGAGTTTTAAGAACTCACCTTAGGTCCAAAGATCTGCAATCCAGCATTTAGCACACATTCGAAAGCATAGAATCAAGACAAATCAATGGCAAACAGTAAGATATGTAACATTGCTATCTTCAAGACAATCTTTAAAGATTGATTTATTTGACCCATAAAATCACAATATAAAATTTTTTGGAAAAAATGATGTTTTTAGCTAACATCAAGAACTACCATTTCCCAAAGTTACAAGGTCTTATGATTTCATTTGGTACCTCAACCAATAACCTTTTCAGACTGCAATTTTTCTGTCATAAATCAGATTTAAAACACCAAACTCTGCCTAGGAAATCACGTATCTTTCTGAAAAATAATACAAATGAAACCAAACAAATTTCACTGTAACTATTAATGAGTCTAGTTTCTAAATACATAAGCCATTTATTTTTCCCATCCATAAATCATTTTCTAAGAGCAAATCATTGCCTGCAACTCCAATGCAGATTGTTAAAAATCAGTTTTCAGTCAAACGCCCATAACTTTCATAAATCTGAATGAAAATGACTAAAACAAAAAGGAAATGAAAGCTAATTCATGTATCTTTCCAATGAATATTATTAAAGATCCTGATTGTTCATAATTTTTCCACACCAGATATTTCAATCTGACTGTATTCAGAGAATTTCAAATCTGCAAATACCCAATTTCACCAAAATGATCATAACTTATTCATTTCTCAATAAAAATCAACCAAACCAAAACCATGAGAAAGAGGATTCATCATTATATCCATCCATTACTATATTAAAAGTTTTTCAAGCTTTAAATGGCCGTACAAGGCATGAAACCAACACTAAAGCTGAAAAACCAATGAAGAATGAGGCTAGAAATTGATCTTTTCTGCCCCACGGTGGGCGCCAAAATGTATGTGACTGAATGTGACCTCTAAATCAGGCACAACACAACATAGTCATTATTCACTTGATAGAATTCGGGAGAGAGTATGAAGAAATCAATCCAATTCTATGGTGAGGCGACCTGTTGCCTCCTATGTGAATGGGGTGTTTGAATACTCTCAGAACGAGAGCCAACAGCTGGGAGACCAATTCAACAATGGAGGATTTGAAAGAAAATATGAGCAAAATGAAACTAAGCTAAGAATGAATGCAATTAATCTAGAAAACTTTGAAAGAAATATGAAATGCAGATTTTTATTTGATTTTGAAATAAAGATGATATTAGACTAAGAACAAGTAAGCAAATTTAATCTAAAATGTGATGCAAAGATTATACTAATAATGAGATATTAATCTAATAAATGCAATAAAAAGCTTTGAAAGTAATGAGATATGAGACTAAAAAAAATGCTATAGTAAGGATGCTCTCAAAAATTGCTCTCTTGAATGAGAAAAAGAGGTTCATTAAATAGACCAAGCCAGAAGAGGAATGAAGATTTTCTTGATTTGAAACGGTGGACTCTTCATTCCTAATTGAGACAAAAAGACAATGAATTATTTAATTAAAAGAATGGAATTTGCCACATGTGGGGAGTGACCTTTCGAGTAATTTGAATTATTAAATTCAAATAAAGAGGTGTCCATTCAATTAACTAAATATTTATTAATTCCTTTCAAGGGTATTTAGCTAAAGGGGGTGGAGTTTAATTTAATTAAAAGTACTTAGGACTTCATAATTAAATTAACTTATCATAGAGATTATTTAGCCAAATAAAGTCTAGGACTTAGGAATTATTTTAGCATTTGATTATTGCAATTTATGGTCTTTGCAATTGACATCAAGTCAAATTAAGTCAGATATGAGAGAGAAAATTGCCTAGGGAACTAGGACTTTGGTGATGTAAAATTGAGATAATGCACCAAAATTGATGAAATTAAATAGGTGCCAATTTTGGGGTATTACATCAATAAGATCACTATTAAGTACATATTTTCCTTACCAAGGATGTAATATATTATGGATTGTTTGGGCGAAGCTGTGTATTTCACAAAGATAGACTTGAAGAGTGGATATCATAAAATAAGGATTAGAGAAGGAGATGAATGGAAGATAGCCTTCAAGACAAAGGAGGGCTTGTATGATTGGTTAGTCATTCCTTTTGGGGTAACCAATGCACTAAGCACATTCATGTGGCTCATGAATGAAGTACTAAAATAATTTCTAGGTAAATTAATCATTATTTATTTGAATGATATTTTAATCTTTAGTAAGACATTGGAATAACATTTAATGCATGTTCATAGGGTGTTTGAGAGGTTAAGGGAATATAAGTTGTTGATTAATTTGAAAAAGTGTAGTTTTGTGAAGGAGTTAGTGTATCTAGGATTTGTAGTTTCAGAAAAAGGCCTAAAACTAGACCTAGAGAAGGTTAAGGCTATCCTCTAATGGCCTACTCCAAGGAGTGCAACCGAGGTAAGATATTTTCATGGTTTTGTTAGCTTTTACAAAAATTTTATTCAAAGTTTTAGTAGTATATGTGGACCCTTGAATGAAACAATGAGAGGGGATAGGAAAGAGTTTAAGTGGACAATAGGAGTAGGCAAGATTTTTGAATTTTTGAAATAAAAGTTACAAAATGACCCATTTTAGCTCTTCCATATTTTAACAAGGTGTTTGAAGTAGACTATGATGCTAGTGGTAATGCTATTGGAGCTATTTTGAGTCAAGAAGGTAAACCCATTTCTTATTTCAGTGATAAGTTGAATGATGCCAAGAGAAAATATTATGTTTATGACGAGGAGTTCTATGCTATAGTTCACAAATTGAGGAAGTGGAGACATTATATTTTTCCAAAAGATTTTTTTTAATTTAATGATCATCAAGCTTTGAAATATTTGAATAGTCAAGAAAATTTGAATCAGAGGCATTTGAAATGGGTTGAATTTTTGTAGAGTTACACTTTTGTTTTGAAATAAAGGAGTGGAAAGTCTAATAGGGTTGTAGATTCCCTTAGTAGGAGAAATTTTTTGTTGAAAGAGATGAAGATTGAGGTTTTTGGGTTCAAGGAACTCAAGAGTTTTTACCCCGAGGATCTTGATTTTGGCAAAGCTTGGAAATATTGTACAAAACTTGTTACTCTATATAGAACCAAATGGTTGGACAACATAATCTAGGATGGTATGTTATTTAGAGGTAGTCATTTGTGCATTCCAAGGAGTTCCATGAGGGATAATGTAATCAAAGAAAAGTATAGTGGAGGACTGGTTGGACATTTTGGTTGAGATAAAACCATTGCTCTGGTTATGAAAATTATTAATGGCCGTAGTTGCAGAAAGATGTTAAGAAATTTGTACAAGGTTGCAGGGTATGTCAGATAGAAAAGGGAGCCAAGAAAAATACAAGGTTATATCAGCTATTACCTATACCAGAGAACCCATGGGAGGATATTAGTATGGAATTTTTTCTTGGCTTACCAAGAACTCGGAGAGGGCATGACTCCATTTTTATAGTGGTCGATAGGTTTTCAAAGATGGTGCATTTCATTCCTTGCAAGAGCTAATGATGTTGTTCATGTAGTAGAATTTTTTTTCAGGGAGGTGGTGAGACTACATGATTTACCAAAGAGCATAGTTTTAGATCGGGACACCAATTTTATTGGGAAATTTCAGAGAACCTTGTGGAAAAAGTTGAAAATAAATTTGAAGTTTAGTTCAGAGTGTAATCACCTAAAATTGGGCTAATAAAACCTAAGGCCTTATTTGCCTTAATTCAAGATAAAACTCCTAATTATGTTAATTTGATTCTTGATTATTAACATAATTTGGAAAATTTGATAAAAATCAATAAAATATCATAAATCAAGCATTAGTTATCAAGAATTGAGCAAAAATTACTTTGATTACCTCTAAGCCTAATTAATTAAATCAATCTCATTAAATACATGGCTAGAGTAATTAATTAATAGAAATGAATACAAACACTCCAAAATGACATGTCACCTCTCAAGGGGACAACAAAGACATTTTAAACCAATGAGAGCTCATCACATGGATCACTCACATGGATCAAGCTTAGAGGCATCTCAACCACTCATCAAGGATGCATCTCAACCATTCAAATTCTCAAGATTCTATAAAAGAAGAATTTTCAAATCTCAAACAAGGTTGATAATTGTTAATTTGAATTCATACTTACATGCTTCTCATTTGATTTCCTAGATAATTAGATGTTAATGAATCAATGGATTTATTGAATGAATTTGATGTCTTAGCTTCATATTTGACTTGAATCTCTCATTCTAACATGCATTGTCACTGTTTAGGATCCAATTATGAGAGTAATCTTAGGTTCTTTCCTTAATTGTGTTAGTTAGAGAGCAATAATTCAATTTCAATTGTTATAATTTTGATTAATTTTCATATACTAACAATTGATATAATGATTTATTCAAGTGTTGTGTTGTAGAATAACAGATACCACAAAATACACACATTTATGGCACCCACCATGGGGCCAAGCCCCAGATTTCTACCTTTTAAACTAATTTTTTACTGTGGTCTTGATTGCAAAAAATCGCATCCCAGAAATTGGATCGCACCTGGGAAATAGAGTTGCACCCGGGTTTTCTTGTATTGCATCTGGGGTTTCCTAAATTGCATCTAGTCAGGTATCACATTTAGTTAATTTTGGATTGCATCTGGGATCCTTAATCATTTTTAGGAAATCAGAATGCATTTAGTAAAACTTTGGATTGCATATGGGGATATTTTCTTTAAATTTGATTTTTATGACATGTAATGGGTGATTTTTTTGATCTCTGTGGATTTATAATAGCCTAATAGTGGTCTGCAAGTCGAATTGTTGAAGATATCAAAAAATTGAGACTACTAATGGTTGTTTGCAGGTTTCCTAAAAGAGATCAACTAGACATTATGCTTATTTTTCTAGGAATTTAATACAATTTGAAATCAATTTGCAAACTAATTAGAGGATTATTCTCTTTTCCCTTTGGGAAAATTAGAAACTCAAAAGTTAGCTTGCAATTTGGGGTCAATTTGGGGTAATTTGATTAAATTTGCATGATGTGTCTTGGAGAGATAGTTTGAGATAGGAGATTATTATCTTCTCCTTTATGGAGAATAAAAAATCTAGACCTTAAGCTATTGATCTTATTTCTTTTATTTCATACCTTTAGAGGGCCTGTAGGTTGAGGGAAAAAGCTCCCAGGAATGATCCAAGTGGGGACAAGTCTTAAGCTAACTCTTCCACCCCACTATAAAATTTGACACTTTCTTAAGGTGAAAATCTTGGAAGACATAATTCATTTTGTCATTGGAACCCAGATTTGATCTTTTCCAATGACATGCTTGGATCTTTTGTAGAGTGGAGCCGCTTGAATATTACTTGTGAGACTACATAGATTTGAGTACTCATAAGGCTATAGGCCTCAATCCTTCTTGCGGGACTATGGGAGATGGTTATGAACTAATTCCTTCATTAAGAACCTAAGTTATATGCTACCTAGTTTACCTCTGAAAGGTTGGTAATACTTGTGAAAGACAAATAGTAATTACCCCAAGAAATTCACCATATCAAGCCCTCTTTGACATTACTACTCAGCTAATATGGCCTCCAACATCCATTGTGTGTTATTGGACTGTCATATTCTAAGGAGTCATTGAGTGTGTTAAGTCAGTGAACAAGTGTTTCTAATCTCTACCTAGTCTAAGGAAGGATAGGTGTGTTTTCTCCTAAAAATGATTACTTGATGTGTTTTAAATAAAAATCTTAGATAAATCCCCTTGAATGAATAAACCATAAGAATTTTCAGACACCTACAAGTCTTTGTAATCAGACAAAGAAGATAAATTTTTAGAAACTTGACAAAATTTTGCATTAGACAAGTCATCAGAATGTTGCATCTGGTATCTTGTGTTGCACCCTGTATCCCAGATCGCATCTAGTAAAAAAAGTGTCGCACCCCATATTTCCTAGGTCGCATCTAGATTAGGGATTGCACTATGTGTTTCTTGTGTCACATCTGGGGCCAAAACTCTATTAGTCACATCTAGAGGATCACATCTAGGGCCAAAAGCACTTTTGTACCTATCACAACCTAGATTTTAGTAGTTTTGGATACCCTTTCTGGCCTTTAGTCAGATTTTGTGGTTAATACCAGTATACCTACAAGCCTGAAAGAGTTATTATTGAGTGCATCTTGTCATCCTATTTGGTCTATCTCATATTTTTCAAATTATGGAGTTCCCTTGTCACACTAGATTCAAATCAAGTGCCCATGAGCTCACTATCAGGGCATTCTAACCCTTTGACATTGGAACTTTCAAACAAATCCAAAAAAATCCACTTGCATTTGGTTTCCAAATCACTATTAGGGTACTCTAACCCTTTGACATTGGATCCTAAGACATTTAAAACCCACTATTGCAACCTTGGATTCACAATTGGACACCTGCATACTTTCAGACCCACTTACACATAAGATCCTAAAAAAAATAATTCCTTAATCAAGCTTTCATGGTTAATACAAGACATAAGTCTTATAAATTTGAAAGGAATCCATTTTCAAATGAAGTGCCACTAATAAAATTTGAAAGAGGAGAAACTTGATGAATCAATCCCTTATTTGGAACAACTCCTAGTACTACTCACATGGTAACCCCTAACACAACAAACATGTCTACTCAAGGTGACCTCCATTGGGATGAAAGACACGAAGAGAAAGATAACCACGAAGAACAAAATAACCAAGAAGAAGCACAACACAAAGATGCACGTTATGACTATGATGATGATGAAGACGCTATCGAACTAGAATATAAAAGGGCTGTGAAAAGAAAAAGATTCAATAAAATTCTTGAAAGAACATTGGAAGAAAAAAAGGAAAAATACTTCCTAGAACTTGCATCTCAAGGAGTGAAACTACCTAAAGAATATGATGTAAATCAGCTCAAACCAAAGGAGGATCTCAGTCCTATGTCCATTTTGACATGACAATTACTTGCCATGCAAGCAGAAATCCAAGAGATAAAGAAATAAAAGGACAAACCAACAAAACAATACTCTTTGGAGCACATTTGTCCTTTCCCCTTTGATAAGGGATTGAAGATGATATTATTTCCTTAGCTTGTTAAAATTATGAAATATGAAAAATACACCAGAAATTATGATCCTCAAGACCATGTGAGGGAATTTTGCACATCAAGTATGGAATTCATGCACGAACAAACCTATCTAATGAGGTTATTTCCATGAAGTTTAGGTGGACAAGAAATGGACTAGTTATCGAAATTACCTACAGGAATCAAAACATTTGAAGAACTAGTTAAAAAATTTATCTAACAATACTCCTAACATCCAACACACTGTGACTATGTTGGATTTATGCAATACCAAATAGAAAAGTGGAGAATCATTCTTGACTTTCTTACAATGATGGAGAAAGATATTTGTGCGATACACTAGACAAATACCTTAAAGCAAAAAAGGGACATTTTAATCAATAACTTGGTACTCGAGATGAATTTTCCTATACAACTACAAGGTACACCAATTTTTGATAAAATGATAGATAGTTCCATCAAGATTGAAGAGGTCTTGATAAAAAAGGGGGAGATCACTATCAATAAAGAGAACAAAGACAAATACTATCCCTCCAAAGACAAGTATAAATGTAGAAACACGAACAAGAATGTGGTCAATGATGGAGTTGTGGATAATCCTAATACCAAACCAAAATTGGAGGTTTTAATCTTACAACTAGTATCCAAGCCAACAAGAGTTCGAATTCGATAGTGACACCAATGACTAACAAGACTTTCAATAAAATTAATACTCAAACTGAGCCTTGGTCAACAACACTCAAGTAGACACTTACACCATTGGGAGATACACTAGAAGTGGTCTTGAAGTCACTCTTGGACAATAAAATTATCACAATTCCTGACTCCAAACCTTGGGAACCAAAACTAAAACTAAGGTGGTGGAATGATAATGACTACTACAATTTTCATCGTAATAAAGGACACAAGACTAACAATTGTATGAAATTGAAACATTTTATTCAAGATTTAACTAAAGAAGGAAAAGTTAAGGTGGATAGACATCATACCAATAATGATCATAAAGCATTCCACACTCCATTGCCTAATTATGAAAAAGGATAATCTTCTAAGAGTAATAAGATTAATTATACATACACCGATAATGGTAATGTAATTCATATGGTGGAACCATGAAAACCATCCATCCATGTGATTACTCTAAAAGGGATGCAAAACCAAACTGAATCCTCTAATGTTGTAACAAGAAACCAAGCTCAATTCACTCTCAAAGGGGCTTCAACATCAAACCCACTAGCTACAACAACATCTAAACAATTGGCATTACCTCAAAAGTTTAATCTAGTAGACCAGTTGCAGCACACGCTAGCTCAAATCTCCATTCTAGAGCTATTAAAAATATCTTTTAATCATAGGGAGGTCCTTGATCAAGCCTCACTCAATACTAATGTACCTAAGGACCTAGATGTGGATAGATTCCAGACTATGGTTGGTCACCTAAACTCCCCACATTACCTATCTTTCTCTGAGGAAGATGATAAGTCATTAAACTAGCCACATAATAAAAATTTTCATCTAGAGGTCCTCATTCATAAACATCATTTTAAGCATGTCTTAATAGATGGAGGTGCTAGATTGAACATATGTACCTATAATTTGGTAAAACAACTGGGATTTTTTGAACATGCAATTGATCCAAGAAGGAATTTAACAATCAAAGCTGATGATGATGAAGAGAGATCCTCCAAAGGATTGGTTGTCTTACCCATCAAAGTCAGACCAGTGGAAAGAGATTTGACATGTCAAGTCCTTGACTTACCACTCATGTATAACATTCTTCTTAGAAGGTTGTGGATCCATTCAATGCAAGTTGTGCCTTCTACTTACCACCAGTGTATAAAGTTTCCCCACAATGGGGTGGAGGTGACTATTCCAACTAACACAACATATCCTTATAATAGTCTTAAACAAACATAAAGCATGGTTCCAAAAAATAAAGAAAGTTCCAATAAAGCAGAGACATCCAAGGAAATGGTTCTGTGAAGCTTTGCTAAAAAGTTCAACATTCAAGAAACAAGCATGGGTGAGTACAATATAGATTCTGCAATGTCCCTAATAGATCTCCCTATATCTCCTAGGTCTCAAGGATGGCCTTCACCTGCATTTAAACCTTCTAATGTTAGTGCCCTAATAATACATGAAGGACCAGGAATGGTTAACGAAAAGGTATCCCTTGAAGAAGAAAACAAAGAGAAAGTTGTCTTGCAATGGCTATATAAAGAGAATGAAGAAGATGAAAATATCAAGCATGTTGAGATAGCCACAAATAAATATGGAAAAGGATATGAGATCATGAAGAAAATGGGTTACAAAGGCAAAGGACCATTGGGAAAAAGAAAACAAGGTCTTGTAGAGCCGATACATATGGATTTTAGAAACCTAAAGGACAAAACTAGATTAGGCTTCATGGAAGAAACATCTCATCCTATAGTAGAAAATGGTCTTGTATTTGATAGATCAGGAGACTCAGATGATGTAGAATAAGTGGAAGGATGACCTATTTCCTATGAAAGGTTGTTGCTCTTACAATGAGATCCATTATCAGAAATTGGCACTAGTCTTGAACAAGAACCAAAAGAAGGATCAACTTTAGAGCCTAAAGGAGAAAAAGAGAAAGGACTTCCTATTTTTGACACACCTCAATTTGATGAAGAACCATAAATGACATTTCCACAAGAAACTTTACATGAAGAAGAGAATAGTGCTAATGAAGAAGCTGAAGTACCAATGACTATTGCCCACTTCTTGGGGGTTTCAGCTTATAGTCAGGTGGACTTACATGAATATGAATGGGATATCCTTTCTGATGCTATGATGGATATATAGGTGGATTTGATACATAAATATGCTCCTAGAGTCCTAATTGAAGAGGGAGAGAGTTCTAATGCTAGGTTGCTAGAGCTAGAATTACATAACATTAACATGAACTCTAATAATAATGACAATGACTCTAATAATCTTAACATATCTTTAGAAGAAAACCTAATGGAAAACATCTTACAAGTTAATGACATTGATAATAATGTGGTGCTATCTCTTGAACCTAATGAATCTTTGTCCTTAATACATCCTAAACTGATAGACTGGAATGAGCCTACAACCACCAGCCTATTATCTTTTGACAATGACTATTCCATAGCCTGTTATCTAAACTTTGTTGGATACAATTGTCTGAAGGACATTGTTGGATTAGCTATGTGTTGTCTTTGATGTCACACAAATGTCATATCAATTATCACTCTTAGTATCTACTGAGTTTAGTCGGTCAGCTAAGCGGTTCTCAGTATCTACCGAGTTCAGTCGGTCAGCTAAGCGGTTCTCAATATCTACTAAGTTTAGTCGGTCAGCTAAGAAGTTCTCAGTATCTACCGAGTTCAGTCGGTCAAATAGGTGGTTTTTAGTGTCTACCAAGTTCTCTCAGGTGTCTAAAGGAAACATGATAGGATAACAGTGTTAACCGAGCCTCCTCGGTTATCGAAGGAAAATTAGTGGTTACCAAGCTCTCTCGGTCTCCAAAGGATGTTGCAGAATTCGCTGTGGTTACCGAGTTCTCTCGGTCACCGAAGGAAATCTTTTCAGGATTAATGTTTACCGAGCAAGGTCGGCCCTTTCAAAGAATTTTGTTATTATAGTTTATTTATCCCAGCTGACTGTTATAATAATTATTAGTGCCAACTTGACAATCTAAATGATTATGAAATGGCATATATATATAGAAGGTAAAATGGTGAATAAGAGATATACAGCATACATAAATCATTTTGAAGAAAGGTGTGTGTGAATTTTGAAGGATGGTCAGATATCCTTGAGGAGCAGCAAAGATTTAATTGATCAGTAAGGATCTAGTGAAATAGAATAGAGATATATACTCAACAATTCAGTTGTAGGTTATTTCATTGTTACTCTCTAGCAATTGTAGCAGTGATATCAAAATCTCTTAACCGAGTTGGTTTAACAACCATTTTGTAAATCCTCTAACAAGGTAACAATTCTATTGAATTGTTTCAAGACCTCTTACAAGGCCACTCCTAGCAGGGTGATTAAATCCTCTAACAAGGTCACACCTAATAGTGTGTTTTGTAACCTTTTACCGGGTTGGCTTCTAACCGGGCATCACTTCAGAAGAGTGAAAATAGTAACTAGTTACATTGGTGGTTTTTCCCATATTGGGTTTCCACAGTAAATCTGGTGTCTCTTGTGTTCATGTTATTTTCTTTATTCATGTAAGTTAATCAATGATGAATGCTTAAGAACAGTTTAATTATTACACACTTCAAGGATCAAGTTTTCAGCATTTTTCTGTATATTTACCGAGTGGCACAGTAAATAATTTGTTAAGATATTTAAGGGATCAGTGGTAATATTTTGTGGTTAACTGATTCACCTCCCCTCTTAGTTACTACATCTATATTTCCAACAATTGGTATCAGAGCTTTTGGTGCTTGCAGGAAGGGTTTCAAGGACCTAAGCTAAAGATCAAGATGTCTTACAAAAGAGAAATTCCAAGGCTTAATAGAAATAACTTTTCAACATGGCAAGGTCTCATGAGATTACATCTGGCTTCCATTGGTGATTCAGGATGCAAATATATTGATCAAGAATATAAAATTCCTACTAGCACATTAATTGTTGAAGACATTGCAAAGAAAAAGAACCATAACACTATGATGATATACATTGCATCAGCTCTTAGCTATGAAGAATTTGATGAGATCAAAGACTGCACAACTGCTCATGAAATGTGGAACAAGCTGAAGAAAATCTATGGCGGTGATGACAATGTGAAGAGAGCCAAAGCAGAGAGCCTAAGAGGACAGTTTGATCAAATGAAAATGAGAGAAGAAGAAAACATTGCAAAATATGTTGAAAGGATCAAGACAAGTGTTAGTGCAATCAGAACTTCTGGAGTAAAAATTGATGATGAAACGGTTATAAGGTTCTTAGAACATTACTCCCTATTTATGCAATAAGAGTTTCTGCTATTTAAGAAAGAAGATGTGAAGAAAATCACAATATAACTTTGGATGCCTTAGTTGGAAGATTGACAGCCTTTGAACTGGATAACTATGACAACTATGTTCCAACTTCTAAAAATATTGAATCAGCTTTTGAGGCCAAACTTTCACTCAAGAAAGGGAAGAAAATCCAATTAGAAAGTGAAGAAGAATCAGAGGAAAGTTCTGATAGCGATCTTGAAGTTATTGAAGCATTACTTGCAAAGAAGTATTCAAGACGCAGAGGAAAATACAGAGGTAAAACTCCCTTAATCTATTTTTCATGTGAAGAAATTGGTCATATTGCAGCTAGGTGTCCAAACAAGAAAAGAAAAGATGAGAAGAAAAATTACAAGTACAATGGAAAGAAAAATTTCAAATCATTCAAGGATAAAGGTAAGAAAACATGCTTTTTAGCTAAAGATTCAGATGATAGTGAAGAAGAAATTGTTTTCATTGCTGTAAAAGATGAATCTGATAATGATGAAGATGAGATGGCACTTATCTCTCATATAAGAAAGAATGATACATGGATTATAGATAGTGGATGCTCACATCATATGACTGGTGACAGGACCAAGTTTGAACACTTTGAAAACTTTGATGGTGGTAATGTAAGGTTTGGAAACAATGAACCCTATTGTATAAAAGGAAAGGGACAAATTTCATTAACCAAAGAACTTATATGTGATAATGCATATTGGGTCGAAGGACTAAAGCATAATCTTCTAAGTGTAGCACAACTAATCAACATTGGATTCAAGGTTGAATTCATGAATGGAAAAACAAGATTGCTAGATGACAAAGGAAAACTGATAGGATCAGGCAAACAAACCAAAGGTAACCTATTTTATCTTGATCTTGGTGATTACTCATGTTTTATTGCTCAAATTGAAAAAATTTGGTTATGGCACAAAAGGTTATGTCATGTAAATTTTGACAACATGATGAAAATAAGCAAATTCAAGAAAGTAAGAGGTATTCCTACTTTGAAGAAACCTGATGTTGGTCTATGCAAGAATTGTCAAATTGGTAAAATGGGAAAGTCTAGTTTCAAAAGTAAAAAATATCAGTCTGAAGATATTTTGGAAATTGTGCATACTGATTTATGTGGACCTATTGGAATTGAGAGCTATACCGGAGAAAAATTCTTTATTCTCTTTGTTGATGATTATTCTAGAATGATGACTGTTATGTATTTAAGAGAAAAGTCTGAAGCATTTAAGAAGTTCAAATGGTATTTAGCAAGAGTAGAAAAGGAAACAGGAAAAAGAATAAAATGCTTGAGATCAGACAGAGGTGGTGAATTCATCTCCCATGAATTCAATAATTTTTGCATTGAAAGAGGAATCAAAAGATAGGTATCAGCCCCAAGAACTCCTGAGTAGAATGGAATAGATGAAAGAAGGAACAGATCTATCATGGACTATGCAAGGACTCTAATGATTGAAAAGAACATTTCTATGAAATATTAGAAGGAAGCTATCAGCACTGCAGTTCATACCTTGAACCGAGTACAGCTAAGAAAAGACACATTCAAGACTCCATATGAGCTATAGTATGGCTACAAACCAAATGTAAGTTACCTAAAAGTATTTGGTAGTAAATGTTACATCTTGAAAGAATCTAGAAAAGGAAAATTTGATGTAAAAAGTGATGAAGGAATATTTTTGGGATATTCTTGCAAAAGTGAGGCATATAGATGTCTAAATTTGTCTACTCACAAAATCATAGAAAGTGCACATGTGAGAATTGATGAGTTTACAGAAAAGATTGAAGAAGAAAGCAAAAAGGAACTAGAGGACTACATAAAATTTGTTTACATTGAACTTGATACATTGCCAGACACATGTAAGGAGACTACATCTACCGAGCCCAGTATAGTAACCGAGTCACAAGAAGAAGTTCAGACTGAGTCACAAAGTACCAAGTCTCAGTCTGAAGCTACCGAGCAAGTATCTACCGAGCCCGAACAATCTGAACCTGCAGATGAAGAAGATGACAATGTAACTCATTCAAGAAGCAAGGAACCTGTATTAGCCAAGTACGTCAGAAAGCATCATAAACCAGATCAGATTATTGGAAACAAATCAGATGGTACTATGACAAGAAGTAAACTAAAAGGTACATGTTTATTCACTGATTTTGAACCTAAAAATGTCAAAGATGCATTAGAAAATGAAAGTTGGATTGAGGCTATGAATGAAGAAATAGAGCAAATAGAGAAAAATAAGACATGGACTCTTGTACCTAGGCCTGAAGATAAAAATGTAATTGGGACAAAATGGGTATTCAGAAATAAGTTGAATGAAGATGGTCAAGTATCAAGAAACAAAGCAAGATTGGTATGTAAAGGATATTCTCAAGAAGAAGGAATAGATTATGGAGAGACTTTTGCTCCTGTTGCAAGATTAGAAGGTGTGAGGACTTTACTTGCATATGCAGCACATAAAGGATTTAAGGTATATCAGATGGATATCAAATCTACTTTTCTCAATGGTATTCTTGAGGAAGAAGTCTACATTGAGCAACCTGAAGGTTTTATTGATCCAGACAAAAGGGATATGGTCTGCAAATTACACAAAGCATTGTATGGTCTGAAACAAGCTCCTAGAGCATGGTATGAAAGATTACATAACTATCTTACTCAAATTGATTTCAAAAGGGCTAATGACAACAACAATTTATACATCAAAGAAGGATCAGATAACAAAATTGTTTTGGCAGAAATATTTGTGGATGATACTGTGTTTACAGGAAATGATGATCAGTGCAAAGAATTTTCAGAGCTTATGGACAAAGAATTTGAAATGTCTATGTTTGGTCAGATAAAATTCTTTGTTGGACTTCAGATTTAGTAGAACAAAAATGGTATCTACATTACTCAGTCTAAATATATCAAGGAAATACTTAAGAAATTTGGTATGGAAGATTCAAAACCAGTTGGTACACCCATGTGTACTAGACTGAAGCTTACCAAAGATGATGATTCAAAAGAAGTAGATCAGACCTTACACAGATCAATGATTGGAAAATTACAGTATGTAGTACACACAAAGCCTGATATTGCCTTAGCAGTTGGAATAGTGGCAAGATTCTTGGCTAAACCTAGAGAAAATCACATGATGGCAATCAAAAGAATCTTGAGGTATTTAAGGGGAATTGAAGATTATGGCTTGTGGTATAAATTTGGAGGCAATCTAGATTTAAAAGTGTTTACTGATGCTGATTGGGCAGGAAACATTGATGACAGAAAGAGTACAAGTGGTGGTGCATTCTTTCTTGGCAAGAGGTTAGTATCTTGGACTAGTAAAAAGCAAAACTGCACATCCCAATCCATAGCAGAAGCAGAATATGTTGCTACAGCAGTAAACTGCTCTAATATTATATGGTTTAAACAGCTTTTGGAAGGCATGAAGGTTGAGATCAAAGAACCAGTTGTTATGTTTTGTGATAATACAAGTGCAATAAATATTTCAAAGAATCCAGTAATGCATTCCAAAACTAAGCACATTGCAATTAAATATCACTTTGTCAAAGAATTGGTGTAGGACAAGGAAATCAGATTGGAATATATTCATACAAAAGAACAAATTATAGATATCTTCACCAAACCACTACCTAAGGATGCATTCTTGTATCTAAGAGGCAAGTTAGGGGTCACTCCCCTGTCCGAGGTTCACTAAATAAATTTTTAGTGATGCATCAACTAGAACATGTTGAAGATCAATCAGTTGATGTAGCATAGTCAGGGAATCATTGCATATGAATCAGTACATAAGGTACATTGATATTTACCAAAACTGTGTAAGTTGTCTTTGGCATGTGTTGTCAAAGAGGGAGAGTTTGGTGTCATTTCAAGAAATTTCTAAGAAGAATAATTTGAGAAGTTAAGAGGGAGAGTTCTCAATCAGAGAAAGAAGGTTGAAGATGATGGGAATCAGAATGAAGCTAATGATATGTTTCTTACTCTTGGTTTCTCTGTGAAATTTCATTGTGCTATGACATGTTGCATTGCCATCAATGCCAAAGAGGGAGATTATTGGATACAATTGTCTGAAGGACATTGTTGGATTAGCTATGTGTTGTCTTTGATGTCACACAAATGTCATATCAATTATCGCTCTCAGTATCTACCGAGTTCAGTCGGTCAGCTAAGCGGTTCTCAGTATCTACCAAGTTCAGTTGGTCAGCTAAGCGGTTCTTAGTATCTACCGAGTTCAGTCAGTCAGCTAAGTGGTTCTTAGTATCTACCAAGTTTAGTCGGTCAGCTAGGCAGTTTTTAGTGTCTACCAAGTTCTCTCGAGTGTCTAAAGGAAACATGATAGGATAACAATGTTAACTGAGCCTCCTTAGTTATCGAAGGAAAATTAGTGGTTACCGAGCTCTCTTGGTCTCCAAAGGATGTTGCAAAATTCACTGTGGTTACCAAGTTCTCTCGGTCACTGAAGGAAATCTTTTCAGGATTAATGTTTACTGAGCAAGGTCGGCCCTTTCAAAGAATTTTGTTATTACAATTTGTTTATCCCAGCCAACTGTTATAATAATTATTAGTGCCGACTTGACAATATAAATGATTATGAAATGACATATATATATATATATAGAAGGTCAAATGGTGAATAAGAGATATACAGCATGCAGAAATAATTTTGAAGAAAGGTGTGTGTGAATTTTGAAGGATGGTCAGATATCCTTGAGGAGCAGCAAAGATTTAATTGATCAGTAAGGATCTAGTGAAATAGAACAGAGATCTATACTCAGCAATTCGGTTACAAGTTATTTCATTGTTACTCTCTAGCAATTGTAGCAGTGATATCAAAATATCTTAATCGAGTTGGTTTAACAACCATTTTGTAAATCCTCTAACAAGGTAACAGTTCTATTGAATTGTTTCAAGACCTCTTACAAGGCCACTCCTAGCAGGGTGATTAAATCCTCTAACAAGGTCACACCTAACAGTGTGTTTTGTAACCTTTTACTGGGTTGGCTTCTAACCGGGCATCACTTCAGAAGAGTGAAAAATAGTAACTAGTTACATTGGTGGTTTTTCCCATATTGGGTTTCCATGGTAAATCTGGTGTCTCTTGTGTTCATGTTATTTTCTTTATTCATGTAAGTTAATCAGTGATGAATGCTTAAGAACAGTTTAATTATTACACACTTCAAGGATCAAGTTTTCAACATTTTTCTATATATTTACCGAGTGGCACAGTAAATAATTTGTTAAGATATTTAAGGGATCAGTGGTAATATTTTGTGGTTAACTGATTCACCCCCCCTCTTAGTTACTGCATCTATATTTCCAACAAACTCTTGCGAGCCTTTCCCTTCTTCCACCAGTGTAAAGAGTGAAACCATGACTGAGGAGGATATCAAGTTTCTCAGTCTCAAAAGAACAAAAAATATGATGGTGAAAACCACCCAGTGGTAGTGTGAGATTTGAAAAGAGAAAAAGAAAAAGATGCATCCAATGGTGAAAACCTCCTAGAGGCACCTAAGGATGGGATTATTGATATCATCTTAGATCATTTTCAGGAAATATCTTTAGTGTTGATTGAACCAACAAAACCCATCAATTTGAGAATAATAGAAGCTCCTCAACTATTCGACATTTCTGAGTCATTGATAGAAGAAGAAAAGATCCAGTTCACTAGTTTCTTTAAAGAGAATAAGATCAATTTTTCTCAGTCTTATTTAGATATGTCTAGATTGGATACATATTTTATAATGCATCACTTGTCTAATTCTCTTGATGTGAAACTAGTAAAGCAAAAAATAAGGAAAATGAATCCACATGTGGTATTGCTAGTCAAGGCAGAACTAGAGAAAATATTAAAAGTTGGATTCATTAGAGCCATTGATTATGTAGAATGGATATCAAACATAGTCCCTATTTAAAAACAAGACAAATTCATAAGAGTTTGCACAGAATTCAGATATTCAAACAAGGCCTACCCAAAGGATAACTTTCCACTTCCCAATATAGACATGATTGTAGATTTGACGACAAGCCATGATATGTATTTTCTAATAGATGGATTTTTTGGATATAATCAAATCAAAATTTCCCTGGAAGACCAAGAAAACACCGCTTTCACATGTGCATGGGAAAAATATTGTTGGAATGTGATTCCATTTGGTCTAAAAAATGCAGGTGCAACCTATCAAAGAGCAATGACTGCAATATTTCATGACATGATGCATAGAAACATGGAAGACTATGTAGATGATACGTTGGAAAAATCAAAGATAAGGACAACACATATAGAAGATCTACGGAAAATATTTCATAGAATGGATGCTCCAAGGCAAGCTACAATCCATAAGATAGTTTATATCTAAGTTAGCAGATAAGGCACAACCTTTCATAAAGATGATGTGCAAAGGAACAACATTCACTTGGGATGAGAAATGTGAGGCAAATTTTGCATAGGTCAAGAAATATTTGATGAATCCTCCTATACTAATGGCTTCAATATATGGAAATCCTTTATTGTGATATATCAGCAATAGATACGTCATTAGGAGTATTTCTTGCCCAAGAAGATGAGGCTAAAAAGGAGAGAGCTATATACTACATCAACAAAAATTTGGTCACATATGAGTTGAACTATTCCATGATTAAAAAAGAATGCTTAGCAGTGGTATTTGCATCCCAAAATCTTAGGCATTACATGTTGGCACACAAGGTAAAGCTATTGGCTAAGATAGATAGACTCAAATATCTATAGAATAAAGCAACATTGATAGGGAGACTAGAAAAGTGGGTCTTGGTCCTAAGTGAATTTGACATTGAATATGTTGATAAAAAAGACATTAAAGGACAAGTAATTGCTGATCAACTTACAGAAACACCATTAAAAAATGATGTGCTATTACATGTTGAATTTCCTAATGAAGCTATCATGTACTTGATAGAACACCCATGGAAAATGTACTTTGATGGCTCCTTCACATAGCAAGGATCAGGAGCTGGATGCTTATTCATTACACCACAAGGATATAAAATTCCAAAAGCATATAAGATGATTTTTGCATGTAAAAAAAACATAGCAGAGTATGAAGCTCTGGTAAATGGATTGAAACTTGCAATAGAATGAAAAATCATTGAATTATATATCTATGGAGATTCACAACTCATTATCAATTAGGTGAATGGTGACTATCAGACAAAAGATGATAAGCTAATTCCTTAGAAAATAATGGTGGATGACTTGAAGAAATACTTTGTCTTCATCAGATTTGAGAAAGTTCCAAGATTAGAAAACAGAGCAGCAAATGCGATGGCTACTTTGGCATCCATGTTACAACTTGAAGAACATCAATTTCTCCATGACTTCCTAGTGGAAGAACTCCCATTCCCAGCCTATGACTCAATTGAATCCCATATTGTTTGTGCCCTTGAAACTCAAGTTTTATCTAGATATGCCCATATCTACTCTTACCTAAAATACCAAACAATCCCTAAAATCTATTCCATAAATGAAAAGAGATGCCTTATAAGAGTGACATCACGATATATAATCATCGCCAATGATTTGTATAGATGTGGTCTAGATGGTACACTTCTTAGGTTTTTAGAAAATGAAGCTTCTAATTGTACATTAAAGGAAGTTCATGAAGGTGTGTGTGGGTCACACTTGAATGGTTTTTCATTAGCCAAGAAATTCTTAAAGGTTGGATATTACTGGCCTATAATGGAAAAAGATGCTATCCATTTTTCAAAAACATTTAAGAAATGCCAGATTCATGAAAACCTAATACATGCTCCAGCAAGGGAGCTAATTCCTTTTATAAAACATTGGCCATTCCAGCAATGGGCCTTTGATCTAGTTGGACAGATCTACCCAAATTCATCAAATGGATACAAATACATCATTACTGTCACTGAGTATTTCAAAAAATGGGTGGAAGTTGTGCCATTGTCTAATGCAACTAGAAAACAAATTTCACTATTCATCTTGAACTATATCATCTGTCGATATGGAATACCCTTGTCAATTGTGACTGACAATGGGGGTTAATTTAAAAACAAAGACATGGATGACTTGTGTCTTTTGTTCAAAATTACTCAGCACTGTTCATCAATCTATTAACCTCAAGGTAATGGATAGGGTGAGGCATCAAACAAAACTATATTAAAAATCTTGCATCAGATAGTAAGGAAATCAGGAAGGGACTAACATTTACAAATAAATCTAGCATTGTGGGCTTACCGAACTAGCATCAGAACACCAACTGGCACAACTCCTTTTGGACTAGTTTATGGATCAGACACAGTATTACTAGTCGAAGTAGAGATTCCATCATTGAGGCTATCATTGAAGCATCTAGTCACTGATGAGGACTATCAAATCTCTAGACTACAAGAGCTAGAATTGCTAGATGAACATAGGAAACAAACATTTGATCATCTCAAAGTCTATCAAAAGAGAATGTCAAGAGGATACAACAAGAAGGTGAAACCAAGAAGATTTTAGTTCTAAGAGAGAATCCTAAAAATTAACAAAATTGAGAGAAAAAAGGGAAAATTTGAATCCAATTAGCTGGGTTCCTTTGTCATTATAGCATCATTCAAATTAAGAGCCTATCAATTGGCTACACCTGAGGGAGATTTTTTACTAGATCTAATCAACACTTTACATCTGAAAAGGTTTTATGCTTGACTTTCTTGAGATAGAACTTGTACAATGAAAAGAGTTCCTAAAAAAATACAAAAACAACAAATATTGATCTTGAAAAAATAAAAAAAAATAGAACAAGTCTTGAAAAAAATGACCATCTTGGTGAAAACCTAGTAAACAGGCACCTTGGTGAGTCCAAAAAAAATAGAAAAAGGAAAAAATACAAAAAAATTGGAAAAGAGAAAAAGTGTCTTGGTGAAAACCTGGTAAACATGCGCCATGATAGAAAAAATAGAAAAGTTTGGCCAAGTGGTGAAAACCTAGTAAACAAGTGCTACTTGTAATCAACACTCTATCTATCAAGAAAACGCTCGAATTATTGGATGATGTAAATTTCAATTTGTACATATCTTCCAGTCACTTTCATGACAAGCCAATCCTAAAAGCATACTATCAAAAAATTGTATCTTCATAAGGATGGAATCTGTCTATATTAATGTCCTAGGTAAATAATTTTCCTAGGGGGAAATGATCAAAACCACACATGTCACTTATTCAATGTTAAGACTTTATGCTAAGCTGTCACTTGTCCCTAGTCCGCAATAGATGTTAAAATATGAAAACAAAGGTATTTCTTAATGCCACCAACAAATAGTATTTCTTAAATACTCAAACCTAAAAAGTGTTCCTAAACACTATGTCATAAGGATAAAAGTGTTCCTAAACACTAAACAGGTGAGACACTTATTGATGAAAGAGAAATGTATGATTGATGATAATTTCTGTGTGTGTTTACAAATTAACCAAAAGTGTTCCTAAACACTATAATCACAATTGTTTGTTCTTAAAGAAAATACATTAACTATAATAAAGGAATAATGAGTTTTTCTTATTATCAAATTTTTATTGTTATGTTTCCTTGAGTGACTCGATGATGTCTAAAATGGACTAGAGAAACAAGGATTGGGGGCATAACATTTTTCTTTTCTCTAATTTGTGGTAATAAATCTGATGATCTAAGGTGATTGTAGGGAATGGGTTTCTATGATAAGTGCCTCCATCACAATTGGAATGCCACGTATACCTTGACATGTTTCCTATGAAAGCTTTAGTGAGGTTGGATTTAGTTCCTTGCCCATTTTAAACTAAAATGAAAAACTACTTCCTAGTAAGGTGCATAATATATCGAGATAATACCCAAGGATATGAATATAAAATGAAAGGTCATTGCGGGTATACATATACATTTTTCCCTAGAATAGAAATTGTTAGAGTTGTCATATTATAGCTAATAATTAATTAATTTAATTATTAGTCTATTATATAGTCTACACTTAAGTTAAACTTAGGCATCTTATTATTCTTTAGGGTTTTCTTCTTTAGGGTTTTGGTATCCTTTTATAAGGATTCCCTCTTTGTATTTTATTCATTCACTTATTGGATCAATTAATGGAGAATAGATTATTGTATTGAGATTTTCTCTCTCATTTGTTATTCTCAATCATGGCTTCTCTTTTTCAGATCTGCGATTACATGCCTCCATAGTTTTTTCTCTCTTTTTGTGACATGTGTTTGCATGCAGGGGCTCTGATACCATCCATAGCCATACAGATCTAGCACACATCCCGAGGTGGAATTTTTTAATTTTCAGCATGCATCCCAAGGCAAAAACTATCACGATTCCTGAGGCGGTAATTTTTGACATGATTCCCGATGCAATTTTTTTATTTTCAGCACACCTCTCGATGTGAAAACTTGGCATGATTCCTGAGGTGTCATTTTTTAATTTTTTGGTGCATTTCCTAAAGTACAAATTTGGTACACATCCCGAGGTGCTTTGCATGTGTTTTTTGACTATTTTTTTCTCCGGAGTGGCTTGTGGTCTTTTGGCCGTATCTTGAGCATACGGTATCAGATTTTTGACTTCTTTATATCGTCGGAAAGCTCTTTCTAAGCCTAATCCAATGGAAAAGGTTTGATTTTATGATTTTTCTATTTTGATGGCATTTTTTGCTATCAAATTTGATGTTTGTTTTTGCCTTCCGAGAGCCATATATCGCTCATTCAGACTCCTTTTTGGGAAAACCAGATATCGTTGGAAAGCTGGTTCTATGAGTTTTGCAGTGGTAGGGGTCTTTTATCCAGATTCTGCTCTAGGTTTTTTCTCCTCTGAGTTTTTCTCTTTCGCACTCTAGTAGATTACTTGGATTCTATAGGTCCTAAGATCTCTTCTTCTATTCTTTTGGCTCACTCTTCTTTTTGACTTTCTAATCATTATATGCTTCTCTTATGTAGCATTCTCTTTTCTGTAAATGCACTAAGATAAAGTGCCCGCTTTTGCATATCTGGGATTTCGAGCACCTTGTGTTTGTTTGTACTCGCACTTAGTTATAAAGTGCCATGGGGGGTTATGATGTTTTTCCTTTTGTGCTCATCCACCTTTTTCAAGTGAGTGTACCTTCCATGAAATTAGCCCATGCTATGTGTCTGTGACACCACCCTTTATCCTGTGCTTGTACTTCTATTGCACTATTGGTGTTCCTGATTCTTCTTCTTGTAGATGTTTTTGGCATTGCATTTTAGTGTTCCTGTCACCCCTCTCCCTATTCAACATTATGGGGGGGGGTTCACCTATTGGTTCTATTGCTTCCTTGGTTCGGTTGAGTGATCTATGTATTCAATTTTTGTTCCCATGTACTAGGCGGATGCAGTGGCTAGGCACCTATGCATTTCAGTGAGATGGATCATCTACTATATATACACTCATTCATTCCTGCTTTTGGAGGCCACCTCTTTGATTGATCAGCTCTTTAGACTTTATCTTCTCTACCTACTCATGCACTTCTTCAGTGGAGGTCCCAGCAGTTACTTCTGACAGTGTTTACAGCTTCATGCTTTACATGCTCTTTCTTGTTCCTTTCTTTGGGACTTTCCCTAGCTTGGAGGCTTTGTTTCCTTCATCTAGTTTATTTCTTGTATTTGGGTACCTGATCAAGCCTAGTTGCCGGGACCCATAGTTCTTTCATGCATTTTGTTTTCATGCATCTTTTAGTCCTTAGTTGTTTAGCCTCTCCCTAAGTTACACTTAAGAGGGGGTGTTAGAGTTGTCATATTATAGCTAATAATTAATTAATTAAATTATTAGTCTATTATATACTCTACACTTAAGTTAAACTTAGGCATCTTATTATTCTTTAGGGTTTTCTCCTTTAGGGTTTCAGTATTCTTTTATAAGGATTCCCTCTTTGCATTTTATTCATTCACTTATTGGATCAATTAATGGAGAATAGATTATTGTATTGATATTTTCTCTCTCATTTGTTATTCTCAATCATGGCTTCTCTTTCTCAAATCTGTGATTACATGCCTCCATAGTTTTTTCTCTCTTTCTATGACATGTGTTTGCATGTAGGGATTCTTGGGAGCTATGGGTTGCTTTTCATCAACTCCAATAGAAATGGTTTCTATCAAATGGGAAGTAATTGATAGAACATTCTATCCTATATGCTTTAATGTTTATGTTAAATTTTGACATGACAAAAGAGAGGGAGGTATTCATATTTTCATGATTTCTAAGTATGTGAAAATTGTACTAACCTGTGAGGTCCCGATCACAAATGCTCTATGATGATAATTGATCCACTTTGAATAAATAGTGACTGTCCTAGGTGTCTTAGTCTAAGTGAATTTTATTTTTAATTGTATTTATGTTCATTTTTAGTTTCATTTTCATACTAATTTGCATTTGATTCATTTAGATGCATTTCATGTTTTAGTTGCATTGAAATTCATTTTAAATTGCATTCATTTTAATATAGTTGCATTCATTTTAAATTGCATTAGTATGAATGTGTGAATTCAATTAACTAAGTATCCATATATAACTAAAAATTCTATAAACATAACCATTTTTCAAGTTTGACCAAGAACGTCATATCATCATAAAGAACTTTAAAATAAATGACTTGAGTATTTATCACTGATATCCATTCACATTCATAATCATGTCAATATCATAAATACACATGTATAATGCATCCATAATCATCCATACATATATAAAAGTGAGATGCCCATACATCACATTGCATTACATCTCATACATACATGTGCATGTATAAAACTAAACAAAAGTACATTATCATAAAGCATTGCACAAGGTTGCATCCATACATCCATAAAGCATTAAAAAACAAAAAAAAAATTGTATATATATCAGTGAAATAATATCATGACATCAACATTATCATCATCTATCTAATCTAATCATCATGACCAAGTATCAACATGAGACCAATATCCAAAGCATGAGAAACATATCAAATATTACAACACATGTGCAAAAATCAAAGAACTTCAGATATGAGAAACATAAATTAGCTAGAACATTAATGACATAAATCATCAGTATATCAGAGAGTACCAAAGCATCATAGTATAAATAAGTTAGAACATAAAGAGTATCAGATTATCAATAAGACAAAGCATCAAGTGTATCAGTATTAAGAGTCCAAAAGAACATCATAATGTACATCAATAAAAAATGGTACATAGTACAAGATATATCAATGTGAAAAACATAGTCTGAGTGATACAAAAATGGAGTATACAAAAATAACATCTGGCTAGCACCATCATCCTCTCGATGAGGGTCAAGAGGAGGAGCGTCTGCTCTGCCTGGAATAGGTGGAGGCATGGCACCCTCAAACAACTATGCTATAATGGAATATAATGGTACTCTCTATATGGTAGGTACAACAACACAATACAAAGAAAAATAATAGGTGTCCCTCTGTCCCTGATGGGTGGCTGTATGAGCATGTTTGTATCACTCTTCTCTGATCTCCACCATCTATGTATCCCTCTCTGCAAGGCATGCTCTTGGTATCACTACCTCCAGAAGTAGCACAACCCCATCCTTCTCACACTGGGATAATGGGTCACCATCACCACCTACAGGAGGATCTCTCAGTGCCTACTGATCTCCCTCACCACTTCCCCTTGCTTCTACTCTCTATTGTTGACCATGTTGATCCCTATGTAAAAGTGGGCCTTCATCCCTCTATGGTGGGTGTACTCTGATCCACCTCTACCAAATCTACTACCCTCCATCACCACCTGGTACCTGTCACCTCCCACCACCATCACCTCCTCCTCCTCCTCCACCTCCTCCTCATCCTCCATCTCCACCCCCTCTGTCTCCACCTCCTCCTCCACATGCACTATCCTTGCTAGTGTTCCTACCTCTATCCCTACCCCTACCTCTATTACCACCTATGGTAGCTTGGCCTCAACCACCACCCTCATTGGTAGGATCATAATCAAGAGAATCCTCAAGGTGAGGAGCAATCTCATTAGGAGAAGTAAATCTAGGGAACATATGCTAAGAATAATGGGCATGATACCCATCAGTGATGCCACCATCCATCACCTCTAACAAGTAGTCCTAAGGCACTAGTACCATCTGGGAAATCTCATGTAAGGCTATCTCATATATAAGGTGAGACCCCCACTATGCCTCCTCATCATGAATCCAGACGTAGACTGCAGTCTCCTGTGGCATGTCCTATACTCACCCAAATTGTCTGAAAACTTTGACCACCAAAAATTGCTCAACAATATACTAGTCCCACTAATCACATATCAAGACTAGATATGGTTGCCATATGACTTGTGTGACATCATCAAGTACTCTCCTCCAGTAATCTAACTTGCCCAGGTTAGGTTGCTGTAACATGCTAGAATACACATATATATATGGTAACTCAACATCTCTCTGTCGATCTACTATGGGTCATGTCACTAGGATGTGCTCCTAGGCCCAGATCTATAAAACTAATATCTCGACAGTCATAGTATAGGAATATTGATAAACAATCTCATGAAGCTAGCGATACATATGCGTGAGAATTCATCTCCCCCAGGTGAATCTACGAGGTAACTGAATCATCTCCTTTATGACTTGGGACCATCCACACATGAAGCCATGCTGCCCATGGTCAGGCATCATAAGTCCTCTAATCAAACTTGCAAGGTACATGGGAACTCTCTCATAATTGGCCACCACGTGGTCCCAACTAAGGCATCTCCTAGCAATGGTATCATCATGGAAAAGACATCGTGCATTTGCCATCGCCATAATGGTTCTGGCCTCATACTCAACTTGGGACCCCATCATAGGAACATGTAAGATCCACTAGATATCCTTAGGAGTCACTGTCATCTCTCCCATGGGAAAGTGAAAGGTGTTATGATCTGAATGCCACCTCTCTATGAGAGAAAACAATAGCCCTCAATTCACCCAAATTTTGGGTAAATTGGCTAAGCTCCACAATCCACACCGAGCTATAACGTGCATCTCTACAAGAGTGAGATGCTCATGTAAGTCCAAGACCTGTGTAGTTTAAGGAGAGAGAAAGGATACAATACTAATATGTGATTGCACAATAGGGAAAAGGGACACTATGTTAGCATTAGACATGAAAAATTGAAGGAAAAATGCCTAAAAAGTTCAAATAGACAAGCAAAGTTGACTAAAAAATCAAGAGACCACATGTGATCTTAGATATTGGATACGATTCAGGAAACCCAAGATGCGACACCCTAACTACATGCAATTTGGGAAATTTGGGATACGATTTAGGATATGCGGGATGCGATCCAATATCTAGATGCAACCCTGTTATTACCAGATGCAAAAATCTAGTTAAATGAGCTTAACTTTGGGTTAGAAATGACTGGATGTGACCCGATAGGGTGCGATCCAGGAAATATAGGATGCGATCAAGAATTTGGTGAAAAATCGAATGCGACATGGGTTTGACCGGGTGTGATTTGCATGAAAAATCAGATGCAATCCTAAACTAATTATCCTATAAAAATCATGAAAAAGGTAGAAAATTAAAATTTCAAATTTGAATGGAAGCATTATAAGGTACTCACATGTGCCACATAGTGAAGAGGTCGATCATAGTGGTGCACTAGCTCGAATCTGTGATGGTCAGCTACAAACACCATTTCATTTCTCAGAGCTCAAAAATAGAAATGGTAAAAAGTGAAAATGAATAGTAAAATGACCGTTTTGGACCTATTTAAGCCTCCTGGAGACCCCGACAACCTAGGGTACATTCATGATAAGATGTCACAGAAGCTTCATATCGGGAGCGAAATCAAAATGGGTCATCTATATCACTTAAATGCAATAAAATGAAGCTACAGAGAAAAGTCAACCTTCAAAATGCAAAAGTCAACTATGGTCAAATTACAGTCAAACAAGGACAAAATGAGCAGAGAGGATACCACAAACATGACAAATGATTTCACTAATGATTATCACTCAAATACACAGTCAACACAAGTCAAAGATCAGTCAAACACAAGTTACAAAGGCTACGTAGAGCTTAATTGATGCACAAAAAAACTTTTTAGAAGCTATGAAAAGTGAATTTCTCACTCATGCATCAAATTTTCAAACTAGGATATTGGTTGAACATCAGTTAAACTTGGTCAACTCTCATATTTTCTTGGTTAAACTTGGTCAAACAGTATTCTTTTAACACTGAAGTCGATCCTAATTACTTTTTGATGATTTCTAAATGATTTACGCTTGATCCAGATCCATTTCAATCACTGTAATCTTTCCTAAATGCTTGAAAAAAATGATTTTATCCAAATTTATTCTGATTTCAGTCCTGAGGGGGCATAATCATACCAAAATTAAAAATTTCCAATCAAATTCTTGAATACCAGGGGCATGATAGTTATCTTCAATCAAGTTGATGTTGTTAATCTTTATGACATTGAGCAATTTCATCGCTTCAAATCAAATTAGTTATTTGTCATCATGTTCAATTACTGCAAATCAAATTTAACTAGAATTTCTACCCAAATCTCTTATCGGTTTTCATCCAATCAAGCTCAAAATTGATATGGTCAATTCTTGTTCAATCAAGTTCAGAATTGATGACTTTTGAATCATGTAGGATTTTGTTTGATCAAGTTTGGAGTTCTTGAATTTATAGTAGTTCTCTTTACTACTCTCTAAATATTTTAGAGTGGATTCATTACTCTCTAAACCTCATCAAAATCAAAGTGGTCCTCACTGCTCTCTAAATCACTTGAGTTCAGAGTGGTTTTGACTACTCTCTAGATCTTCTAAGTTAGATATTCTTTGAATCCTCATGCTATTCACAAAGCAATTCAAAGAGGGGAAAATGTAATCACCTAAAATTGGGCTAATAAAACCTAAGGCCTTATTTGCCCTAATTCAGGATAAAACTCCTAATTATGTTAATTTGATTCCTGATTATTAACATAATTCAACAAATTTGATAAAATCAATAAAATATCATAAATCAAGCATTAATTATCAAGAATTGAGAAAAAAAAACTTTGATTACCTCTAAGCCTAATTAATTAAATCAATCTAATTAAATACATGGCTAGGGTAATTAATTAATGGAAATGAATAAAAACACTCCAAAATGACATGTCACCTCTCAAGGGGACAACAAAGACATTTTAAACCAATGAGATCTCATCACATGGATCACTCACATGGATCAAGCTTGGAGGCATCTCAACCACTCATCAAGGATGCATCTCAACTATTCAAATTCTCAAGATTCTATAAAAGAAGAATTTTCAAATCTCAAACAAGGTTGATAATTGTTAATTTGAATTCATACTTACATGCTACTCATTTGATTTCCTAGCTAATTAGAAAATGTCTCAATTTTCTTAATAGTTAATGAATGAATGGATTTCTTGAATGAATTTGATGTCTTAGCTTCATATTTGACTTGAATCTCTCATTATAACATGCATTATCACTATTTAGGATCTAATTATGAGAGCAATCTTAGGTTATTTCCATACTTGTGTTAGTTAGAGAGCAATAATTCGATTTCAATTGTTATAATTTTGATTATTTTTCATATACTAACAATTTATATAATGAGTTATTCAAGTGTTGTGTTGCAGAATAACAGGTGCCACAAAATACACACACACAGAGCACCATCCAAATACTGATGGACAAACATAAGTGTTGAATAGGAGTTTGGGGAATCTTTTGAGATGCTTTGTTGGCGATAAACCAAAGGGATGAGATTTGATTTTATCACAAGACAAATTTTTATATAATAATTATGTCAATAGGAGCACTCGTAAACCACCATTCCAGATAGTATATGGAAGTAGTCCCAGAAATACATCAAAATTAAGAAAGTTGGACAAAGGAGAGACAAGTATTGCTAATGTTGAGGACTTTGTAGAACATTTGAAGAATATGCATGAGGAGGTAAGGAAGCATGTTAATAAAATAAATACACAGTACAAGGCTTGGATAGATAAGAAAGGGAGGCATAATGAATTCCAAATAGGGGATGAAGTCATGGTTCATTTGAGAAAGGAGAGATTTATAGTAGGAACATATAATAAGTTGAAGATGAAGAAGTTTGGACCATGCAAAATACTAAAGAAGCATGATTGAGGAAATGCTTATGAAGTAGAGTTTCCCAATGAACTTAATATTTTACCAGTATTTAACATTTTACATGTGACAAAATATCATGAAGGAGGTGTTGAGGATAAGGTCACAGAAGCACAATGGAATATTCCAGTAACTAATTTAGCTATAGAGGAGATTGAATATATCTTGGATAGTCATGTTGGCAGAAGCACAAGGAACATGACATATGAAGAATATTTGGTCAAATGGAAAGGATGACCTATGGAAGATTCATCATGGATATCAAGGGAGGAGGTTAACCATCTTGGTTTTCCTTTGAACACCTGAGATGTAACAAGGTCACTTCTCAAATTACTCTAGGTTTTTGATGCAGGAGAATCCTTGGTGTAAGGTAAATCTTGCATCACCCAAAAATATTTTTGGTTTCTTTTCAATAAGGGCTATCTTGTCCAGAGATATTATTATTTTCAAAATTTACTATTTTTAGTAAGTTTTTTGTTTGAGCTAAAAATTCTCTATTTTCTTCCTTGGAGGTTCACGTTGGTTATATCAGCCTCCTAGTAAAGTTACATTGCAAGATCAAGTCTAGTTTTGAAGATATTGAAAATTTTCTGTATTGGCAGTAGGGTACAAAAACTTTGAGCTCAGTTTTGAAGGATTTAGAGGCTCTAAAAGGGGTCAAAACTTCAGTTGACTAAAACTTGTGCAAGTTAGGAATTATAGAGAACTTCACACCATTTCTAAAATGGGGTTATAATACCCAATCAGGTCAACATGTGATGACTTATGGTCTCTGGAAGTTGCGCAACCTAAAATAGAAGAAAATGAAATTCCTTCAAAATTTATTTTTGAGTTCCAAAAGTTGTTTGGGCATATTATAATGTAATAAAAATGAATAATAATATCTTAGGGATGGTTAGCCTCAAAATTTATGGTTAACATTTCTAGAACCTTCTTGGGTAGTTAAAATTATCTATAATGAAGGCATGTAGGGTTATCTAAGGTACTTTTTGGAGATGCGTCTGGTGGTTCTAGCTTACACAATATTGTAATGAGAATTCCCATGTGGTTTTGCATATTATATTTATGAACATTTTAATTCCATTTCAATGGAGATAATAGAAAGCCCATCTCTTGTCCTCACAATTCATTATTATTCTCAATTCTATTGTGTGTTTGTGTTAATAAGGGGAGTACCCTTCATCATAAATAATTCTCTATGGGAATCCAAACCTTGTGACAAGTTATCCATCAAAAAATCTATCACCACTTTATCATTTTCTCTCTTATTTGGGATTGCCTCTACCCACTTAGTGAAACAATCAATAGAAACCATGATCCAAGAATGACCACCACTGGACTTATTTGCAATCTTTACCAATAAAATCAATACCCCACTATTGAAAAGGAGCTTGAACCTCAAATTGTTTAAGTAGAACATTCCTTGAGAACTTCATTTTTCCAGAGAATTTTGGCACGCATCACATTTCTTTACTAATTCATGGGAATTCCTAAATAATTGTGGGCCACCAAAATCTAGCTCTCAAAATCTTGTGGGTAGTAGTTTTGGTCATATAATGCCCTCCACAAATGCCACTATGCATTTTAGATAATAATTTCTTAGGCTGAACTTTGTCCACACATTTCAACAGTACCCTAGCAAAATTTCTCCACCACAATGTGTCATTTATTAAACATATTTAATTGCATGAAGTTTTGGAGTTCTTTTCTTATTCTCATCCATGTTTTTAGGACAAACCATTTTTTGCACGTAAACTATTATGTCCTTGTACCATTTTGTACACACCTAAAACTGTCCTTTGCACTCTAATATTAATTTTTATTAATATTTTCCTTTAACATTATAATTAATTTTATTTAACTATATTTTTTATATTTTACTATTTATTTAATTAAATTTATTTTAATTACATAAATTTATATTTCCCATTGTATTTAAACTGTATTTAAATACTACCAAAAAAAAACTTTATTTAAACACTATAATATATTAGATTTATTTTAATATATCATCCCTCCATTTCATTTTATAAAATAAATTATATTTATTTTATTCCTCCAATAGCCTAAAGTTCTTCTAAACTATGATTAAATTAAAATTATTTTAATTTAATCTTTTTCCCATTTTCTTAATCTTTTTTTCTTGCTAATTATTCTTCTAAGTGTGATTAAAAGGTGGATTAACCCTAATCATGTGCACAATCACCTTTTCCAAGGTGACCACCTATCCATCTCCTTTCCCACCAATCATTTTGAATTATTCTCTTTTCCCTCTAAAAGTGGAGTTTGACTTTTTCATTGCCTCTTAATCCTAGCCACTCATTCCTTTTGCCCCTTCATCTTAGCCACTTCTCTTTTCCTCTTAATCTTGGAAATCCATTCTTTTGCCTCTTAATCTCCTAAGTCCAATCCTATCCAATTTCTATACAAGAAGGCATCTCTTTCATTTGTAGACTAATCTTAGAAGAATAATCATCAATCATTCTAGACCACTTGAGCACATAGAATTCTAGAATTCTAGTATTAGCATTGTTGGTATTTCATTTATATTAGCATAGATCTTGTAATGACATTGTTAGCTTACATTTAATTTCTTGCAGAGTAGCATAGCTTCATTTCCATATCTTTGTTAATCTTGCATCTTGCATCTACATTGTTAGAATAGATCTTTCATTTCAATCTAGATCTTTAATCACTTTATTGTGCAATTCTTCCTCATAGATCTTGCACTTGCAATCATCTTATGAGATTTGGGGTGATCTTTCCATACTTGTTTTAAAAAACTCTCACTTTTGTATCTTTCTAGTGTTGCACATTAGATTACATTTTGCTTCCAAATCATTGTTTTGGGAGAGCATACCCACAAAATATCAAAAGAGAAAATTAAACAAGTTTGATTGGGTGTGCTTGTTTTAGCTCATTAGAGGTTGTAGTAGAAATTGTTTATTTTGTTGCATTTTAGAATGGCTAACATGTAATGTGATTTTTCTAAACATTTTGGTGTTTCTACTTGCAACAAATAGGTCAAAAATTTTACTGCATACATTTTGGCACACTCAGTGGGACCCATGTCCTAATTTGGTCATTTTCCTCTTGCACCTAGTATATATATTTATTATTATTATTATTTTCAAAACTGTCAAGATTTTCTAACAAAAAATAGCAAGCAATATATATATATATATATATATATATATATATATATATATATATATATATATATATATATATATATATATATATATATATATATATATATATATATATATATATATATATATATATATATATATATATATATATATATATATATATATATATATATATATATATATATATATATATATTATACACACACACACACACACACACACAGTTTTTCTATAGGATTAATCAATGAGAAATCTAATAGCTGATTTCTACAAGAAGTAAAATTATTTTAATATTTTAATTTGTTTCAAACCCTAAGGTTTTCTACAAATTTTTTAATCAAACTCTAATTGATTTAAAACAATATTTTTCTATGGTATTCCTAACATTACAAGTATTCACAATACTAGATTTCTTTCACCAAAAGCTTAAAAATAGAAATCTAAGCAAGAGAAGAATTCCCAAAACATATATGAACAAGATCTCATAGGGATGAAGAAAAAAAATAGAAACCATGAAGAAGAATCAAAACCCTAAAAATTCCAAAGATTTCACAATATCCTCTAATCCAATCCTTAGAGCCAAAAGTTGCAAATCTCTCTGTAGAATAATAGCCAAATCCTCCTAATAAAGAAAAAGAAACTAGAAACTCGAACTAAACCATGCAAACCTGAAACTCAACTTAACTCCCAAAACTTTGTTATTACCAATATTCCTTTTGCATGATTTTCAATTTAATAATTAATAATTTAATGCAATTTTAGTATTTCTTGTTTATATCAATTTACTTAACTTTTTAAAAATAGTTTACTCTTTTATTAGTTTTTAATTGATTGTGCAACTTAATTGCATATCATTTATAACTAAAAGCATATTATTTTAATCATATTATTATTTATCTAATTGATAGTTTCTCATCAATTAATAGATTTATCTTTAATTAAAATTTTGAATTTAATAATTGATTAAATCCTTAAATTTCATAATTTAGACTTTAATTAAGTCTTTTAATTAATAAATGTATTTAATTAATTTTCATTAATTAAATACCTGCACATTTTAATTTTCTATATTTAATAAGACATCATTATTTAAACCACATAATTAATCTTAGTAAATCATTTAACCATTCCACAACAATCACACCAACCACATAAATAGCCAAAGAACAAAAAAACCAACTGGAACCTAATAAAATGTTAATCATGCTCAAGGGAAAGGCTCATGAATTCATGTCATGTGGAAGAATTCAAAGAGGTAATAGATTATAAACTTGTCCACTATTTCAGGACAATGAAATGGCTTACGTTGGGATTCAAACCTAAATGCTACCTCCCCTCTCTTACCATTGAGACATTGTGATGGGGCACGCTCATCCTAACAATTCAAGGAAGTCAATGCCCAATACCTACAAACCTACATAAAAGAAAAGAATGTACATCCATACACACACACAAAAAAAAAGAAAAGAAAAAGTAATGGCAGGAATCAAGACATCGTGTGGATCCTCCAAGAAGGTAACTACGCCTTCGTCTCTCAACCACATCAAACACATCAAATAAAAAGGTAAAATATACATGATAGCCATACACATGAAAGTATAGGGTAAGTAACATCATGAATATAAATGACATATTTAACCATATAAATCATCATCATCATAGTAACTAACATCATCTAACAGTAAACATATGTGTATCATCTTAAAATGGAAGTACTTCCATTTTGGTAGGTTGAGCACCCTCATTTAGTGCATTTTCATTATAAATTTGCATTTAGGATGTATTTGCACTTGATTCTTTGTTTCTAGGTGATATTAGGGTTAGGATCCCAAGGATTCTCCTTGATTTCCTTCTTTATGGCTCTATTTTCTAGGTAGGATGTAGGTATTGGTCCTCCTAGCCTTCATCACATCTTTTCTAGGCCTTTGTGCCCTTTTTCGGCACTCTATCCCATTTTCCCATCATTCCAGGTCTCAGGCTGACCCAGAAACTTCTCTGATTCCTATGTTGACTGGCCTGAAACCTTGGGTCAGGGTTGAGGTTGACCTTGACCTAGGTCAAGGTCGAGGTTGACCATGACCTTTGTCAGGTTTTGGTCCCTGTTTCCAAATTTTGATCATAGCGGGTCCCAAAATTTAAAATGGGCCTCCGGATCTGAATGCGGAAGGAGTTTTATTTAAAATTCATTTATTATTTTTCCCTCCTTTGTTGGCTATTATGATTGGACCATAATTTGAGGTGAAATTTGAATTAGGGGCCCTTACATTTCCCAAGGAGCCTTGCCTTGAAATCTCTATATAAGCACTCTCTTTTGCCTTCATTTCCATCAAGTGACTTCAAGTAACAAGCAAGAGGTGATGATGAGGAGATGATGATGAAAGATTGCAAGAGGATGATAGAAGAACAAGATATTGATGATACCTTGAAGCAAGCATTTTGTGGACAAGCTATTGTGGACATTCATTTGGAGCAAGAAAGATTCCTTCTTCCTTGATCTACCATTTTTAACATTCAAGCATTCAAAAGATACAATCACGGGGTAGCAACTACGGATTGTGAGTTTCGTAAAATTAATTTAGCCTTGGGGGCTTGGTATTATTTCTTTATCATATTCAAACCTATGCATTTCTCTCTCATTTCAATTCATGCTAGGGTTTCAATCCAGAGGATTAGATCTTGGCATTGCACATTCAAAGCTCTTCCTACGAGCAACAGACACACACATTCTATTACATCCAGCTATTCATGGAGGTGGAGATCACAAAAAAGGGGGTTTGACTAAGGCAAAACCCTATATAGCCACCCCAAAATACCATTTTCATATATCTACAATCGATGTTTTGGGAGTTGCAAAGCAGATTTGGATACCCTTTTTGGAAAACTTCTGGGATATGCGAACATAATTTCTGTTAGTGCAGTGCAGGTCAAGGTCAACATAAAGGGGTCAAGGTTGACCTTCATTTGGGTCAAGGTTGACCTAACTCAAAAAAGGAAAATATTTCTGGGTTTTCTTCGTCTCGGTGTTTCTGTTCTAGATTTGGTTGTAGAATTTCCAAAAACTCAGTAAAGACACTAGAAAATAGGTATTTCTAGATCTGTTATGAGGTATGTATTTTATTTTATCTAATTTCATTATTCTTTGCAAGCATTTCTAGATTTATATTCCTTATCATTAAATTTATATGTTTGTGTTAAATATTGGTTTAGGGTCTCTTTTATGTGCAAACCCCCATTGTTCTAAACCCTATCCATATTTTCCACACTACATTTTGGTGAACCCATTTTATGAAAAATCTTACTTTTTGGTGTTAGATTTACATTTTATGTTAGCTCTTACGTGCATATAAAAGTATATTTCTTTTATGCTCTTACATTTATATTTCAATAATTAAAGAAATCACAAAATTTCTTTAAAAATACAAAAAAATTTACATTTTTCATGCTTGTAGTATTACTTTGTGTTCAACATGTATGATTTTTGTTTTGAATACTTTGATGATGCTTTTATTGCAAAAGAGAATAGAGCCCCTAATGAGGTACATGGAAGTGAGGATGAAAATTGTTCAAATGAGATCTCCATTGATCCTATTCCTATTTCACCCTCCTCTACAACCTCTTCAATTGACCTTTACCATAGGGTGTGTGCATGGTTACCTTCATGTTCCACTATTTGCAATATTGATACACCTAGAATGATATATCCTAAACCTTTGTTGACAGTAAAAGGATGTCCTTGAATAACAATTAAGGGTAAACCTAGAGATCCTTTGGATTTCTTTGATAACACATATTCTATTTCACATGCTTATCGCACACAGAATAACCCTCAGCCTATTGTTCCAATTTCTTTACCTCCTTCTCAACCTATTCTTCCTCAAGTTCCTAGGTTTCCATCTACCTTTAAGGAGTATGAGTTAGTAGAATAATTATGTGTACTCTTGCTAAGATATCTTTATGGGAATTGCTTTAAAATTCCCTGACATATCATGAAGCATTGAAAAAGGCTTTATCTAATCTTCTTGCTTCACCTCCTAACCAAGAGAATATTAATTCCTTTTTGGAGTGCATGCATACTATCCCTTTTGTACCTCCTATTGTGTTTACCGATGATAATTTATCTTCTGTTGAGGTGCAAAATCAATATGATGCTCTTATGGTTATTGTTTCTATTATAGAGTATCATTCATATAACACTAATTAACAATGGATCTGGGCTTAATGTATGATTGTAGCATGGATATGCTTAAGGAAATTAAGGCTGATCTTACAACTATTCAACCTAATAATGTCACTATTCATGGATTTGACAATATTACAAAGATAACTTTGGGCATTATTACCTTACTAGTTAAAGTTGGTCTGGTTATTCTCAATATGCATATTCATGTTATGCCTGGACCTCTCAATTATAATCTTCTTTTAGGTAGACCTTGGTTACATACTATGCATGCAGTTCCTTCTACTCTTCATCGCAAGGCTAGGTTCATTTATAACAATTTTATGTATACGCTACATGCGAATGATGCATCAAATCCTTGCTTAAATGTGGAATATGCTAAAGTTTCTAAACCTCTCCAACCAAGTAAAGAGCCTAAAAGGCCACCTGGTATTAAAAAAATGGAAGCTGCATCTTCTTCTTTGACTAGGGATGATTGGGGAACATTGGACTTTAATCCTTCTTTTATTGGAGTATATAAAGTTTCTGATTTGGAATTCATGAAATAACAAAGTGGGTTTGAAAAACAAGTTTTTACTCCTTCCTCACTTTTTGAGGAATTAAAAAGTAACTTTTTTTTTGCCTCGATTGAAGAAACAATTCAAACAATAAAACTTGATTTCTATGACATTGTGACACATGCCTCTCCTTGGACTCCATCTGATATGGCTGATAGATATGGTTCCGATTATCATCTGCTCAAGAAATTAGGATTTAATGGGAAAGGGTGTGGTAAATATGAACAAGGTCTACAAGTACCTTTGGACAACAAAATTTATGATTATACATATGGATTGGGGTTCAATTTTTACAAAAAACCATTAGATTTTCCTCTCAATGTTAATCATATTTGTGGTGGACATTTGAATTTGGTTAACCCGCTCCTCCTTGACATGGATCAAAAACGTATCTTGGATATTTTTCCCAAAGATGAAGCCTTAGCAAATTTTTTAGGAGTTTATGAGGATCTACCTACTTTTCATCATAAACAATGGAAGCCTTTTTTTCTAAATATAGAAGCTTATTTTGGAGAACATGATGAACAAAATATTTCTCCTTTACCAATGGATTCTCTGATACAAAGTAATTTTCTAATAACTGAGACTGTTGAGGTTCAAATAGATGAAAATGACTCTAAGAAGATAATAAAAATTGGGAAATGTTTGATTCGAGATGAACATGATTAGTTGGTTTCCCTTTTACTTAAATTTAAGGATATTTTTTCTTGGACATATTCGGATACACCGGGTATAGATTCTAAGATTTTTACTCATAATATTGTTCTTAAACCAAATGTTAAACCTATGAAGCAAAAAATCTGAAAGATGAATCCAGGAATTGATTTATTAGTTAAGGCTAAAATTGAAAGATTATTGGATGCTGGATTAATCCACTCTATTGATTACTCAGATTGGATTTAAAATATTGTGCCTATTTCAAAAGGAGAAAATCAAAGAAGAATGTGTACTGAATTTAGATATTTAAATAAAGCATCCTTAAAAGATGATTTCTCGTTACCTAATACTGATATGATTGTGGATTCAACAACGGGTCATGCTTTATTATCTTTTATGGATGGATTTTTTGGCTATATTCAAATTTTTATTCCTCTTGAAGATCAATTTGAGACCGCATTTATAACACCATGGGGAATATTTTGTTGGGTCATGATTCCTTTTGGATTAAGAAATGTGGGAGCAACTTATCAGTGAGCCATGCATTTGATTTTTCATGATTACATTCATAAGATTCTTGAGGATTATTTGGATGATATCTTGGAAAAATCTATACAAAGATGTCATGTTAGTATATTATGATGGATATTTGAAAGGATTAGAAGTTACAATATGAGGTTGAATCCTAAGAAATGTGTCTTTGGAGTTGATTCTGGTAAATTATTAGGGTTTATAATCTCTAGGCAAGGCATATAGGTAGATACTAAAAATATTGATGCTATTGTTAACATTCCTCCTCCTAAGAACATTTCTAAGTTATGAAGTTTACGAGGAAAAATTCAAGCTATTCATCACTTTGTTTCTAACTTCACTAATAGAACTATTCCTTTTACTTCCTTTCTTAGAAAGGATACCACTTTCTCTTGGAATGACGAATGTAAACAATCCTTTGAGAAATTTAAGGAGTATCTTGCCAATCCTCCTATTTTGCAACCTTCTCAATTCGATAAACCCTTTTATCTATATACTTTAGCTACTCTAAAAGTAGTGAGTGCATTGTTGGCTTAGTATGATAGTGAAGGTAAGGAAAGACCTATGTACTACATTAGTCAGACTTTACTCAACTATGAAACAAGATATATAGATTTGGAAAGACAATGTTTAGCTCTATTTTATGCTTTTCAGAAACTTAGGCATTATCTATTAAATGTTGAAGTCAATGTGATTGTTAAATTTGATCCTTTGAAACATCTTTTCTCAAACACTGATCTCTCTGGCCGTCTTGCAAAGTGGGTGATGTTACTTATGAAATTTGATCATAATTTCATTTCTCAAAAGTCAATTAAAGGAAAATATTTAATAGATTATTTGGCTGAAGTTATTTGTCCTCATTCCCATACATGTGTTACTTCAATAGAATTCCCCAATGAAAATATTCTAGCTATTAAATAGGATGATGTCTTAGAGTTATATTTTGAAGGATCTAGATGTAAGATAGGCTCTAGTGTTGGTATTATCTTGATCCCTCCTACAAAAAACTGCTACCTTTATCATATAAATTAACTTTTCCTTGTACTAACAATATTGCAGAGTAAGAAGCTCTTATAGTTGGCTTATGAGAAACTTCATCCCTTAACATTAAAAAGTTGGAAATTTATGGAGATTCAAAATTGATTGTAGAATAGATTAAAGTAGGTTATCACACTAAGAGTGATAAAATGACACAATATAGAGATTTTTCTCTTGATGTTCTTTCAAAATTCTCTTCTTATACAATTCAATCTTTACCTAGGAAAGATAATCAACGTGTGAATGCCATGGCAAGTGCAGCTTCTTTGGTTTGTCTCAAAAATAATGCTACAAACTTTCAATTTACTATACATACTCTTAAAAACCCTGCAATTTCGAATAAGGTTACCTCTGATTGTTTCAATTTGCATTTGGATGAATGGTATTCTCATATCTTTCATTTTTTGAAAGATGGTACTTTTCCTGAATCGAAAACAAGGAACATGTGTAATTGTATTAGGAAGCTTGCAGCACGTTATATCATTTTAGGAGATACACTTTACAAATGCTCTTATGAGGGTTTGCTATTAAGATGTCTTGGTAGAACCAAAATTCTAGTAGCTTTGGCAGAAGCTCATTTTGGTTCTTGTGGGGGAAATTTTGGTGGAAAATATTTAGTTAATAAACTTCTTATAATGGGATATTATTGGCAAACAATGGAACACGATTCTTTCATGTTTGTTAAGAAATGTCCTCAATGTTAGCAGCATAGTAATTTGATTCATTTTCCTACTCGTGAGGTTCGTAATCAAGTTGCTCCATGGCCTTTTAGTATTTGGGGTTTTGATCTTATTGGAAAAATATCACCATCTTCTTCTCAAGGTTATACATACATCCTAACATCTACAGATTACTTTACGAAGTGGGTGGAAGTTGTCCCTCTCCGTTCAACTATTGTGGATGTTATTTGTGATTTCATCCTTAACAATATTATAACATGATTTGGTATTCCTTTGATGATATTTTTAGATAGTGGTACCTCATTTAAGAATAAAGAAGTCACAAAAGTCTTGGAGAAATATCAAATTCAACATAGATTTTCAACTCCTTATTATCCTCAATCTAATGGTCAAGCTGAAGCATCAAATAAAGTCATTGAACAAATTCTGAGGAAAACAGTTAATAAGCATCCAAAAGATTGGCATACCCAACTTACCTATGCTTTATGGGCTTATAGGACTAGTGTTCATACTACCACATGTATTTCTCATTATAATTTTGTCTATGGTACTAATGCTATTATGCCTTTGGAATTGGAAATACCTTCTTTACATGTTTCATTTCATGGGATAATTGACAAAGATACATTTTGAGAACAATGATTACAAGAATTATAAATGTTGGATGAACAATGAATAAACGCATTGGAACATATAAAGGCTTATCATAAATCACTTCAGAAGTAGTATAATCATAAGGTAATTGAATGAAAATTTTCAGTGGGTGATTTAGTATTATATGAGAATCAAAGAAATGTGAATTCTCTACCTGGTGAAAAAGGAAAGTTTAGCCCTAATTGGCTTGGACCTTTACTTATAATTGAAGACTTTGGTTTAGGTGCTTACAAAATTGCTGATATGGATGGTGTGCCTTTTAAAGAATCTATCAATATTATGCATCTCAAATGTTATTATCCTGAGTGCATCTTTCTTTCCTTGTGTATTTATGTATTCCTTATAAAATAGTTATGTTTGTTTTATAGGTTACATGATTTGAGAAAATTACATTTAAATACATTTACACATGTTCTTTCTTTTTGTTAAGTTTTAAGTTATTGATGAAAATATAGTAATCAATCATAGAACTAACTAGAAAAAAGAGTTTTTCATTTATAAATTCATTTTTAGTTTGATACATATGTGGCACAAGGCCCTATTTATCACTCTCTCTATCTCTATGCTTTGATGGTCGATGGATCCCAAATCTCTTTGATCTATGATGAGAAGATGTAGATATCTGTCTGGTAGTCCATGAGTGGCTCCTCGATATGCTCAGCTCAAATATGCACTCCTGTGATCTTCATAAGTCAGCCATTAGCCTCTCTTCTCTCTCTCTACACAACCTCAGCTCTCGCTAGACCCACACAAAGATATCAACATGCCTGCCAGGATCTCTGTGACTAATGGGGAACTCTCCCTCATTGGCTAGTATTCAGTAGGATAAACATGTATCCTCAAGACCTCGGATAAAAAACTCCTCCACTCCACCACACTAGCTGTATAATTGAAACATATTTATCTTTTAGTACTTTTTCTTCATAAATTAAGTTAAATATTGAAATCAAATGCATGTTTTATATGTGGAACTCCCTCTTGGGAATCACTAAAGGGTCTCGATGGTGGGGGCATGGAGTGACTACTCTCTCCACATTCTTTGTGTCTAGGTCTCGGAGGTGGTGTCTCTATATGGGTGCATGGAGGTTTTCATTATCTCAGTGGTGATGCATACACAACATGCATATCTGTACTGGTACTATCAGCTGGGGAATCTCATCTACTCTCTCCTTTTCTCTTTCATCCTCCATGGGATCTCTCATGAAGGCGGGATCCTCCTTTCCCCTATGCTCCTCCTCCTCCTCCTCCTCCGATATGCCACCATATTGGTGTGTCTACTTTGAAAGGCCTGGATCACCTATGGGATAGTCATCAAGGAAAATGGGGTGGGTTCCCTTTAGACTCCAATATCTAATGTAGTCTCTATTGATGCTTGACTAGGCCACATCTAGGGCTACCTCTATATCCTCTATCTCATCTGTATCACTATCTATAATGTATTCTATTGATGGTTCATTTATAGTGTTGGGTCTCTGATAATACCTCATTGGATGTGTGTACCGATGTACTTCTCTAGGGACCCCCTGTATAAGACCAAACTATCTCATCACTCGGTCATAATAGTATGGCATCATTATGTGACTCTAATGACCCTCTAGCATCTTGTGCTATTGTGAGTGCCTCATCTGATGTCATGTATCTAGCCACTCTGTCATGTGACAGTATGGTCTCCATATCACATCTATACCTAGAACATGGTCTAGACATACCCTCCAATAGAGGATATCTCTATGCTTCCAAACATCTCTCAGTGGATAAGAAAAGGCTCTTGGTGCTCTAGCATCTACCATCATAGGAAAACCCTATGGTTTTGTACATGTGAAGTGCTCAAACAACCCAATCTATAAAAGTGTACATATCGTAAGACTCCCTCACTGCTATCTCACCAAATGACATAGCTCGTGGTATAAGTGGGCTAGCATGCTATGGCCCCACATGAAGATAGTCTTATCACTATCCATCTTGTGTATGAGATGGGTAAAAGGTGCTAAAAATACTATACCCTTTGTGTTGGGTACTACAACCAAGGAAAGTATACACAACATAACCCTCTATACTAAGGGTGTTGGTCATGTCTATATGGTTGATACGGTGATCTGGTCTACTTAGGTTTGCATCTATGGAACCCATCCTAAGCAACACTCTACATCTGTGTGGACATCCTTAGGACCCCATTGTACTCTCAGTCTAACAGGCTCTCCTCAAACTGGAAGTCATAGGATCCTATACATATCCTCCAATGTCACTGTGATCTCACCTAAGGGAAGATGAAAGGAACATGTGTCCTCATCCCACCTCTCTATAAGAGCTGATAACATGGCTTGGTGGAGTCTCATATGTGGTAGGACTATTACCTAATACATTCCTACATCTCTCAATAATTGTATCTCATCCCTACTCAACTTGAATAGTCTTTCTCTAATAGTCAGTAATGGCCCTCCAAAGGGGTGCTCTTGGAGATGAACCAAGTCCTGTAAGCACAAACCAACATCATATCAGAGCTATAGAATCAAAAAAATGTAAATCCAACTTGACTAGGTCAAGGTCAACCTCTATTAGGTCGAGGTCGACCTTCCTAGATCAACGTCAACCTTTTTGGGTCGAGGTCGACCTCACTCCAGAATAGGTATAGATCTTCCCAGTTTAGGTCAACCTTTAAGGGTCAAGGTTGACATAACTGGGTCAGGTTTAAACTTTAAGGGTCAGGGTTAACCTTTCCTATAAAAACATGAATTTTAGATTACAGAAATCAACAAAAGAAAACTTACCTCAAGAAGCAGTTGTCTGGTAGCCAGGCACTATCTCAGGAACTCCATACGTGTCACTCAAAGTTCTTCTTTGATCGACATTCTTCTTTCTCTCCTTGAGTGTGAAAATGGTAAGAATGAGTAGGTATGTTCTCTCTTCACTTATTTATAGATCAAAATTAGGGTTTTTATTAGGGTTTGTTAGGGTTTATTTATGTTAAATTCAAATTTCCCTTCATATGTATTGAGATAGACATTCACTCTTTTCATCATATCTTGAGTTTGGTAACTCTGTTTTCAGTACCATCAGTGGTGTTGGAATCATGATTCAGATACCTAACTCCTTGAATTAGTTTAGGAAGGATAGGAATCCTTCTAAATGGTTTAGGAAAATTCTTTTCTCAACAAATTGCATATCCAATGTATAAGGCTATCCTTATCACCCTATTTCACCCTTCAGAAGTAGAAAGCTGAAACAGGGGGGCATAAGGGGCTCTATGCACTTCTCAATTTCATTTTAGTAAGTCTTAGGTGATTTATGTATTTTCATTAACCTTGTGTGCTATAGGTTGCGGGTACTAATGGTTTTTTGTAGGACCTCCACATTAAGGACTTGGTTATATCCTTTTTATTTATTATGATGTTTTATTACTTTAGCTTGCATATTCACGTAGTGTCATATCTAAGATAAAGTGGGCACTAAATGTATTGTCTTAAAATATAAGCACTTCCATTTTGGTAGGTTTAGCACCCTCATTTAGTGCATTTTCATGATAGATTTGTATTTAGGATACATTTGCACTTGTTTCTTTGTTTCTAGGTGAATTTAGGATTAAGATCCCAAGGATTCTCCTTGATTTCCTTCTTTATGGCTCTATTTTATAGGTAGGACCTATGTATTGGTCCTCCTAGCCTTCATCACATCTTTTCTAGGCCTCTACGTGCTTTTCTAACACTCTGTCATGTTTTCCCATCATTCCAAGTCTCTGGCTGACCTACAAACTTCTCTGATTCCTATGTTGACTACCCTAAAACCTTGGGCCAGGGTTGAGGTTGACCCTGACCTAGTTCAGGGTCAAGGTCAACCTTGACCTAGGTCATGGTCTAGGTAGGCCTTGACCTTTGTTAGGTTTTGGTCCTTGTTTCCAAATTTTGATCATAGCAAGTCCCGAAATTAAAAATGGGCCTCTGGATCCGAATGCAGAAGGGGTTTTATTTAAAAATCATTTATTATTTTTCCCTCCTTATTTGGCTATTGTGATTGGAGCATAATTCAAGGTGAAATTTGAATTAGGGGCCCTTACATTTCCCAAGAAGCCTTTCCTTGGAATCTCTATATAAGCACTCTCTTTTGCCTTCATTTCCATCAAGCGACTTCAAGTAACAAGAAAGAAGTGATGATGAGGAGATGATGATGCAAGATTGCAAGAGGATGATATAGAAGAACAAGATATTGATGATATTGTAATCACCTAAAAATGGACAAAGATAATTAAATGATAAATCAAGTCAAATCAAAGCAAATTCAGGACAAAATTGAAAAAATTGAATCACAATGCATAATTAGCCAATCAAAATTAAAATCAAGTCTTAATTTGAGATAAATCAAAATTGAGAGTGTTTTAATCAAAAGCAATCAAATCAAAATACAATTAAATTAAATAACTATATAGTCTTGGATTAAATCAAATTCAACCCATTCAAGGGGTACATGGCTAAATAAATCAATTAAAATCAATTAATAAATCATAATTTCTCTCAACAACCCAAAAAGGGAGGAAATTCAATCAACCAATAGGATTTGAGGAAAGGTATTCAGATGGATCAAGCCAAATTCAATCTCAATCACTCAAAGTGAAACAACATCTTGTCCATTGATCTTGTCTACTTGTCCCAAGCTTTGAGGACACAAAATTTGCATTGTCTTCAAAGGGTGGAACCAAAAACTTAACCAAAGCTTAATCATGATCAACACAACTACACCCCCTACCATTGGGAAAATATATAAAAGGAAGACCAAAATCATCATAATTCATAACCACACATCTTAGAATTGCATCAAAACTCTTGCATTTTATAGCTAGAAAGGCATTTTAAGAACTTAATTAGCATTCAATTTGATCTAATTGTTAGCTTTAGCTTCATCTTTATCATTTCTCATTCTAGGATTGTCATTAATGGTAGCTTGCTGAGAGCTTCTATTAACACTCTTAGATAGAGAGCCATAGGATGCTCAATTGATCTTAAAATTGCTAAATAGAGTATTTATTGTGGTTTATTTAGTTACTATTTCATTTATTGTCAATACTAATTCTATGAAGATACTATTTCTTGTATACAAAATGGCACCCACCGTGGGGCAAAATGCTTCACTTTACTAAACGCTCAGATTCATATCATTTTTATCAAATTTGTATGTGTTTAACTCTTGGCTTTTTCAGGAAACAACACTTTTGATAGGTTAAACAACACTTTTACATGATCAAATGATGCTTTCAAGCACTGTTCTGGCGATTCTGTGATAAATTTGTGTGCCTTTACACCGATCAGTGACACTTTTGATCTTTCTATTATCTGTCAATCATTCTTACAATGCTTTTACATGATCAAACGAAACTTTCAAGCACTGTTTCAGCACTTTTGCGATAAATTTTTGCGCATTTGCACAGATTAGTGGCACTTTTGATCTTTCTATTATCTGTCCATCATTCTTACAATGCTTTTGCATAGACAGATAGTGCATTTTTCCTGACTACTGTGCGCTTTTGATATTTTACTAAGCGCTTTTACTATATTTTTACCGCCTTTAATCATTTTAGTAGTGCTTCTGCTAGTTATTTGTGTGCTTTTAAATTTTTTGACAGAGTTAAAGCAATGCTTCTAATCTGATTAACAACACTTTTAAGTAGTAAAATAGCACTTTTAAACATTACGGCAGTGCTTTTGCATAAACTATAAATTTTCATTATTTGATTGTGGTAAAATGATTTTCATAACTCTGCAAGATGTCTGACCACAGAAAAGAAAAAAATCCAGAGAGAAGATTCAACAGAGATGGAAAAGCTTTGACAAGTAAGGCTTAAAATTCAGTTTTGTCTTTGTTTCTTCAAAGTTATCTTTAGTTTCATCACTTTGGTTGGCTTTGTTGACTAACTTGCTAGTGGAAAAACACATTGGAAAGGAATTATAGCCAAGGTAAGCATAAAATCATGGAAATAACTCAAAAATGCCCCTAACTTTTGTGAGCTACAAGGAAAGGTAAGCCTTAAAACTTGGTGATTTGCGTGCTTAAATTGTGGCTTTGTCCTTTCAAAATCTAGTAATTTGGATAGCTTAAAGGAATAAACCAAACACTTAATTGAAAAAACCCTTGTTTGTAGAAAAGAGTAGCAATACTTGATTCTCATTAGTTAGTGGGTTGGAAATTGAACCTTGTTAAGTATGTTTGTTAAAAAGTGCTAAAAAAAATAAATAACGTCCTACGGAGAATACCATGCTAGAACTTTAGTTGGGCTTGCCTCCCGAGATTTTCCTTAAAAGGGCCGGTGAGAGGGACAGCCCAAAGTGGGATACACTTTCTTTTTTTGCAATAATCCAACCCACTATAAAAAAAAAATGCATACATCCTTAATGAGGTGTGTGACAAAAGGATTTTAAATTTTTGAACTTCCTCGAGTAGTCCTCATGGATTGCACAAAACTCTGACATACAGGTTGTGGGAAGCCCCTTAACGTACTTGGGGGATGAAAGTTTAAGATCCATTTGAATGGAATCCATACTAAATCCTTGATAAATTAGCAAGCCTACCTCATTAGAGCCATTTAAAAGCCAAATTTGACCTAAGGTAGATTGCTTGGAAGAATTTCTTGTGATAGTTGATAAAATCATTGTGTTGTGCTTGAAGTTCTTTGATTACAAAAAGAAAAAATTCATTAAGATCCAAATATCAATTAACAATAAAGATTCAAAAGAATATTCTATCCACAAGAATTCAAGAAATAGAAAAAGAAATGGAAACATTATCCAACCAATTATCATTAAGAATATTGTTTCCTTACCTCTATGATCAAGAAGAACCTCATGAACGCCATATCTTTGATAATTCAAAATTTGATCAAAAAGAATATCATGAAAACCCTATGTTTGATAAAAAATATCCTAATGATAAACCAATATTTGATGAAGAACCTATTTCAAAATATCAAGAGAATCTCATCTTTGATCAACAAAATCAAGAGGAATTAGTCCCATCTCAACAATATTCATCATATGAAAATTCTTTGAGAAACACAAATACATCCAAATATCCTTGGGATAGATCATGTACTCCTTTGGGACAATCTTATGAATTAGCTTTGGAAAAACTCCTTGAAAATAATCTCATCTCATTGCCTCAAATCACTTCATGTGGTTTTATCTTTTTGAGTAACTATTGTGCATATCATAGACATAATGAGCATGAAACTTCAAATTGCATGAAGTTGAAACATGAAATCCAAAATCTTATTGATGATGACTTAATTGAAATTGAAAATCCTAATGGATCATCTAATGAAGATACTTTTCTCAAGCAAGATCAAACTTATGAACACATGTCTAGTAGTGGTCCTCTTATAGCTTTCACCTATTCCACCATTCCTCCATTTCATATAGAAGAAAAGCTATCCAATACTCCTCCATCAAACAAAGATCCAAAAAATTTTCATAATGACTATGTATACCCTCAAGGGCTACCTCTAAAAGAGATCCAAGCTAACCTATATCTTGCTAGAAACTTCTTTCATGCTTCAAAGGTTATAGACTCCAAGCCTTCATGTGCTACAATTCCTATTGTACCTATTACAAATGAACATCCATCATCCCTTCAAGAATCCCTCGTGTGGATCCAAACTCCTAAATTATCCTTAGAAGTGGCTCCATGTCAAGAGATTAATCAAAAGTGCAAAGAAATAAGTCTTATTAAGGATCAAGATCAAGATAATATCCCTTCTTATTCTATATTTGACCAAAGTCCCATATCCCAAGAATCCCATGATGAATCCTTCATACCCTTCCATTTCTTTCAACAAGATACCCTTCCACCTCAAACATCCCATATTCCTTCACTTCCTATGTCATACCCATCTCCTAAGCAATATCAAGGTATTCCTTCCATCTCTAATGAACTTATCGAAAATCAAAAGAAAAGTATTTTTCCTAGGCTATCAAAAGATCCTTGTCAAGACCAAAGTACCCCAACATCCACTTTTCATAAGCCTCCATATATATCTCAAAATTCTCCCATTATTCCTAATTCTTTGCATAAGAACAAATGTCCTCAAGCTTCAACTGCTGATATCAAAGTCAATCCTATCAAATCTACTCATAAACCTATTGGTACAAAGATAAATCTGAAAGATGAAAGCCTTGGCCATGCAGCTCACAATAAAGATGTTGATATTCTTCCCACATATCATTTATCTCCATTTTCACATAAGCACCATCCTTCTACATCTTCCAAATCCATCCTTGGTCCCTATATCCCACACTTGAAACCTTATACATCCTCCAAATCCATATTGGGCCCTTACATTCCTCCATCAACCTTTCCTACCAATCCTATCCCACCATCCCCTTACCTTACCATGTATCAAGATCAAAAATGACATACATACTTGAGAAACCAAGCAACCATCCATGTCAATCCTCCATATAAGGCCATCCATATGAACCATCCATATCAACCTTATTCATCCACCAATTCCAAGTCCTTTGTAAGAAGTTTGGATGTGCAACATAAAAATCAGAAATCCAAGAATCCACTTATGTATGAAGAGAACCATATCCCATCTAATCAACATGTGAATGAAAAGAAAAAATAAATATTCAAGAGACCAAAAAGGTCCATCAAGAAAAAATAAAAATCAAATAAAATGTGGATTCCTAAATCCCTCATTGAAGAAATGCATTCTAAAGAATCCAAAAGGAAAGAAAAATCAAAGAAAGTGTGGATTCCCAAGTCACTTTTAAAGGACTTACACACAAAAGAGAAATCAAAGTTGACATTCAAGCTTCCAAAGGATTCCACTTCACATTCTCCCAAACACATTCCATCTTATCTATCCATTTTGAGTCCTTGTGTCCCAAAATCCACATCCTCTCTTACATCAAAATCCCAAGCTATTTCACCCATTTTTCCTCTATTATTCCACTACCCTTCAAGGTGTGTATCAATGTTGATCTTGATAATACTTCTTATCCTCCTATTAATTATCCTTCCATTCCCTTTTTCATGCCCACATATGGAAAAACTTATTATCCTCTCATTCATTATCCTTCCATTTCCATTATCCAATCCATTGCATAAATCTTTAGCGACCCTCTACATTATCCACCATATCACCTTTCCATCACCATATCAACATCTTTGAGCATACCTTTCAGAAGCCTTGGCTTGTCATATCATACATTTTCAAGGAGTATCCAAAGAGCATGAGGCTTGAGTTCATCCAAAAAGAGAAAAAAAGAAGAAAAAGAAAAGAAAAGAAACCCATCCTATGGTGAAAACCACTTCTTGTGGCATCTTGGACAAGTACCATGATGAAAACCTGGCAAACAAGCGTCACGCGTAATTCCTCTTTCTTGCACTCTACACTTGGGGGAAAGTTTCATTCATCATATCCTCCATGTTTTTACCATTGATCTCAATTGTATCTATATTCCATTTTTCACCTTTGACCTTGACAAGGTTGAACATATCTATGAGCATTAAGCATCTTGACATGAGTTATCCTATCCATTAGCCTATTCACTTGTTGCATTCACACTACCCTATCATGATCTTTCTTATCCTAAAGCAACCTTCATTATTCCTAAGAAGCCTTCCCATAATCCCAAACCATTCACTCATAGCCTTCATCACCCCTTTATCATAATTGTGTGATCCTATACACATTGATCCCTTGATCTTGATCCAAATGAAAAATAAATAAATGAAAAAAATATTATAAAAAGTCTCTTGATATGTCCACTCCTTTGGACAATTGTAATGACATCAGGTCATTATTCCATATGCTATCCAACACCAAATCATTGGCCTATATTGTAATATTATTTTTTCCCTAGCTTGGATAATCTTGAGGAGATGGTCCTATGGGTATCATTCACTTGCCTCATCCATCATGACCTATTCATCTAGCATCCATCAGTTTGCAAATCCATCTTTCATGTCATATACCTTGCTAGGCATTGGGGACAAATTCAATGTGATCTTGTTTGAGAACTAGTGATCTCTAAAAATCTAAAAAAGTAAAAATGTTCCTCAGATAATCCAAAAAAATTGAAAATCTCTAAAATCCAAAAAAAAAAAAAAAACTCTAAAAATCCAAAAACATAAAAAATTTCTAAAAATCCAAAAAAATCAGAAATCTCTAAAAATCCAAAAAAATTGAAAATCTTTTAAAAATCTAAAAAATTGCAAATCTGAAATTACTCTCAAAAGTTGCATTGCCCAACAAAGCATGATCTTTGCTAAATCAAACTAGGGGCACCAATCCAAGTTCAATGAGCTTAGCAAAGAAAACATCAATTGGCTCAAATCATTGCATCAAAATTGAAAAATTGCTACACTTGAACTTCATGATTAATATCACATTTCAAACATCCAAATACTTGATCTAACAACAACATTTGAAAAATCAAATCAAAATCTAAAAAGCTTAAACATAACTAAGGATCAAAGTGGATGAATTTTTTGAAATATGGATCTACAAACAAAAGAAAAAAAATGTTCAAAGTGATTACTTGATTGGTGAAATCATGTCTTTTTAGCAAATCAATGAAGTCTTGGACTAGATGAGTGATGATGAAGACATGATATTTTCTTGATTTTTGCTTGAGTGCTTTCCATGTTGATTCATAACAGTATGTGAATCCATCTAATGACATGATCATCAAAGAATCATCAAGGAAATTTGTATGTAAAAGGGATCAATTCTTTGTCTGTTTACTTGCAATTATTAAAATATGAGGAAAGAGGTATTCATATCATCATGGTTGAACCAGTGACAGTTGTACCAATTTCATGTTCCAAAAGCTTGATGATGAAAATAAGCTTCCTAATCTTGAATAATGACAGTTAGTTGCATACATCTTAGATTAAGTGCATTGTATATTGTTTTGCCTTTCTTAGCTTACTTTGCAAGAGGAAAAAATGAAAAAAAGGGGGTGGAGTTATCATCATCAAAAGACCAAATCAAGATACATCAAATGATCAATGATATCATCAATGGTACATCATCAAATTTCTTGAAATCTACATCATCAAATGTCTATCAATATAATCAAAGTCTTGACCAACATCATCAATGTTTGAAGTATCCATCATCAAAAATCATGCTCAATTAGAATCATCAAAGGTACATCAATATCAGATTGATACACCATCAAAAAGGAAATGTCTAATCCATCAAATGATTCATGCTACATCAAGGACATCATCAATAATCAATCATGTTGATCAATTAGGGGCAACCTAATTTTGCATCATGAGAAAATCCAATCAACCCTGTATCATCAAAATATCTAATTATATCATATCAAATATCAATCAGTCAAATGATCCAAGTGATCATCTAACGTCAATCAAGTTATCCTATCATCCATTTTCTTATCTTGAGCACATCAAATCTCCTAACTCTAGATCTTGAGGAAGGAAAATCTTTGTTTTGTCTCTTTAGATCGTGAGAGAAAAATATCAACCCATCAACTTATCCTATTAGATTGACATCAACATCAACCAAGTGATTCTAACTGACATCAAACGATACCAAACCATTATCAACTTATCTAGAGCATCAACATCTTATCAATCAAATATTTTCTCATCAAATTCTCTCATGATCGGGGTATTTCCAAATTTCTATATCGGGAAACAAATCAAAATTTCCCATTCTCAACCAAATCATCCAAAATCATTTCGATTAATTTCTCAAGGGGGCATACCATCGGATAATCAACATCAGCAATATCATCATTGAAACAGGAGAATGATCATCAAATCAGAGCGAAAGCTTTTATCAAGAAATTTTTCGTAAATAAATCAAATAGGGCATCACATCAAAATCAATCATCAAATTAGGTATCACATCAAGATTTTTCATCAGATCAAACATTATATCAGGGAGTAATTAAAGAAGGAACATCATCAGAATGATCATCAGAACTGCATCAAGGATATAAAATTAATCAAAATCTGCATCAATCTCATATCAGATATCAAGGATTGACCATTAAAAGACATCAAACGAACATCAAAGATCGACCATCAACAAAACCAGGACCTATCATCAAGCAAGATTAGAGTATTCTTTGAATCAACATGCTTTGCACGTCAACTCAAAGGAGGGCATTTCTAATCACCTGAAAATGGACAAAGATAATTAAATTATAAATCAAGTCAAATCAAAGAAAATTTAGGATAAAATTGAAACAATTGAATCACAATGCATAATTAGCCAATCAAAATTAAAATCAAGTCTTAATTCGAGATAAATCAAAATTGAGAGTGTTTTAATCAAATGCAATCAAATCAAAATACAATTAAATCAAATAACTGTATAGTCTTGGATTAAATCAAATTCAACCCATTCAAGGGGTACATGGCTAAATAAATCAATTAAAATCAATTAATAAATCCTAATTTCTCTCAACAACCCAAAAAGGGAGGAAATTCAATCAACCAATAGAATTTGAGGAAAGGCATTCACATGGATCAAGCCAAATTCAATCTCAATCACTCAAAGTGAAAGATCATCTTGTCCATTGATCTTGTCTACTTGTCCCAAGCTTTGAGGACACAAACTTTGCATTGTCTTCAAAGGGTGGAACCAAAAACTTAACCAAAGCTTAATCATGATCAACACAACTACACCCCCTACCATTGGGAAAATCTATAAAAGGAAGACCAAAATCATCATAATTCATAACCACACATCTTAGAATTGCATCAAACCTCTTGCATTTTATAGCTAGAAAGGCATTTTAAGAGCTTAATTAGCATTCAATTTGATCTAATTGTTAGCTTTAGCTTAATCTTTATCATTTCTCATTCTAGGACTATCATTAATGGTAGCAAGCTGAGAGATTCTATTAACACTCTTAGATAGAGAGCCATAGGATGCTCAATTGATCTTAAAATTTCTAAATAGAGTATTTATTGTGGTTTATTTAGTTACAATTTCATTTATTATCAATACTAATTCTATGAAGATACTATTTCTTGTATACAGATACCTTGAAGGAAGAATTTTGTGAACAAGCTATTGTGGACATTCATTTGGAGCAAGAAAGATTCCTTCTTCCTTGATCTACCATTTTCAACATTCAAGCATTCAAAAGATACAATCATGGGGTAGCAACTATGGATTGTGAGTTTGGTAGGAGTAATTTAGCCTTGGGGGCTTGGTATGATTTCTTTATCATATTCAAATCTATGCATTTCTCTCTCATTTCAATTCATGCTAGGGTTTTAATCTAGAGGATTAGAACTTGGCTTTGCACATTCAAAGCTCTTCCTACGAGAAACACACACACATATTCTATTACATCTAGCTATTTGTGGAGGTGGAGATCACCAAAATAGGGGTTTGACTAAGGCAAAACTCTATATAGCCACCCCAAAACACTATTTTCAGATATCTACAGTCGTTGTTTTGGGAGTTGCAGAAAAAATATGGATACCCTTTTCAGAAAACTTTCAAGATTCGCAAACATAATTTTTGTCAGAGTGGTACAGGTCAAGGTCGACATAAAGGGGTCAATGTCAACCTTCATTTGGGTCAAGATTGACCTGACTTAGAAAAGGAAAAGATTTCTAGGTTTTCTTCGTCTTTGTTTTTCTATTCCAAATTTGGTTTCATAATTTTGAGAAACTTAGTACAGACACTAGAAAACATGTATTTCTAGATCTTTTATGAGGTATGTATTTCATTTTATCTAATTTCATTATTCTTTGCAAGCATTTCTAGATTTATATTCTTTATCATTAAATTTATATGTATGTGTAAAATATTGGTTTAGGGTCTCTTTTATGTGCATTGTTCCAAGCCCTATCCATATTTTCCACACTACAATATGATATCTCATGATCATCCAATACCAAATCACCATGTAATGTCATACATCCAAAACCACATAATAAAGCTAAAATAATCAACACACACATGAAAGTGGCCTAAAAGGGTTTGGAAATATAAAACTAAAAAAGAAAACTATGGGTGGGCACTATGGTAACCATTTTTTTAAGAAAAATCAACCAAATACAAATTATCCTCCCAATGAGTCTATCTATCCATGACATACATCCTCAAAATATCCTCTAACACCCAATTAATCCTCTATGTCTGTCCATCAGTTTCAAGGTGATATGCTGAACTAAAATGTAGAAGTGAATACTGGATCCCTATCCAATATAATGATGTGGGGGATACCATGTAGTTTCATAATATCCTACATAAAGACTCTAGCTACTAAATTTGTTGTGTAGGATGTTCTCATAGGAGAAAAGTGTGTCACTTTAGTCAACCGGTCATCAGTGACTATGATGGTATCATGTCTGTGAGGAGTTACAGGTAGACCCATGATGAAATCCATTGAGATGATACCCAATTTCCATGATGGAATGAGATCAGGCTATAAAATCCCTTCTGGATGTTGATGGTATACCTTAACCCTCTAACACTCTAGACATCTTGCCAAAAAATCAGTAATGTCACATCTCATACTAGACTAGTAATATAATTTTTGAAGGTCCACATGAATCTTCTTGACACCTGGATGTGCTAAGTAAGGTGCACAATGAGCCTCAAATAAAAGAAAGGTACAACAATCATTTGTTGGAGGTAAATATATCCATCTCATATAACACAAAAGACTATCTAAATCTAAAACATAACCTGAAAACCTACCTTTGAAAGGTCTCCCTAACTCAATCTCAACACTCACTTCCTTGTATCAAGTATCTATAGGTAGTTCTCAGAGTATACGACATCACAAATATAGACTAAGATTCAAACTTGATATCTCATGCCTCCTATGACTCAAGTTTTCAGCAACCACATTATCCTTATCCTAGATGTACTTTACCTCAAAGTCATACTCACAAAGAAAATTCTTCCTTTGCCTCTTCCTAGCATACAAATTAGGATAGGTAAAGATATACTACAAACTATGGTAATCACTATGAAGCTCAAATCGATGTCTCGATAGAAAATGTCTCCATCAAAGTAATGCACGAACCAATAATGCTAACTCAAGATTATGTGTAGAATAATTCAATTCATGAGAGTCATAAGGAATCACAAGTCCTTCTTGCATAAGGAATTCTCCAAGACCTTCCAAAGAAGCATCAACGCACACCATAAAATTACTCATTGGGTCTGGTATTGTTCAAATAGGTGCACTAGTCAAACACTCCTTGAGGTTTTGAAAAGTCTCTTCACACTTATGTGTCCAAACATACTTCTTCCCTTTCCTTTGAAGAGAAGTAATATGATATGGAACTCTAGAGAAGTCCTTAAAAAACCTATGATAATGTTAGAAATAGGGAATACTGAGAGGGGGGCGTGAATCAATATTTCACAAACTTTTACTTTTTCCCAATTATGGATATAAAAAATTAACTTGAAGCTTTCATAACAAAGTAAACTAAATAACAAGCATAGCAATAAAATAGATTGAACTCATAACACCATGTTTGTTCTTGAGGAAACCTTGGCTAAGAGAAAACCCCCGATGGGGATGATACCCACAACTGATCCACTAATCAAAAGTATTCGGTTAAGGATGTTGACCCTGCTAGGAGTCTATTACATACATATAGTGTCTATGTCCTAATTAAAGGACTCTAGGCCTTGTTAGGAGCCTCAACCATACTAGGAGTTGGTATTACAAAAATAGGATCTGTGCAAGATGAGCACACTGCCCAAACATGCAATATACAATGATATCTAAATACAAAAGTAAAGTACATAACCTTTTTGGTGCAAGAGCACCTAGGCTAACCTCCAATGTCTATGCCATTTTGGCTTGTATCTGACATTATCCAAGTCAGAGGGTTGTGTGTTTGATCTGGACCTTAGGAGGTCATTGCAAATGTGGGCTAGGTGAGTTAGTGTTAGAACTAAGGTCACAAATTAGTCTTTGTTAGTTGTTTTTAATAGCTTAGTCTTAGAAGCTTAAGGTTAGGATTTGAGCTATAAATGTGTTCTAAAACATGTGAGATGTAAGAAAGATGCCTTGAGGCCTTAAATGAAGTTGGTTAATTGAGATATAGGGGTTATAGGTCTTAAAAGTTAGGATGGTGGCATGAAAGAAAAGATACCAAATGTTGTTATGAAGTTGTCATGACAACATTTGCAATAATGGAAAATGTTGCATGCAACTCAACAACATTGGATCCCATAGAAGATATGAGTGGGAGATTAACTAAGAAGGCCTAAAAACATGGAGAATGGAATCTAAGACCATCTCAAGCTTTAATCTCAAGGAAGAGATCATTGTAACAAGTTTTTGAATAGAGAATACAACTCTACAACTCTGTTTAGTGAGGAACCCGAGCATTATAGTGTGACAACGATACTAAATGGATTGCATGTTTTAATTTAGTGATAGATTAGTGTTCATAGGATAGTTCTAAGACTTTTTAATTCTGTAATCAAGTTGATTTGAGTTGTTTTTTTGTCTTGAATAAATTGTTTAAGGTCTAGAAGTTTTCTTGGTCCTATCTTGACCAGTTGGCCATTTCATGGCTCCCCCATGAAATATAGCCATGGGATATTCCTAAGGGTAGATGAATGTTTTAGGGGATCCATTGGTCTATAAATATTTAGGATTAGGATTCATGAAGAGGTGAGGAACTATTTTTAATGGCAAGCCCTAGGCAAGCTTAGAGTGCCTGGTTAGAGGCTTGACAGTGTTAAATTGAAGATTATATGCAGGGGTTTGAAGTACAGTATGGAAAAAGTATAGTTCTAGGTGGGATATAAACACATCAATTCATGTTATGAGGATTTTGGTCATACCAATCCATTTGAGTGAGTTTCAATCAAGAAATTAGTCTAGTCCTAGGAAATAGGCTTGTTAGCCCTATTTGGCCTAGATTATAGTAATCCTATGTACAAAAGACTTAGGAGTTTAAAACCTACAGAATCATTTATAAAATCCAAAAGGGTATCCAAATCCCTAATTTTATTTTTTAGGTAATTTGGAAATATTTGAGTATAAAGTGAGAAAACTCCTTGTCAAGGGCTACAAGGATTTAGGCCTAATTAGGCCTCCTCAAGGTGAAATCTTGAACCCGGTGGAAAAGGGCTTGGAGATCCTTCAAAATGGATCCAAATGGAAGTGATATGAATTTTATTGAGGCATTTGAAACCCCTACAATAAGTTTGAATGTTTGTGTCAAGATGGCACTTAGATCCTTCTAAGTGTAGTATAAGTATTGAAGTAACTAAAGGGTGTTTGTCCTTCAAGGTGAAGCAAAAGGAGTGAGACTATTGGAGAAGAGTTGGATTAGGTCTTAGTTAATCATCTAAGCCTATCAAGGACCTAGAGGAGATTAGGATCCTAGAAGAATACAAGGAAGATCTTCTTAGCAAGGTGTGCAAGCAAACCTAGAAGCACTCACATCATATTGGTATCAGATCTTGTTTTGATCAGGCTTGTGGTTAATGTTGTAGCCTACTGAATCAGTAGGAGAAAATACATATTTTGAGTCAAAAGAAGCTAAAGAAATTGTGACTAACACTAAGTTAGCCAAGAAGGTGGAAGACCAAGAAGAGGATAACAAATTACTAAGGGAAAGATTGGTTCAAATGGAACAACTCTTGGGTGAAGTCCAAGACAAAGCTGATAAGGTGAAAGATAAGATAGATTAGAAGGAAGAGAAAGAAGAAAGGGAAAAGGAATTGGAATTGGAGGAGGAAGCTCCAACCCCTAACCTTGTTCTTCTTGAAGAACCCTTCTTGAAGGCACTAAAGGCCTTAAGTGGCAAAGCTTTGGAGGGTGTACCACTATTTAGTGAACAAATGGATCTAGATTCAGTCATGGATTGGATTGAAAACATAGAGAATCACTTTGAATGTGATGGTATCTCAGAGGCCCAAAAACTTATGGTGGCCAAATCAAGGTTGAGAGGTTCAACACTCACATGGTGGAAGTTTGTGCAAACTGAAAGAGAAAAAGAAGGAAAGGGTCCAATAGTTACATGGAAGGGCATGGTAACTAAGGTGAAGCAGACCTACCTACCTGATGACTATGAAGTTCAGTTACATAGGAGGAGACATAATCTTAGACAAAAATATTTGGATGTGCAAGCATACACCGAAGAGTTCCAAAAGTTGTGCTTAAGATCAAAAGTGGTTGAGGATGAAAGTATCAAGCTAGCTAGGTACTTGAATGGTCTCAAATGGTCTATTAAAGAAGACACGAGTCTTGTGAACTTCAAAACTATCCACCAATGTTATCAAATGGCCTTGAAGATTGAGGAGAAAGGAAAAAGAAAGCAAGAACAAACCTCCAAAGGAAGAGGTAAAGGAAGAGATAGTAGAGGACAAAGAGGTGGCTATGGTGGAAGGAGTTCAAAGTCAAGAACTCAAGGAGAAGTCAAGTACACTAAGCAACAAGAAGGAAGCTCTAGTAGAGGTGGTAGAGGAAGGAGCTCTAACTTTAGAGGAAGAAGTGGTGGACAAGGAAGAGGCAATTACTTTGCCAATATGAAATGTTATCATTGCAACCCAATGGGACACCCTGCCTATAGGTGTCCATAGAAGGGTAGTACTTCTCAAGGAGGTGATAAGAGAACTAATTTAGTTCATGAGGATAAAAATGCAATAGAGAAAAATTATGAGGTACCACTGACATCAGAGGAAGGAGAGAACCTCATGATGAGGAGAACTTTGATCAAGAAGTTAGTTAAAGAAGAACCAAGCCAAAGAAGGTCCCTATTCAGAATAAAGTGTAAGATGATGGGAAAAGTGTGTAGAGTCATCATCGACTTAGGGTCTATTGAAAACATTGTGTTAGAGGAAGAAGTTAGAAATCTAAGCATGAAAAGGATACCCCACACTAATCCTTACAAGGTCACATGGCTGAATAAAGGCCAACATGTCTTGGTAAATGAGCAAGCTTGGGTGGAGTTCTCAATTCAAAGGTATAAGGACAAAGTTTTGTGTGATGTGTTACCTATGGATGCATATCACTTGCTCCTAGGTAGACCATGGAAATTTGACCACCAAGCTATGCATGATGGAGTGAAGAACTCCTATTCTTTCAAGAAGGATAATGTGAATTTCAAAATTTAGTCACTATTAGAGGATGCAGAAGTGAAGACAACATGTCCTAATGTGATCATGGTTGGTGAAAAAGAGTTCTTAGAAGCCATGGAGGAGAGTGAAGGAGTTGGATTTGCATTGGTGTTAAGACCAAGAGAGGTGGATGAAGGTAAGGCAACCAAAAAGATAGAGTTACCTAAGGAGATACAAAGTATGTTGCAGACTTATGAAGGCATAGTAAGTGATGGACAACCATCAACATTACCCCCTAAAAGAGCCATAAGTCATAGGATAGACTTGATACTAGGAGCTACCCTACCAAATAAGGCAGCCTACAAGATGACCCCTCAACAAAATGAGGAAATTGCTAGACAAATACAAGAACTCCTAAACCAAGGTCTCATTAGAAAGAGCATTAGTCCATGTGCCGTACCCACTATCCTAGCATGTAAGAAAGCAGGAACTTGGAGGCTTTGTACTAATTCAAGGGAAATAAATAGGATAACCATTAGATATAGGTTCCCTATTCCTAGGATTAAAGACCTAATGTATTGTCTAGGTGAAGCCAAGTATTATACCAAGATAGACTTAAAGAGTGGTTATCACCAAATTAGGATACATGAAGGAGATGAGTGGAAAACAACCTTCAAAACCAATGAAGGTTTGTATGAATGGCTTGTCATGCCATTTGGACTATCTAATGCCCCCTCCACATTCATGAGGCTCATGAATGAAGTCCTCAAAGACTACATTGGCAAATTTGTAGTGGTATATCTTCATGATATACCGATTTACAGTAAGACAAAAGGTGAGCATCTCCAACACCTTGAGACTATTTTCAAGAAGTTGCATGATGAAAAGTTGATGATCAACTTGGAGAAGTGTGAGTTATCAAAATAGAGCTGGTGTACCTTGGGTTTGTTTTATCTCATGGTAATCTGAAAATGGACATCAATAAGGTTGAAGCCATCATAAATTGGCCTACTCCAAGGACAACAACAGAGGTAAGAAGATTTCATGGCCTTGCTCAATATTATAGGATGTTTATAAGGCAATTTAGTGCTATTTGTGCTCCTATGTTGGAAACCATTAAAGGAGGCATGAAGACTAAGTTTGTATGGAATGAGAAAGCTAAAAAGAGCTTTGAGTTGTTAGAGGAAAAGATTTCTACCCAACCTATTTTAGTCTTTCCAAGCTTTGAGAAGCTATTCACCATAGAATGTGATGTAAGCAATGTGGCTATTGGAGCTATTCTAAGCCAAGAGGGTAAAGTAGTGGCTTTTCATTTAGAAAATTTAAGTGAAGCTAAGAATAAGTATTCTTCTTATGACCTTGAGATGTATTCATTGGTTCAGGCTTTAAGGAAATGGAGGCACTATTTTCTTCCCAAGGATTTAATAGTCTATTCAAACAATCAAGCTCTTAGTTTCTTGAACTCTCAAGATAAACTAATTCATAAGAACATGAAGTGGGTTTAATACCTAAAAGCTTACAATTTTAATATCAAGCACAAGAAAGGAGTACTCAACAAGGTGGTAGATGCCTTGAGTAGGAGAGCTCTTACCATCCAAGAGATTTAGTTGAAGAGCATGGCAATAGATAACCTCAAAGATCTATATGTTGATGATGAAGACTTTGTAGACATTTACAAGGTATGTGCTAAATACAAGAATCATTTTCATATCAAATATGTGAATACACTTTGCAAAGTGATCTTTTGTTTAAGGGAAATCAATTATGTGTCCCTAGAGGCTCTATTAGAGAGAATTTGATTCAGGAAAAGCACAATGGTGCATTGAGTGGTCACTTTGGGATCACTAAGACTCAAGAACTTGGTCAAAGGTTCTATTATTGGCCAAGGGTGAACCTTGATGTTAGAAGGTATGTTGAAAGTTTCATAGTGTGTCAAAAGGCCAAAGGTACTTCTTCAAATGTAGGCCTATATCAACCACTACCTATTCCCACTAGGCCATGGGAATGCTTGAGCATGGATTTTATAGTTGGTTACCCAAGACAAGACAAGGCATGGATAGTGTTTATGTAGTTGTGGATAGATTCAACAAGATGGCTCATTTTGTGCCATGTAAGACAACTAATGATGCCAGCCAAATAGCCTCTCTCTTCTTCAAAGAGATAGTTAGGATACATGGGTTATCTATGAGCATTGTGTCAAATAGAGACACCAAGTTTATTAGTCACTTTTGGAAGACTCTTTGGTAGAGATTGGGCACTAATTTATCCTTTGGATCTGCATACCATCCTCAAACTGATGGTCAGACCGAAGTGGTAAATAGAAGCCTTGGAAATCTATTAAGGTGCTTGACCAAGGAATATGGTCAACAATGGGATCAATTGATTGGATAGGCTAAATATGCTTATAATGACACTATAAATAGGTCAACAGGGAAGAGTCCCTTTGAAATATTATATGGTCTACATCCTATAGGAGTCTATGAGCTAAGAGACTTAAAGGATGGAGTGAAGGGAAGTGGATATGCTGATGACTTTGCTTATGCAATGCAGTAGATACATGATACAGTTAGGAAGACTTTGATAGAGAATACTATGAAGCATAAGAATAAAGTTGATGAGAGTAGAAGAGAAATTCAGTTCAATGTGGGAGATTTGGTGATGGTACATCTAAATAAGTCTAGACTTCAAAATGGAGTCCCACACAAGCTGCAAATGAGGAGGATAGGTCCCTGTCCTATCCTCGCAAAATATGGGAACAATGCTTATAGAGTGGAGCTGCCGAAGGGTAGTGGACTATCCCCTGTCTTCAATTTTATAGACCTAGTTCCTTACAAAGGAACACCACTTAATATGGATCAAAGCCTCAGTGAAGTCATCCAAGATGTGGATGCACTCAAATTACCTTCTGCTAAAGTCAAGAAGGCAGACAACATACTAGATACCAGAGTCTACAAGAAGACTAGAACCAAGGAATATAGAGAATATTTGATCAAGTGGCATGGTAAATCTGATGTTGATGTAGTATGGATCAAGGAAGCTGAATTCAAGAAGATGGGAGTTGATCCTACCTTACTCAATCCAAGGGTGGATTGAACTCTTTTGTCTAGGGGAGGATGGTGCAGGAGCACCTAGGCTAACCTCTAATGTGTATGTCATTTTGGCTTGTATCTAACATTAGCCAAGTCAGAGGGTTGTGTGTTTTATTTGGACCTTAGGAGGTCATTGAAAATGTGGTCTAGGTGAGTTAGTGTTAGAACTAAGGTCACCAATTAGTCTTTGTTAGTTGTTTTTAATAGCTTAGTCTTAGAAGCTTAAGGTTAGGATTTGAGCTATAAATGTGTTCTAAAACATGTGAGATGTAAGAAATATGCCTTGAGTCCTTAAATGAAGTTGGTTCATTGAGATATAGGGGTTAGAGGTCCTAAAAGTTAGGATGGTGGCATGAAAGAAAATATGCCAAATGTTGTTAGAAAGTTGTCATGACAACATTTGCAATAATGGAAAATGTTACATGCAACTTGACAACATTGGATCCCATAAAATATGGAGTGGGAGATTAACTAAGAAGACCTAAAAACATGGATAATGGCATCTAAGACCATCTTAGGCTTGAATCTTGAGGAAGAGATCATTATAACAAGTTTTTGAATAGAGAATACAACTCTACAACTCTGTTTAGTGAGGAACCCGAGCATTATAGTGTGACAGTGATACTAAATGGATTACATGTTTTAATTTAGTGATAGATTAGTGTTCATAAAATAGTTCTAATACTTTTTAATTCTATAAGAAAGTTGATTTGAGTTGTTTTTTTGTCTTGAATAAATTGTTTGAGGTATAGAAGTTTTCCTGGTCCTGTCTTGACCAGTTGGTCATTTCATGGCTCCCCCATGAAATCTAGCCATTGGATCTTCCTAAGGGTAGATGAATGTTTTAGGGGATCCATTGGTCTATACATATTTATGATTAGGAATCATGAAGAGTCGAGCAACTATTTTTAATGGCAAGCCCTAGGCGAGCTTAGATTGCTCGGTTAGAGGCTTGACAATGTTAAATTGAAGATTATATGGAGGGGTTTGAAGTACAGTACGGAAAAATTATAGTTCCAGGTGGGATATAAACACATCAAGTCATTTTATGAGGATTTTGGTCATACCAATCCATTTGAGTGAGTTTCAATCAAGAAATCAGTCTAGTCCTAGGAAATAGGCCTATTAGCCCTATTTGGCCTAGATTATAGGATTCTTGTGTACGGAAGACTTAGGAGTTTAAAACCTATAGAATCCTTTATAAAATTAAAAAGGGTATCCAAATCCATAATTTGGTTTGCAGTTCATTTGGAAAGATTTGAGTAGAAAGTGAGAAAACTCCTTGTCAAGGGCTACAAGGATTTAGGCCTAATTAGGCCTCCTCAAGGTGAAATCTTGAACCCGATGGAAAAAGGCTTGGAGATCCTTAAAAATGGATCCAAATGGAAGTGATGTGAATTTTATTTAGGAATTTGACACCCTTTCAATAAGTTTTAATGTTTGTGTGGAGATGGCACTTAGATCCTTCTAAGTGTAGGAGAAGTATTGAAGTAACTAAAGGGTGTTTGTCCTTCAAGGTGAAGCACAAGGAGTGAGACTCTTGGAGAAGAGTTGGATTAGGTCTTAGTTAATCATCTAAGCCTATCAAGGACCTAGATGAGATTAGGATCCTAGAAGAAGACAAGGAAGATCTTCTTAGCAAGGTGTGCAAGAAAACTTAGAAGCATTCACATCACTTTTACTGCTTCCGAATAGCTTTCCTATTCTTATTTAGCTTTCTTATTCTTATTTAGATTTCTAGGATCTTCACTTTCATACATAGAGTCTTCTTTCTTTTCTTCTTAAAATATACAACTTTTCATCACAACATTACAACATTACAAGACTTTTTACATCTTCTCATTACATGCTTCTTACATATATACAAGCTATTAATAATAATAACTTCTAGTTGGCTTTACTAAACATAGACTCTTTCAAAAATACAAAATTAATTCATCCTGCCTAAGGGTTAACATCTAGGATTTCATCCCTTATATGGTTAAGTCATTATTTTGATAAAAAAAATAATCCCTTAACTTAATACTCGCATTCTGTCTTCTTGCTCTATTCAGGTCGGCTCCAACACTGTCTCTGTAATCTTCTAATATCTCCTTTCGTACATGTCATACAGACTTGCAATCTCACATGTATCTTTGATATACATAGAATTATCCATCTTCAATTGTGCATGCACTAAAACTTCTTCTGTGAACATCGTTAACCAAAACTATCTCCGATTAGGCTGGTAAATACTGTTGTACTTAGACAATTTTCACTTGTGCTCATACAAAACTACTTTCTTCTATTATGTGATCAACATGGTGATTATATATTGCCATAATGACAACAATATGATATACTACTCAGCCAAATTTCCAAAAATCTCCCCCTTTGTCATTGGTGGCAACATATAAGAAAATTGGCTAAGTACCAAAAAATTTAAGATAAAAAATTATGGCCTTGATTATAAATTCATACAACTACATATATCTCCAAAATATCTATATCTTTGAAATATCTATACTCCCCCTAAGAGTATACTCTGTGCTATACATGTACTGTCTATACATACAATTTTCTACTAATACTGCTCCCCCTTTGACAACAATGACAAATGTGTCAATAACTTATGTCAAAAATTAGTTTACCTTTAAGATTTTAGAATTGCAAGGCCGGTAGGCTTGCAACACAATCTACAAAATTTGTCTTCAAACTCTCTATCTCCTTGTCCCATGATTTCTTTACCACATCTGAAACACTTAGAAGTGCACATAGGCCAAAAGATGCAATTTCACACGCCTTTAGGTTTGCATAGTGAAATTTTCCATAAGATGTCTTTGAAGAAAGACATTCCTCTAATTGAGTTTCAAGAATACTCAACTTAATTGATACATGCTCTCTTAATAGAGAGAATCTTTTCAATCTTTTCTCCTTCTCATCATTCAGAAGTGTCATATCATCATAGATTTTACTGATGTTCCTTTCAATGTCTGAGATCTTCACATTAGGGCCTGAAATAGTATTTACTGTCGCTTGTATCTCTGCGTCTTTGATCTTCATTTTCTCTGTTATTTTTGATATATGGTTTTCTGATTTTGTACATTGAATGTACAATGCTTTTCCTTTTGCCAAACAGCTTCTTAACACTTTAATACAAATATCCAAATTATCTATATCATTTCTGATATTCTGACATACATCTTGGAATATTTTACTTTCATGAGCTACTAGAGCTTTTACTGTGGCTATATCTGATAAGTTAGTGAATTTTGCATCAAAAGCTTTCACAACTTATTTTTCTTTTCCTTGTGGATCTTCCTTACTGATTTGACTAGATATTGTGCTTTGTAGTTTCTCAGTTACCTCAAGTAACATGCCTTCAAGGATTTTTACCTTCTTATTATTTCCAATAATTTTTTCAAAGATGAGATCATCTCTATTTGATCATCATCATCAACTTCCTATCCAAGACTAGCAAATATTGATTAAATATGTGGTTTTTCTGTTGCTTCCTTAGGCTCGGGAGTGATTACTATTTTTTCCTATGGAACTTCCTGATCTGTTGTTGCATTAATCTATGGTTCTTCTTATGTTACTTCTACTTCTTCTTCCTTTCTTGTTTCAACTTCTACTTCCTCGTTTTCTTCCATGTCCTTTTGCTCATTAGCCAAATCGTCAACAATGTCCACATGATCACTGAATGGATTTTCTTCATTGTCCAAAGTGATTTTTGTTCCTTAAACATTCATAGAATCATCTACAATATTAATAGATGGTGGTGGTGTTGGTGATAGATTTATCTGGTGTTTTGCTTCAACCACTTGATGAAACTCACTTATGTGCTCACTAGGACCGGAGGTCATAACTTTCACATCTGCTTCCTCTATCTCTTTGTTGATTTCCTCATAGTTACCTCCCATGATTAGTATAGTTCTTCTTTTCATTCTCAGATGGGTGCTAAGATTCTTCATGATCTCCTCAAATTGTTCTTCATCCTTTATATCACATAACTTTCTTACAAATCTTTCTCTAATTCTATTGTCTTCTTTTGTTGCTCTCTTTTTCCTGTTTACTAATTTCTCATATAAGTCATCAGGAATCTTTCCTTTAATGCTATCAAACTTCTTATCTGCCAGTATCATATGCCTGACAATTGCATTAAATTTCTTTGCCACTTCATACCAAAAATTTGTTCTTGGTTACCCATAAAACTTCATTCTTTTTGTGTACTCATACATTCATATAATTTCATGTGCTCTTAACCATAGCATAATTACATCATATAATATCTCATACTAAATTTGCAAGACTTAATCTAACTTCTACACTATTCTAATGCTCTATTCTAATCTAAATAATTAGTTAAATGCTTAAAGAAAGATTAGGCAATGATTCACACTTACTATTAGGTACTTCACCTGTCTGATTTCTTGGTATACTAAGTGTGCTTGCTTGATCTATGGCTTTAACAAATTTGACTTCTTTCGAGTTACTAAAACATCCTTTTTGAGTGTTGTTTGTGTTCTCATTTCTCCTTGTATAGTTTCTAGGAGTAGGGTTTCTCATGTTGTTGATTCTACAAAATCTTGCTATATGACCAAACTTTTTGCATATCCAACAAACTACTCCATTGTTTCCATATCTAGGTCCTATCTGACTGATTTGTGTTATGTAATTTCTAGCAATATGTCTAGTATTTTTGCATCTATAACACACAACTCCATTCCTTTTGTTCATATCTTCAATAGGACTTTTATCTGCATGGTTAGTATCTCTAAACATTCTACTACTACTATTGTTATCATTGGATCTAGGTTTCTTACAATCAATAGCTCTATGTCCAAAACCATGACAATTATAACAATAACCAAAGATAGGTTTGAAGTGCTTACTTGTGAAATTTCTCTTCATATGTCCAAAAGTATTACATGCAAAACATCTACCTTTGAATTCTCTCCGCATATCTTTAGGTGGTTCATCTTGTTTAGGTGGATTAGGTATGTCTTCAGATTTGTTAGCTTCATCAGATTTCCTTTCATCTTTGTTCTCAGAGGGTTTTGGATCTGGTTCTTTTCATTATTCACTTATCTTAGATGAATTATATCCAAGACCATTTGTATCATAATATTGCTTTTGATAAGACATTTTTTCATCGATCTTCTCACTTTTGGAATATAGTTTTTCAAGATGTTGTTTAGACTGAGTCAATTCACCTTTCATAATTGTATTGTACTTCTCAAGTTCAACATACTATAATTTAGTTCTCTCAATTTCAGATGTCACTTTACAAAGTTTAGACTTTAGATCTTCATTTTCAAATTTCAGATTTGATTCATCATTGCTATTTCCATCTTTCAAGCTTAACATTAGATCTACAATCTTCAACTCATGTTTAAGGATCTCATTTTCTTTTTTCCATTTTGAAACTTCATCACAGTGCTTGACTTGAATTATAGGTTCTTTCTTTTCTTTCAGTTCTTCTACTTTTTCTTTTAGCTTCCCAATGTAGATTTTTGCATCTTCATATTTCCCTTTCAGAGTGTCTCTTTCTTCAGTAAGAATATCAATCTGTTCAAGAGCTTCTTCAAGATTTTTCTGTAATTGATCCATATCCATAGAGATCTTACTCAAGTTGTTAGGCTTTCTCTGAATAACTTTTTTCTGAGTAACTAAGCTCTGATACCAATTGTTAGAAATAGGGAATACTGAGAGGGGGGGGGGGGGTGAATCAGTTATTCAAAAACTTTTACTTTTTCCCAATTATGGATATAACAAATTAACTTGAAGCTTGCATAACAAAGTAAAATAAATAACAAGCATAGCAATAAAGAAAATGAACTCATAACACCATGTTTGTTCTCAAGAAAACCTTGGCCAAGGGAAAACCCTAGTGGGGATGATATGCACAACTGATCCACTAATTAAAAGTATTCCGTTAAGGATGTTGACCATGCTAGGAGTCTATTACATACATATAGTGTCTTTATCCTAATTAAAGGACTCTAGGCCTTGTTAGAAGCTCAACCCTACTAGGAGTTGGTATTACAAAAATAGGATCTATGCAAGATGAGCACACTACCCAAACATGCAATATACAATGATATCTAAATACAAAGGTAAAGTACATAACCTTTTACTATTGTCAAGTAGCTTTCCTATTTTGATTTAGCTTTCTAGGCTCTTCACTTTCATACATAGAGTCTGCTTTCTTTTCTTCTTACAATATATAACTTTGCATCACAAAATTACAGCATTACAACATTACAACATTACAAGACTTGTTACATCTTCACATTACATGCTTCTTACATATATATAAGTTATCAAGAATAATAACTTCCAGTCGGCTTTACTAAACATATAATCTTTCCAAAATACAAAATTAATTCATGTTGCCTAAGGGTTAACATCTAGGATGTTGTCCCTTATATGGTTAAGTCATTATTTTGATTAAAAAAATAATCCCTTAACTTAATATTCTCATTTTGTCTTCTTGCTCTATTCAGGTCAGCTTCAACACTGTCTCTGTATATCTTCTAATATCTCCTTCCTTACATGTCATATAGACTTGTGCTCTCACATGTAGCTTTGATATACATATAATTATCCATGTTCAAGTGCACATGCACTAAACCTACTTTTGTGAACATCGCTAACCAAAATTATCTTCGATTAGGCTGGTAAATATTGTTGTACTTAGACAATTTTCACTTGCGCTCATACAAAACTGCTTTCTTCTATTATACGATCAACATGGTGATTATATTTTGCCATAATTAAAACAATATGATATACTACTCAGCCAAATTTCCAACAAATAACATCCCACCAAGCCCATGAAACTATGGACCTCAAACACATTGGTGGGGGTTGGACAATCTACTATAGCCTAAATATTGAAAGAAACTACTAAAATACCCTCACTTATGATCACATATCCTAAGTAATGAACCTCATACTAAAATAAGTCATACTTTTCTACATTGGCATACAATTTATTATCACTAAGACATTGTCAAACTAGGCATAGATATTCCTCATGCTCTTCTATAGATTTAGAATATATCAATATATCATCTAAGAAGATGAGAATAAAATAGTCAAGGTAAGAAAAAAATACTCCATTCATCAGGCACATGAAAATATATGGAGCATTTGTCAAACAAAAAGGGACTACTATGAACTCATAATGTCCATAGCAAGTACAAAATGTAGTCTTGTGAATATTTGCAACCTAGATATGTAACTGATGGTATCCTGATTTGAGATCAATCTTTGAGAATACCTTGGCCCCTTCTATCTAATCAAAGAGATCATAAATCCTTGGAAAAGGATACCTATTCTTGATCGTTACCTTTTTCAACTCTCTATATTCAATGGACAAGCATAAAGATCCATCTTTCTTCTTAACAAAGAGTATAGGTTCTCCACATGGAGAAAAACTTAGCCAAATACTACCCTTTACCAAAAGATCCTCTAATTGGAGCTTAAGCTCACTAAACTCTTGTGTGGTCATCTTGTAAGGAGCTCTAGATATAGGTTGTGCTCCTAGAACAAGATCTATGTTACGCTTTGGTGGCATACCTAGAATCTCACTAGGAAAGACATCAGTGAATTCCTAAAGAGTATGATGATTAAGAGTCTTCTTTTTTGTTTCAATTTCATCCATCTCATTCATAATTACAACAAAAACCTGACAACCCTTTTGTACGCTTCTCTTGATTTTCATAGTATAAATTATAAAAATAGATATAGGACGTTGAACTCCCATAATATCAAAATCCTTTCCAACACCATCCTTGCATTTGATTATCTTTTGTCTACAATCAATGCTAGCTCCATGAGAACCTAACCAATCCATCCCAAGGATAATATCATATGATCCCAAAGGGATCACATAAAGATCAACCAAGGTAATGAATTTACCCAAGTTCAACTCACATTTATGCACTAGAGAGTTTGTTGATACCCTTTCCCTAGATGCCAACTCCAATTTCCAACCTATGTCTTGCTTTACTACCACTAGCCCACAATTCTCTACTCCAAAAGGAGATATAAAAGAATATATAGCTCCTAAATCAAATAAGATAGAAAGATAAAAACATATGGTATCACTTGAAGTCTCTACCAAAGCTCCCCATTTCTCTTTCTGATGATGCTCCACTTCTACAAATACTTTATGAGATCTTCTAGTATCTCATTATGTAGGCTTAGGTATTGCAGGTCTCTGCCCTGAAAACTATGATGCATGTTGATGATAATTCACAAAAATATGACTATACTATCCACATGAGAAACATTCACTACCTCTACCATGACCTCTCCCAGTGGAGGGTGCACTATACTAGAAATTTTTTCCCATGCTATAAATTGAATGTGTTCTCTATGGAGGTTGGTTGGTCTAGTTACACCTATTGCACATAAAGTTACAAAATTTCTTAGATTGAGAACCACCACTCTATGTTGGAGATTTGTTCCATTCTACTACTGATTATTTAAGTAGAGAGGAGGTTTCCTAAAGTTTTCTTCACCTTGGGATTGATTACCTCTATAGCCTAAAGGTGTAGGAACACCAGTCTCAACTCTCACATATCCACCATGACTCAAATTAAAAAAATTCCTCCACTAAGGTAGCCTTAATAATTGCTTCCTTGAGGATCTTAGATTTTAAAACCTTAACTCCCCAAATGATGTGACCATTAATCACCCTTATGAAATGCTACAACATTAATGGTGGCTTATCACTAAATCTTGCATAAGGCTTGAGCTCAAATAAATGATGCTCATAGTCCTGGATAGTCATAGATAATTGCCACAGATTGTGGAACTCATCTATGTGCTACTGCTACCACTGATTAGATAAGAAGAATTCTCAAAAGCTCTTGAGAAATAGATCCTAAGTGATAGTTTTCATGGTAATCTCAAGTTTCTACTCCTCAATCTTCCACCAAGAAGCTACAAAACCTCTGAGGTTCATAACGTCACACCTTTTCCTAACATTGGTATCAAATTGTTGCATATAAAAACATCAATCCAATGCAATGAACCGTGTCTCTACCTCAAAACTAGTACCAAGACCATTAAAAGGAGGAGGTCATGATAAAAAAAGGTCTCTCATCTGATTGGCCTTTGCGGCCCCTTGACCAATGATAGTGTGTCTTCTTATGGAATCTATGATTGTTGTCTCTCCTCATTATCAAAATGGTGTGATGCTTCCTACTCAGCCTTGTCATGAATAGGTAGATGTTCCAAAATAGTCTAGAGTATCTTCATAGCATTAAGCTCTCCTGAATCACCATGATCCTTACCACTATTATCTTTCTTTCTCTCCTCATCTCTATGACTCATAGGAGGGATATGAATCCTTATCCTTCCATGTCCTTTACTATGGCCTCCACTACAACCTCTAGCAACAGGTCTAGTCCCAATGACCATCTTTCCTACAATTTTTTTTTTTAAAATGATATCTTAAATAAGTTTGAAATAATAAAACATGATATAATCACAAAACAATAGTCTAAAATATAAGAGTGTTATATGCCTAAGTTCCTTTTTTTGGGTTTTGACTACTAGACATCTAATGGGCGTACAAAATTCCCAGATTTCCTAGTTTAGAAATGTTAATGATTATAACTTCAATAAGATAAAATGAGATCATTCACATGCATATATATATATATATATATATATATATATATATATATATATATATATATATATATATATATATATATATATTATATACTTTTAAATGATACATTAAATGACCAAAATATTACATAAGGTGGCAATACAAATTAAGTATGATAATCATTGTTAACATTGCCTCCACTCTAAGGTGGAAGATAGACCATTGTGGAGTCACCTGCACAATGGGTGTGACTCCATAAAGAGTCATGACCATCATGGAGGTGACTCCATAATGGGAGGCACTACACATATATATGCATTGTTATGTAGTGCTAAGAAATACAAAACAAACAACAACAAACAAAACAGTCTTCGTGTATTCTCAGCAATACATAACAGTGATATATTCAATGTCATTTTCTCAGTGATAAATTTATAGCATCTTCGTATTACCTCATTTTATTAGTAATCCATACAAACTAATATTTGGTGATATATATAGATTAGAAGATATTAACACTAAGTTTAGACTAATATCCAATCAATATCAATATATATATATATATATATATATATATATATATATATATATATATATATATATATATATATATATATATATATATATATATATATATATATATATATATATATATATATATATATATATATATATATATATATATATATATATATATATATATATATATATATATATATTCGAATACCATATTCAAAATGGTGAATGGAATGAGATTACAAGATCATCTTGAAGGTACATCAACCTATGTGGCATGGAAATTATGAATAATGCTCATACTAAAAGAGCATGAACTAACACCCATAGTAGAAAAATATGAGCCTGAATAGAATGGAAAAGATGAAAAGATTAAATGGGATAAGGACATCACCAAGGAAATGAAATTTCTAGTAGATGGAGTTAAAGATCATATAGTGCCTATCATCATAAAATTAGAAACCGCATATGAGATGTTTAATGCACTAAAAGATATGTATGCAATTAACAATACAAGCAGAGCGCTTACTAAGAGTCAAATCCATCAAATAAAGATGAAATTGTTGATCCCTAAGTTTTGTTGTCTATTAGTGTCTTACACTTAGTCATTTTATAGGCAATGTTGGTTAGTCATCACTGTGACTGAGTCATCATGTATAGGTTGAGTTATGTGTAGACTTGTATATTGTACTTTTATGAAGAAGTAGTTATTGCTAAGCAAGTCAAAGGTCACCGAGTACTTTAGTAATAGCTGAATAGTTTTATGTTGAGTTGTGTAGATATGTTAGTGTCGAGAATTAGTAAATGAAGAACAATCAATGCTGAGTGCCAGAGACTTCATATGCCAAGTAAGCCAAATTTGATATATGTGTTTTTAATGGCACAAAAACTTAGGTAAACTATTTTGGCCGACATCTACACTACATTTATTATTTGTTGAGGAAATCATGTAGATGATTATGCTTTAGTTTTGTAATCATTGATCCCTATGAAATCTATGTAACCAATCAGAATTAGGGAATTCTTAAGAGGAATAAGTAGACAATATAGATCATTGATCTTGATTTATGGAGTCAATTTATTTTCTATATAAGATGAGATCCAAACCCTCAAATGCAGTATGAAAAGTATGAGTATGAAGGCGATTTTATACATGCAGAATAGAGAAGTGTTTTGATTATCAGAGACAAAGATCAGTGACCGAGAAAAGAAGTGAAGGACATAATAGAGATATATTTGATAGAGGAGATCAAATCTATGTTGGAAGGAGAAGATCTGTTATCAGCATCATAGTGCAAACCAAAGGATCGGGTACTAAGTCATTCTAATAGGTGAATTAGGGAGAATCTCTTTACAAAGTGGTCCAAATAGGCCTAAGTAAATCTCTTAACCAAGTGTTACTTTATTGTAAGTTTAAGTCCTTTTACAAGGTAGATTGCATAAGTCTTAAATCTCTTAGTAGGGCAAACCCCTCACATGGAGGTCATTAGTTTATGATCAAACATTGTATCCCTAACATGCAAACTTTAATACTACAGTAGTGAAGATTTGTGGGTGTCATTCCCACCCCAGTATTACCTTTCAAGGGTTTCTGGGTAACCAAAATCTTTGTTTTATGTTTTATTTTCATGGATAAATATTAGATTGTTAGATCTATTTCATTATTGAATTTTGTTCTTATGGTATGCAAGTGAATTTATGTAAAAAAGGTGACAATAGTAGATATCTGATTCACCCCCCTCTTAGTATATTACTTTCCCATAATAAATTTCCAACAATTGGTATTAGAGCTAAGTCTCTTATAAGAAGTATAGTCACTTGTGAGTTAAGGTCTTGGAGATGGATGTTTAGAAGTTGGTAAAGATCATAAAAATTAGAAGATTGACATTCAACTTGCATTACATAATCTTGAAGCCACCAGAGGTGAGCTAAAGAAATCCTTAAGAAAAAGGAGAGAATTGGCAATTCAATAGAATGAGACTCAATATCAAGAAGAAGACACTAGAAGTCTATTTGATAATGGTAATTCTACTGAAAGTGACAAAGATATAACAAATCTACTAGAGGAAAACAACATACTGAATGAAGACATCATAAAACTAAAGAGAGAACAAGAAATACAGTCAATAAGACTTTGAGAAGTTGTTGAACAAAAAAAGAAAGTTGAAGAAGACAAGATAATGGTTGAAGAAGATAAAAGACAAATATCTATAAGACTTTATGAAAGGACATGTGACATGCAGAGGCTAACAAACACTCAATTGGAAATGGTAAATTAACTATTACTCACTAATCAATATTTGGGTAGGAAAGATGTGGAAATTATAAATATGAAATCAGAAAATAGCCAACCAAATAATGAACTAAGATCTAAAAATGAACTCAATGAGAGGATGAACAAGCCTAATGAAGCTATGAAATACTTTGAATAACTATTAAGGTCACCTAGAAGATCCATTGATACTTCTGGACTTGGACAAGATGAGAACCTGTCATCCACTAAAGAAGGAGAATCATCAAAGAGTGGAGAATAGAGGAATACAAAGCCAAAAAACAACAAACCTACATGCTATCATTGTGGAAAGCTAGGACACACAGCTAACATCTATAGAAGGAAAAATGGTAAGTCCAATCCTAAACCAAAATTCAATGGAAATTGTTTTAATTACAAGAAACATGGACATTAGGTACATGAATGCAGGTCAAAGGTCAGTAAACCACCTACCTCATTTAGATTTCAATGACATTGTTTCAATTGTCATAAATATGGTCATAGAGCACAAGACTATAGATCAAAAGCTAAGTGGACGTCCAATAAATAGACTAAAGCATCTAGGAAAGGTAACACATATAATTGGGACTACAATACATGGTATAATTGTCATTATTGTGGAGATTATGGTCATATTGGAGTAAACTATTTGAAGACACATTTCAAAGGAAAATCTAAGAGTTGGATGAGTGGAAGTTTGGTCTATTAGAAATGAAATAAGATTAGTCACTTAAAGAGAGACTCCAGAGCACATATACTGAACAATGAACAAGTCAAGAATGAAGATACAGTTGATTAGATGAGAAACTAGATGAACAAGACATGGAAAAAGAAAGAAGAAGCAAGCCGTAGTGGAGCTAGTGAATCTGAGGTCACCCAATCCAATGGATCTAGTGATCACACTACTTCAAACTAAGCAAAGAAGGTATGCGAGGAACTGAATCATATAATACTTTATTTTACATCAGTTCCTAACATTTGATATGTTAAAGTCCATATCTACATAGATAAAGATGCATTAGGATAGATTTGAGAAAGAAGCTATATTGTATATTTAATGTCAAGCATTGGTATTTTAGCCCATAGTGACTGAGTTTCTAGTGTATGCTGAGCTCCTATGGTAGCCTAGATGTGATAAGTACCATGATGAAATTGAATGGTAATATTGACTGAGCTTATGTTAACCAAGTTGACATGAGATTGTGGAGACATTTGTATCTTACCTAGAAAGTGTACGAATCATTAATGAAGCCCTAATCCAATTTTTTTAAGTCTATAAAGTGGAATGTTACTATTTATTCTCATTTCACCAGTAATTTGAGAACTTTCAGAGTGATTCTAGAGAAATTATCCAGAGCTATTTGTGCTAAGTGTTATTTATAGAGATCTTCATAGTGTTTCGTCGACAAAAATCTAAGAACTATTAAAAAAAGGTATTTACCACTCTACTCACATTCATATTTGAATCATAGACATGGTATTTATATCATCTTCTATAGCTAAGAAATAGGGAAATGAAGTGTTTAACATTCAATTTGTAAGGAACGATGCATGAAAACTATAGAAATTTCAAGCCGTTCCTGAAAGTGCAATAATGGGAGATCTCATAGGTGCCCTGTCATCTATTCCTCTAAATGTTCTAATAATTAATGATGTATGCACATGTTACAAGTGAAAGATAGGAGAAATAGGTGATTACGAGCTTAGAGAAGCATATGACAAACTATGCAACAATGTGGTGTTGATGACTGAACACCAAAAGGTTTTCGCGCGAGGGTTAGTGCATGCCCTTGACTTCCCATAGAAATTTAAGGTTGAATGGAATAAAAATTGTGTTGAGCTGAGTTCATGACATGAAGCTATGGTTGGAGGATGGACTAGTTAATATTACAAAGGAGATAATACACCAAGTAAATGGTTACCCTAGTCTTACAGGGCAAAAAAGACAATGAGATGCCAGAGCAAGGAAATTATTCAATAAAGCACTTAGGCAGTGTGGAACAAAAGAGGGATGACTATTTCTATTATCACCAATCTAAAAATTCATTCGGTAGTGAGAGTGATACCTCAAAAGCTCTACCAGTCTAGTAGGCTACATAATTTTCCTTGTGTAGTTGTTGACCAAGCATGGAAAATGGTGAAGAAAGATCATACCTATGATCTTGCCGAGCTACAATTGACACAGCTTTCCAAGAACCTCACTTCTATCAGGAAAGTGAAGAATTCAATGTGTAATTTTGGTTCTCTTCTCATTTATATATTCTTCTATATTCAGAATAGTTTTCCTACTATTGGTGATGTTGTATGGGATAAGAACTGACTAGTCACCCTACAGATAAGTGAGTACATTAACTAGATAGGAGATAACTTTGAGAGTGTATTGGATAGTTATTTTGTGGAGTTTGAGAATAAAATGAGGAAGAGGATTAGGATTCCAATATCACTAGTGGATAAATAATATAATGACATATGTTTCCTAGTTGATATCGACTTCACATATCCATAGGAACTTGAAATGAGGGTATCGTGGCTTAGGCCATTACCTGATGAAGTTAACATAGATGAGACAACAACAATAACAACCACCCTATTGTTGGAGATTTTCCAGCAAGCCACTACTAACTGTATGTTTGTCATTGATGACAACATATGGTAAGTAGCATGCATGGAAGACTTATGCTATAAGATTTGAGTATATGTAGCATGGACATGTTATTAGCATGATATCATGGATGTAGAGGTTAATTGTAGATAGTTATGTAGCAGCTTGTGTCAGCAATGTTCTTGACAGAGTTACATACATTATTCTATGTGTGATTGTTCGTACAGTTATCATGGAGCCTTGCACCTTTAGATATGTAATGAAGACATGTTAGTGATATTAAATTCATGGATGGAGAGTTTGATATATAGTAGAAGTGAAGTTATGCAGTCGCCATTCACCAGTTGTAGTCTCCTATGTTTATTCAGAAGAGTCGACATAGATTTTATTAGTACAAGAGTTGCACCTATCATATCAGTATGCGCACTTGGATTAGTGATGAGAGAAGAGTCAAGAAGGTTTGGCTAAGAGCCCATGATGTAATTCAGCTTAAGGAGAAAGCTTCAATTAATTTGGTAGAGCTGACAGTGTGTAATGTGTATCTACATTTATTAATATTAGACAGGTCCCAAATTATGTTGCATGCTTAGTAGAGCCGGCTGAGATATGATTGGAGAATGTTATTATTTCTCTAATATGATTTCAAGATGGTTCTAATAGGATAAATTGATTATATCATTTAGAGGAAATATATTTATAGGCAGTCATTTGTGATTTCTAAGTCATGGTTCAGAGTTGAAAGAGAAGAGCAGAGTAGAGAGTGTGAAGTATTGAGCCATCAGCAGAAGGTATATGTGACCAAGTAAAGAGTATATGATATTCATTGGAACTGATCAAGATAGTAGGTCTACCTTGTAGTTCACCAAGATCTAGATATTGTGTGTATCTATTAGTCAAAAGGTTGCAACCTTCACCCCTTTGAGCAGTGAGGTCTCAGATAGTGCATCCTCACCCTTAACAGGGTCAATCATAAAAGACTCCTAATAGGGTCTAACCTTTGACTAGGTCATTATACTTATTGCATTATAAAAATCAACTCCCAATAGGGTTGTAAAATCTTCTAACAAGGATCATTATACACTAGTATAGTTTATTAGTGGGTGTCAATTCCCACCAGGGTTTTTACCTATTTGTGTTTCCTCGTAACCAAAATATTGGTGTTGTGTTCAAGTTTTCTTTCATTGTTTTTATGCTTAATGTTTAAGTATAATTAATTGGATAAAGAATTGAAAATTGTAGATAAATGATCCACCCCCCCTCTCAGTTATCTCTTGGGACTATTCCTAACAATTGGTATCAGAGCCAAGTGCCTCAGAGAGAAATTTTAACAACTTGAGGTTGATTAGATGGAATTCTTTAGAAAAGACAGTCCTAAGTTTGATAGAGAGAACTATCTTGATTGGAAAAACAAGATGATGACACATTTACAGTGCATTTAATTTGAAGTTTTTGAAGTGGCTATCAAAGAAGTTCAGATCCCCTCTCTAGAAAATCTTGCAAAGGATGATGCTACTGGAAAACAAAAAGATTTGTTCCATCAGAAGGCAATAGAAAAAGAAGCCCTTATCAGCGCCTTGTCTGATAGTGAGTTTTTAGAGATAAATAAAGTTGACACAACTTAAAAGATATGGAGGCACCTAGAAGACATGTTTGAAGGAGATAAATAAGCAAAGAATGCATGTAGAAGGACATGGAAGAAAAAGTACAATACATTAGAGATGTTTCCTGAAGAGAACATAAGAGCCTACAATCAAAGGATCAATGAAGCAGTTGCTGGAATCATAAACAATGGTGGAGAAATCTCATAAGAAGACATCATGGATAAGGTGATGACTACCTTGATAACAAAATATGAGAGCAAGATAAACACCCTTGATGAGACTATGCAATTCTCAGAAAACTTCAAAAGAGAGGCCTTAATCAGCAAGATTGTTGCATTTGAGATATCAAGTTTGAAGACAAATCCTAAAAGTGAAACTGCCTTCAAAGCCTTAGTCCATGGTAAGAAATCCTTGAACACCTCTGGTAATTTTGATGATGATAATGAAGAAATAACTTTAGATGATTTCATTGCTATGATTTCTAAAAGAGAAAAGAAAGGAAAAGGAAAATATGAAGGTTAATTTCCATTCAAATGCTTTTCATGTAACAAAATTGGTCACTTTGCATCCAAGTGTCCTACAAGAGTTAAGAAGTTCAAAAATAACTACAAGCCGAAGTCTACAAAGGAATGTTACTATGCTGGTGATGGAGTATTAGATGAAGAATCAACAAAAGAGGAAATTGGATTCATTTCTCTTTAAGATGACAAGAACACACAAGAGCTAGCATTGATTTCACATGCAGACATCAGGATAGATTGGATCATTGATAGTGGTTTCTCACATCACATGACAAGAGACAAAGATAGATTTGTTCATCTGGATAGGTACAAAGGTGGCATGGTTAGATTTGGAGATAACACTCCTAAAGCTATCATTTGCAGAGGAGCTATCACATTGGATGGAAAGAACAACACTGATGATGTTCTTTATGTAGAGGGTTTGTAGCATAACCTTCTTAGTGTTGGGCAGTTGCTTGAGAAAGGTTATCAGTTGGAATTTAAAGACAACAAGTGCATTATTAACAATAAAGATGGTGTGATGATTGCATCAGGTTCAAAGACTAAAGGTAATGCTTTTCACCTTAATTTAGAAGCAAGTTGTTTTGTTGCTAAAGTTGATGACAGTTGGCTATGGAATAAAAGACTATGTCATATCAATTTTGATAACATAGTAAAGATAAGCAATGTAAAGGCAGTAAGAGATCTACCTAGCATAGCAAAGCCAGTTGATACTATTTGCAGGGAATGTGTAATGGGAAAGCATGCAAGGAATTCATTCAGGAGAAACCATAATTCAACATAGAACAAATTGGATCTGATTCATAGAGACCTATGTGGACCAACTCAAAAAAGATCATACTATGGTGAAAGGTATTTCATTTTGTTTGTTGATGATTATTCTAGAATGATGTGGGTTGCATTCTTGAAAGATAAGTTTGAAGCATTTGAGAAGTTCAAAATATTTAAAGCTAAGGTTGAGAATGAATCTAGACTAAAGATAAAATGTCTAAGATTGGATACAAGAGGAGAATTCACCTCTGACAGATTCTATGAGTACTATGAAGAACATGGCATAAAGAGGTAGTTGAGTGCACCTAGAACCCCTCAGCAGAATGGGATTGTAGAGAGAAGGAATAGGATCATCCTTGATATAGCGCACACCATAATGGTTGAAGGAAAAGTGGCACACACCTATTGGAGAGATGTTGTCAACACAATAGTCTATACCATCAATAGAATACAATTGAGGCCTGGCATGGATAAGACACCTTATGAGCTATGGTTTGGTAAAGTTCCCATAGTGAAATACTTCAGAATATTTTGAAGCAAGTGCTACATCAAGAGGGATGAAGAAATAGGCAAGTTTGATGCAATAAGTGATGAAGGTATCTTCCTTGGTTACTCTACTAAAAGAAAAGCTTATAGATGTTTTAATTTGAGACTGAAAAAGATCATTGAAAGTGATCAAGTTAAGATTGATGAAAATTTTATGGTTCAAGAAAGATATCATGATTATTCACCTATAATTGAAGAAGAACCTATTCCTTCCACTAGTGAGATAGTTGTTGAAGAGATGTTTGACAGTATTGATGTATTATTCAATGACCCTAAAACAAGTGAAGAAGAAACTTAGAAGGAAGATGAGTCAGTATCACCTAAAGTTCCAAAGTATACATCTAGAAATCACTCTAAGGATGACATCATTGGAGACCAGAGTAGTAAAGTCACAACAAGATCAAAAGCAAAGAATTCAGTAAGCAATGAAGCGGTATGTTTACTATCTCAGATAGAACCTTTAAGTGTTGAAGATGCATGTAATGATTCAGATTGGCATGATGCTATGAAAGAAGAAATAGATTAGATTATCAAGAATGATACTTGGGAACTAGTCCCAAGACCTAGTGATAAGAATGTGATTAGAAAAAAGTGGATATTCAGAAACAAGATGAATGAAGATGGTACAGTAGTAAGGAATAAGGCAAGGTTAGTATGTAAGGGATATGCATAGAGAGAAGGTATTGATTATTCAGACACATTTTCACCTGTGAGCATATTAGAAGCTATCAAGTTGTTTCTAGGTTATGAAACATTCAAAAAATTAAAAGTTTATTAGATGGATGTTAAGTCAACATTCTTCAATGGAGAGCTAAAGGAAGAAGCATACATTGAACCGCTAGAAGGATTCACCTTATCAAACAAACCTGATATGGTATGCAGATTGAAGAAAGCCCTTTATGGACTTAAGAAAGCCCCTAGAGCATGGTATGAAAGACTTGATGAATATCTAAAAAAAATTGGATTCAAGAAAGGACCAGCAGATTGTAATCTATTCATAAGAGAGACGTCTGAAGGTTTACTACTTGTAGCTATATTTGTTGATGACATTATCTTTGGAGGAAATGACAAACTTAGTGCTGAATTTTCTAAGGAGATGCTGAGAGAGTTTGAGATGAGCATGATTGGACCTATCAAATACTTTTTGGGATTAAATGTGCAGTAGACAGAGAAAGGTATTTTCATTAATCAGTCTAAATATGTGAAAGAGATATTGAAGAAGTTCAAGATGGATGATTGTAAGCCAGTGGGTACACCTATGATAATAGGATGCAAACTTACAAAAGAAGATGATTCTCTAGTAGTATATATAACATTGTACAAGTCTATGATTGGTAAACTCATATATCTTACTCAAACTAGACCTGATATTTCTAATGCAGTTGGCATACTTGGAAGATTTGCAGCAGAGCCTAAAAAAAGTCACCTCATGTTAGTAAAAAGAATATTTAGATACTTGCAGGGAACTATAGATTATGGTCTATGGTATCCTAACTCTAAAAATGTTGAGCTTCATGTATATACAGATGCAGATTGGGCAGGATGTGTTGATGACAGAAAGAGTACATCAGGAGTAGTGTTTTTTGGTGACAGACTTGTCACTTGGACAAGCAAGAAGCAGAACTGTATTTCTCAATCAACAACATAAACAACGTATGTTGCAGCAGCCTTAAATTATTCTACAATTGTTTGGATAAAGCAGATGATAAAGGATTTTGGAATTTAGATTGATTATCCTAATGCTATTCATTGTGATAACACTAGCACTATCAACATGTCAAAGAATCATGTGATGCATGCAAAGACAAAACACATAGAGATCAAGTATCACTTCCTTAGAGAAAGAGTGGTAGAGAAAGAAGTCAAATTGGATTATGTGAGTATAAAGGAACAAATAGTAGATATATTCAAAAAGCCTTTACCAAAGGATACTTTTGAGTACCTTAGGGAAAAGATGGGAGTAATTCCCTTCGCTGATTCTTCCTAGAGAAAGTGGAAAGAGCATTAGTCCTTAGTGACTGATGAAGGGTTGACTACTCTACCTTAGGAGTAGTACCAGAGCTTAAATTTTTGGTGCCCTTTTCCATTGATGTCAAAGGGGGAGTAGTATATAGTCATGAAAAATAGTAATAAAGGGGGAGTACATACTATAGTAGAAAGAGGAAGTAGTATTCAGTCATGCAAGCAGTTCAGTTGAAGAAATGGAGAATATTTTAAAGAATATTACAATAGATGGAGGATTCATCCTTGGGGGAGTTTTGATGAGGAAATGGAGATTGTTATAAAATAATTGGTTAGTTGTATTGGTGGTGTTTTTCATTCCATATGTTGCCAACAATGCCAAAGGGGGAGATTGTTGGAGATTTGTTAGCAAGCCACTACTGACTGTATGTTTGTCATTGATGACAACATATGGTAAGTAGCATGTGTGGAAGACTTATGTAGTATGATTTGAGTATATTTATCATGGACATGTTATCAGCATGATATCATGGATGGAGAGGTTAATTGTTTATATAGACAGTTATATAGTAGCTTGTGTCAGTAGTGTTCCTAACAGAGTTACAGATAGTATTCTATGTGTGATTGTCTGTATAGTTATCATGGAGCCTTGCACCTTTGGATATGTGATGAAGAAATATTAGTGATGTTACATTCATGGACACAAAGTTTGATATATAGTAGAAGTGAAGTTATGCAGTCACCATTCACTAGTTGCAGTTTCCTATTTTTATTCATAAGAGCCAACATAGATTTTATTGGTACAGGAGTTGCGCATATCATATTGGTATGCACACTTGGATTAGTGATGAGATCAGATTCAAGAAGGTTTAGCTAGGAGCGTATGATGTAATTCATCTTGAGGAGAAATCTTTAGTTAATTTGGTAGAGCCAACAATGTGTAGCCTGCGTCTACATTTATTAATATTAGACAGGTCCCAGATTGTGTTGCGTGCTTAGTAGAGCCAACTGAGATATGATTGGAGAATGTTATTGTTTCTCTAATATGATTTCAAGATGGTTCTAATAGGCTGACTTGATTATATCATTTAGAGGAAAGATATTTATAGGTAGTCATTTGTGATTGTTAAGTCATGGTTCAGAGTTTAAAGAGAAGAGAAGAGCAGAGAGTGTGAAGTATTGAGCCATTAGTAGAAGGTCTATGTGACCAAGTAAAGAGTATATGATATTCATTGGAATTGATCAAGACAATAGGTCTACCTCATAGCTCACCAAGATCTAGATATAGTGTGTATCTATTATTCAGAAGGTTGTAGAATTCACCCCTTTGAGCAGTGAGCTCTCAGACAGTGTGTCCTCATGCCTAACAGGGTCAATCATAAAAGACTCCTAATAGGGTGTGACCTTTGACCAAGTCACTGTACTTATTGCATTGTAAAGATCAACTCCTAACAGGGTTGTAAGATATTCTAACAAGGATCATTATACACTAGTACATTTTATTAGTGGGTGTCAATTCCCATCGGGGTTTTTACCTATTTGGGTTTCCCCATAACCAAAATATTGGTGTTGTGTTCAAGTGTTCTTTCATTGTGTTTATGCTTAATGTTTAAGTATACTTAATTGGATAATTAATTGAAACTTGTAGATAATTGATTCACCCCCCCCTCTCAGTTATCTCTTGGGACTATTCCTAACACCTATTAACTGAAGAAGTTGAAAAAAAGGCTAAATATTTTGGGACTTATAAGGAGGCTAAGTCCAAGATAACCATGGGATTGAAAAATGCAACCATAGAGAGAAAAAGGAAGAAGATAGTAAAAAACCTAAAGAAGATGCTAGGAGAAAGAGAAGAGGAAAATACACCTCTTGTATTAACACAAATATTAGGAGAAGACAAGTCTAGTGAGTCTAAAGAGAGTGAAGAGGAGGAGATAGAGATCACTAAGAAATGAAAGAAGGTATCAGGTTTTGAGCTTAGTAAGAAATAATTGCAAAAAACTAAACCCAGTCCTCCTACAGTATCAAGACCAAGAACTAGCGAAACTTCTACTGTTACAGATGTCGGGCCACATTAAAAGACACTAGTATTAGGGAAGAGGAAGCCAGTCCAGGCTAAGGTTGTGTCGAGAAATTTAACGAAGAAACCAAGAAGGAAACTAATCTTGTAGAAGGATGACAATGATGAGGAAACTGATATAGATGATAATGTAAATAAGAAGGCACCATCTCAAAGGAATTAATTGATTATGAATGAGATATGCCACAATATCAAGAGCACCACTGGATTAACAAGCTTTAAACAAATAAAATTTGAGAAATTAAGCATTCAAGACAAAGAGAAAGTGGAGGAAGCTATTCTTGAGATGTTGTGTACATTTAAGATGACACCACTACATATGGGGAATCTAATCCCTAAAGAGTTATACAATATAATAGATCATAAATGGTAGTATGCCATGATGACTGAAAAGAAAACAAGGGAGAGCACTCTAGCTCAAGTCATGCCTGATCTATCCTCTACTTACATACAACAATACATGGATTAGTATAGAAGCATATTTGTTCCCAAGCTCTGAGCATACTCCATTCTACAATATAAGGTTGAGGATATTGCGAAACAAAGTACAATGTTGTGGAAGATTATCTTTTGAATAATAGTTGACAAGAATTCACAACCGAGTACATCTAGTGGAGTGGAATTGGATAATAAGGAGGACATTAAAGAACCATATAATGTAGAGAATGAAGCCGAATAGAAGGCTAAAGTAATTGAATCACAAGATGTGATCACTATTGTGGATATCACTAAGGATACTCCAGTAAAAACAAATGTATTAACTAAGGAGGAAATACAGAAATAGATACTTGCCAAGGTAGCCTCAGATAAGTTTCTATCAAGCACCAATCCAATAATAATTCAAGTACAAGATTATCCACGGATTGAAATTACATCAACTATAGACAACACGCCAGAAAGCCCTCATATGGTCACAATTTAACTTCAAGTCTCACAAGGTATCAGTGCTGAAAAATAGGAAAAGTTGGTAATCATAGCTGAGACTACACCTACTGAGGAAGGAAGGAAGAAAAAGTCGAGGAGAATCCTAAAGAGAAAGAATAAAATTTTGCATTAGTTGTAATAAGTCCTCATGTAGAGGAAAAGGATAAGGTTGAAGAAGCAAAAGATAAACCAGAGCCTAAGGAACAAGAGGCTATCAAAGATCTTATACAGATGCTGAGTGGAAACACACCAAGGAAGAAAGCATAGAAGAAGAAGGAGAAATCTCCTACAACACAGGTGACACTCGATGAGGTTATAGTGATTCCTAAGTGGGACACTGATAAATTAACATATGAGAAAATGAAGATATTGCAAGATCTTTTGAAGAAGAAGAGAAAACAGAAAGATTTGAGAAGAGAACATCGATAGAAACAAGTATTACATGAGATCAAAGGTATTTTTATTGATGCTTTTGAAATGGATGATGTGAATGAGTTTGCACCTATCCTGGAGTAACTTGTACAAATTTTTAAGAAGGTGAATTGTTATGATCGTGAGGAAAATGATAAGCTTTTATAGTGGTCTGAGAGAAAGTTTGAGACCAAGGTACTAGACAAGGTTTCAACTGATATTGCAATCAAACAAGTAGAACTTTCTTCCTTAGTGAAAAATCTAGAAGAAGTTGTGAAGAATGCCCATTCTCTATACAATAAATTATGCAATGTTGAAGAGTTCACTAAGGAAAATCAATATTTTATTGACAAACTACAATTAGACTTAAAGTCTACAAGACATTCACTGAGAATGGATGCAATTTCCAGCTCCATCCACTTCACAAGACTATTACAAGCACAAGGTAGATTAGCTGAGTTGATGGCTAATGATGGAAAAATAAGGGCTAGGATAATATCAATCCAAATCATGATGACACCTCATCTTTAGGTTATGCAAAAGGAGTTAGCCACGAAAAAAGAGTTAGTGCAGAGAGACCCTCATCTCTCTATTACTGAGAGCCTAGTTGATCTAGCTTCTTAGCTAGAAATAAAGACACAAGTTTTGGAGTCTATAAGATCCAGATGGGGAATGCATTGGGAATGATAATGCAACTCCACAAACCATTTTTGGACAAGTATTTCAAAACCCCTACACCCCAAGAACTTCAAGTGACAAAATCAAGGGGGAAATGACATGACATGAAATATAAAGGGAAATGAAAAAGCTCATAGTTCAAAGCAAAAATAGGGAAATGTCAAAGAGGAACTGTAATGCTACATATAGAGGCAGGATAGGAATGTATATCATGGTATAAAACATTTTTGCAATATATATTCAGTTGTAAAAGACTATTATGTACATATATGTGTAGAATCTTTTGTAGATTGAGTCAAGTTTTAGGGGGAGTACTCATATAGGAGTTTTTCTTCTTACTAATTACTCATGTAATGTAATGAAAATGTCATGATAAAGTGTTTTTTCCACTAATTTCAAAGGTTGAGATTATTGATCCCTAATTTTTTTTGTTTATTAATGTCTTACACTTAGTTATTTTCTAGGCAATGTTAGTCGGTCATCACTGCAATTGAGTCATCATGTATAGGCCGAGTTATGTGTAGAATTTTATATTGTACATTTACCAAGCAATAGTTACTACCGAGAAAGTCAGAGGTCACCAAGTACTTCAGTAATAGTCAAGTAGTTTTATGCTGAACAGTGTAGATATGTTAGTGTCGAGCACCAGTAAATGAAGAACATTCAATGTCGAGTGCCAGAGACTTCATATGCCAAGTAAGCTAGATTTGATATATGTGTTTGTAATGACACACACCCTTAGGTAAACTATTTTGGCTAACATCTACACTATATTTATTATTTATTGAGGAAATCACAAAGATGATTATGATTTAGTTTTGTAATCATTGATCCTTATGAAATCTATGTAACCAATCAGAATTAGGGAATTCTTAAGTGACATAAGTAGAAAATCTAGATTGTTGATATTGATTTATGAAGTTGATTTATTTTCTATATAAGATGAGATCTGAACCCTAAAATGTAGTATGAAAAGTATGAGTATGAAGGGTATTTCATACATGCAGAACAAATAAGTGTTTTGATTATCAGAGATAGAGATTAGTCACTAAGATCATCATCATAGTGAAAACCAAAGGATCAAGGACTGAGTCATTCTAACAAGTGAATCAAGGAGAATCTCTTTACAGAGTGGTCCTAATAGGCCTAAGTAAATCTCTTAATTGAGTGCTTACTTTGTTATAAGTTTAAATCCTTTTACAAGGTATATTGCATAATTCTTAAAGATCTTAGCAAGATAGGCCCCTTTGTAGCCCTAACAGGCAAACTTTAATACTGTAGTAGTGAAGATTTGTGGGTATCATCCACACCCTAGTTTTATCTTTCAAGGGTTTCTAGGTAACCAAAATCTTTGTGTTATGTTTTATTTTCATGGATGAAGCTTAGATTTTTAGATCTATTTTAGTATTGAATTTTATGTTTATGGTATACAAGTTAATTTATGTCAAAAAGGTGACAATAGTAAATATCTGATTCACCCCCCCTCTTGGTATATCACTTTCCCATAATAGATTTCCAACATAAACAAGGGGAGACCATCACCTTCTACTTCATGAGAATTACAAAATTAAGAAACCAATTGTCCACTATTGGTCACTCTTTTGATAGTAAGGAATTAACAATGATTGCAATTAATGGACTTCCCCTTTCATGGGAATCTTTCATTCAAGGAGTAAGTAATCAAACCAAAATTCCTAAATTTGATAGATTGAAATCAAATTGCATTCAATAAGAGTCTCGATTATCAATCAGAGGGATCTATACAAATACTTCAAAAGAAGTCTCTGAAGTTCTTAATAAAAAATCACACAAAAGGAAAAAGAAGACTAAATTTAAAAGGAAAAGATGAAATGAATCAAATAATAAACCAAAATTTATACATAGAGGCCGATCAAAAGTACAATGTTACAGATGTGACAAATTTGGTCACCTTGCTCAAACGTGTCCTAAAATAAATAAGGCACAAGCCTCTTTACCCAAGTCAATGATATAGAAGGATATTCAAAGAGCATCTAGACTCTATAGAAGAATATTCTAAACAAGAAAGTTACAATTGGAGATGATACTTCTTATGTAGTTATGGGTATTGGGACATGCACCATTTATCTTGAATCTAAGATATCTCTACAAATTATTGGTGTTCTATTTGTACTTGGCATAAAAGGAAACTTAGTTTCCATTTCAGTACTAGAGGACAAGGGACATAGAATCACCTTCATGGATGGGAAGATCTTATCTTGGCCTAAGAACTCAAACATAAAGAATTCTCACACTATGGGAGTTAGAGATGGAACCCTCTACAAATTGTGTACCCTTTCTCATCAAGATCTAATTCATACATCAAATAAAAGTGAATTATGGTATAGAAGACTAGGAAACTATCATTTTCATGGTTTAACCTCTTTAGAGAAGATGGTTATAGGACTACATAAACTAAGATCTGATCATATTGGAGCTTCTAAAGTTTGTGCATTAGGAAAGAATACTAAAAATAATTTTCATCATAGTGAAAGTAAAACCAAGGATGAACTATAACTTATTCACTCTGATTTATGTGGCCCTATGTATGTTCCCTCTATTGGAGGATATTTGTATTACTTTATCTTTGTAGATGATTACTCTAGGAAGACCTGGATATATTTTATAAAATGTAAAGAGTCAGAAGAAATTCTTTTGAAATTCAAAGATTTCAAGGCTCTAGTGGAAAACCTATCAGGTAAGAGTATTAAAATATTAAGAATAGACAATGGTAAAGACTACACTTCAGATATATTTTAAAGTTTTTGTAAACATGTTGGGATAAAGAGGGAGTTCACTGTTCCATACAACCCACAACAAAATGGGGTTGTAGAGAGAAAGAACATGACAATAGTAGAATCTTCTAAAGCAATGATGCATGATCAAAACTTAGAAACCCATCTTTGGACTGAAGCCTCTAACACTGTTGTATATGTTCAAAATAGATTCCCTCACTCCTATCTTGAAAATAAAACTCCTCAAGAAGCATTCACTGGTAATAAACCTAATATAAGTGACTTGAGAACTTTTGGGTGTCCTATCTACATTCACATTCATAAAGAGAAAATAACTAAATTAGAACCTTCAGGACAAAAATGAATCTTTGTTGGATATAGTGAAAATTCCAAAGCCTAAATAATTTACATTCGAGGACAAAGAAATATTGATTTAAGTAGATATGTAATATTTGAAGAGGAAACTGCACTCAAAAGTTCCAAGGAAGACAATAATGATTCTCTAGAAGATCATTCTCCTGAGATTCAGAGGGAGAATCAAGAAGTTAAAGATAATGAACCTTTAGATGCTTCTAATGAATATGAAGTAGGAAAGAAGAGACCTCTTTGGGCTAGAAAAGTAATTGAATAAGGTGAGAAATATGTTGCTCGAAATGGGGCTATCAGGGAAAAAAAAAGACCTCATAAATTTTCTAGTTATGTTGCACTTATGTGTAAACTTCTAAATTCAGAACCCTCAAACCCAAAATAGTCTCTTCAACATCAAACTTGGAAGGATGCCATGATAGAAGAATACAATTCTATATTAAAAAATGATGTATGGGATATTGTACCTAGACCCATAAATAAATAAGTTGTCTCCTCCAAGTGGTTATTCAAAATTAAACATGCAGTAGATGGAGGTATTGATAAATACAAGGAAAGATTTGTTGCAAGAGGGTTCTCCCAAAAGGAAGGCATTGACTATGAAGAGACTTTTTCTCCAGATGCAAGATATACCTCTGTGAGAATAGTTATTGCCATTACCACTGCCAAAGGTTGGAAAATCCATCAGATGGATGTAAAGATTGGCTTTCTGAATGGTGTGATTGGGGAAGAAGTATATCTAGAGAAACTAGAAGGATTCATAATACACAATCAAAAAACTCATATCTCCAAACTAAAGAAGGAATTATATGGGCTTAAGAAAGCACCTTGAGCATGGTATGAAAGAATATATCACTATCTGTATAAACTTGGCTTCTCTAAGAATGATGTAGACCCGAACCTCTACTTTAAAGTGATAAAAGGAGATATGTTAATTTTGATTCTTTATGTAGATGATTTTCTAATAACAGGTGAAGATTATCTAATTATTAAGTGTAAATAAGATCTCATAGCTGAATTTGAGATGAAAGACTTAGCCCACTACTACATTACTTCCTAGGCTTAGAAGTTTGGATTCTTCTAAATCAAGGAAGATATACTTTAGACATTCTTAAAATATTTGGAATGATGGATTGTAATCCTATGTCCACCCCCATGGAAAACAATCTACTTAAACTAAAAGAAGAAGCATCAAGTTCAGAACTTGTAGATTCCACTCTTTACAAATAGATTATTGGTTCTCTGATGTACTTAGTAAATACCATACCAGACATTTCTTATGCAGTTAATGGACTTAGTCAATTTATGTGTGAACCAAAAAAAATTCATATGGTAGAATCTAAGCACATAATAAGGTATCTTCAAGGCACAATAAGTCTTGGACTAAGGTACAAACATGTAGATTTACAACTAAATGGTTTCATTGATTCAAATTAGGCCGGAAGCACTATAGATTGGAAAAGTACCTCTGGGTGTTGTTTTAGTCTGGGTTCTGTAATGATATCCTGGTTTAGTAGGAAATAATCCCCAGTTTCTCAAAGTTCCACAGAAGTAGAGTACATTGCTACAACACTGGGAGCACATGAAGCAGTTTGGTTGAGAAAACTTATTTTTGGTTTGTTTGGAAAATCTCTAAAACCTACTATTATTCATTGTGATAATAAGAGTTGTATAAATCTCTCCTTAAACCTAGTATTTCATAATAGGTCCAAGATTATTGAGATACTTTATCACTATATTAGAGATATGGTGGAAAATAATGTCATTGAGTTGAAGTCTATCAGTACAGAGGAACAATCAACTGACATTCTCACCAAGGCTCTAGCAAAGACAAAGGTAGAGCACTTTAGAGGTAAACTTGGTATGATTGTAATTTTTGAGAGCTTATCTTAGTAACTTTTGATTATTGTACTAATAAAACATTATTTGTTATGAGTGTTATTTCATAACCATGTGCTCTTTGTGTATATCATAAGGAAGTGACGACTAATAGGGAGGTTGGAAGAGCCAATCACAAGCTCTTTCCTAGGTCTCAACTAGTGACCTTGAGGTGTTCCACTAACACCAATGACCTATAGGATCTCTCTAGAGGTTTAATCCTATAGTTTAGTTATCCAACCCAACTACTAAGTAGCACTTACCAAGACAAAACAAAATTATTTGTTTTTCCTTCCTTCATACTTTCACTGACCCTTAATACCCTTTAAGTGTTCACCACCTCCAAACTAACATGGACTCTTGAAAAGGTGAGGAGATGCTCGAATGTGTTTTTTTTAGTTCAAATTGAGGTCTTGGAGGTCTCACTTCCCTTCTATGTCTTACCGATCTCATAGATCCTTCCCAAAATAGGGTTACGAGGAAGAGCCCAAATTAGGACTCCTATTCCGAGAAAATGTGGCTTTTCTCCTAATTTCTTCCAAAGAACCCTATTGTTAGATAATTAAGACAGGGGGTGAATCAGTTAATTTCAGTTATCCTACAATCCCAAACTCCCAGATGTATATGTTCAAACATTTTCAAACAAATAATTAACTTGGTAAGCTATCAATAATAACTTTATGTTCATCTACCGATTGACAGTCAATTCAATACTATATTTATGGATTATTCCAAATATGAAATGTGTAAAGTAAATTAACAATCCAATCACATCAAATACACATAACACATAGATTTTAATGAGGAAACCATGTGTATAGTATAAAATAGTGTATGGGGTCCTAGAATAATGGTTTGCACATAAAGAGACCCCAAAGGCAATATTTTACACATACATTTGAATTGTAAGGGAAATAAATTTGGAAAATACTTAAATTCAGATAAAGTAAGATACATACCTCATGATCAAATTAATTTGGAAATACCTATTTTTTGGTGTCTGTGTGTACTTTCGGGCAAATTTGCAACCTGTTTTGGACTGGAAATGCTGAGATGGAGAAAACCTAGAAATCTTTTTCCAAGATGAGATCAGGTCGACTTTGACCCTTATAAAAGGTCAAAAGCTAGATTTTTTATTTGAAGGCTGATTCTGACTTTGTTCACAGATTCTGGAAGTTTGCTAAAAAGGGTATCCAAATCTACTCTTAGATCAAAAATTTCACACCTGTACCTGCAAGAAAAAGAGGATTTTTGTTATTTGTTTGAGGGGTTTGCCTTGGTCAAACCCTAGTTTGGAATGAACCTTAATATTGAAATTGAAATAAGAATTCTAGCAAGTAGTAGAAATGGATCTAACAATGAAGCTATGCAATTCGATAGATATGTAATTGTATTTCGAATGTAAACAAGTATATTGATATGAAAGCTTGAACACAACAATGGTAAATGTAAATCAAAACCATGAAAGTAAATACAAAACCTCCATGCTTGTATGCTTGGAATCCACCTTGATAGAAGAATGAAATGGATCTAGAAGATGAACAAAGGATCTTGAAGGAAGATCACACCATCATAATGGCTAGATCTAGGGTTTGAATGATGAATCTTGAATACTTGAACCAAATCCCTTCAATGGCTTGAATGCTTAAATCCTTGATCTTAAATGGAGAACTTGGATGAAGAAGAGAACTTGAATGCTTGAATTAATGTTTTCTTGATCACCTTGAGAGCTTGAGAGCAATTGCTTGAGGATGAGATGTGAAAATGAGAGAGGAAGGCCTCCTTTTATAGTGAACTAGGACACAATCCTCTAGAGGGGCCACCTTGGAGAATTAAATCCAAATTAGGTCCTAACCTTTAGAAAATATACCTATATTAAATGAAATTAGAGGATTTACCATCCTAAAACCTAAAATAGCGAACCCGGAGGCGGGAAAAATAAATATCCTCGAAACCCGATACCCAAAAATAAGGGAATTTGAAGATTTGAAAGAGGGGGGAAAAATCAAGGTTGGGATTGACCTAGTCAGGTATGACCTTGATCTTGACATAGTCAAGTTCAAGATCAATCTTGACCTAGTCAAGATCAACCTCTAATTTGACCCTGGGCCCAGATCCAGTCAGAATTAGGACAGGAGGTCTTGGGGATGCCCGGAGACCTAAAAATGATATCAGAGTAGGACATAATGCCAGGGATAGGCACAAAATCCTATGGTAACTATGATGAAGGCTAGGAGGGCCTATTTCTAAGTCCTACCTAGAAAATAGAGCCATGGAGAGGAGAATTAAGAAGAATCCTTGGGATCCTAACCCTAATTTCACCTAGAATGAAGAAGAAAAGAAGTGGAAAGCGGGGAGAAAGCCAGATCAAAGAAAATATCAATCCAAGGCATCAAATATGACCCCAAACCACTTACTTAGAGGGCTAAATGCTCTTAACATGGAAGTGCTTCCATTTTAAGATGATACACCATGCTAAGGGAAAAATCACCTAGAATCGGTAACCCAAAATATTTCACTCTTTTGAAGTGAGCTTAGTTAGGAGACAACCTTGTTAAAGGTTACAAAACACACTATGAGGTGTGACCTAGTTAAAGGATTTATCACTCTTAGTTAACTCTTGACCAACATTCACTATGGGTTCAATAAGAAAACCAACAACATTCATTGAATGTCATACTGAAATATAAATAAGACTGTTAAGTCCACTCGGTTAAGAGATTTAGCTGTAACAATGGTTAAACTGATAGAGTAATGATTTGATTCAAATACAACTTAGATTTCATATTTTTAGATCTATGCTAAGCTCAAAATACCTCCTTTGATAAATATTTAGTTCAATCTTTCATATCCTTCAACATATTCAGCTCGGTGAATAATACTCAGATGCTCAGTAATACCTATAGTTCTACTGGGTTATGTCTGTAACCAGTTTGATCAGTAGTGCATGAAAATAGTCCTTTCACATAATTTCTCCTATAGTGTCAATTAAGCTCCAGACTCAATAATGAATCTCAGGTCTCTTTAAATAGACCTCATAAACCATTTTCTTCTCATCCATTAGATTTTGCCTCTTAATCTCCATCATTCATTTTTCTGCTTTAAGCTTCCTCAGCAGATGTGTCTATAACACTTTTCATCCTTCTTCATTTGATCAATCTTGAATTTTTTAAGTTGTTAGATCTTCATAACAAAATTTATCTTTTACCTTGAAATCATAAGCAACTTTTGAACTCATCAATTCAGTCAGCTATTGTAAACTTTAATTATTTCTCTCACTCGGTTAATACAGAATGTGTCGGTGAATACTAACTCAGTTATTACTATTACTTGGTATACAATGCACTAGCTCAGTGTATATAAAACCCTTCAATTACCGACCACATATACATGTTCAGTTAAAATCTCCAATATATAAAAAAATCATGTAATACAATCAAGTCAACAAAAATGATGCCATAGACTCATCAATAAGTTACCCATTCTGTACCTTAGCCATATCTCCATATCCATCTCATCTTCATGTAGATATCTCTTTCCTTTACTATTTTTCTTCTTCAAATGTTTGTAACCATCATGATAAGTATAGTCAAAACTAGTTGATATCAATGAAAATACATATTGACTGATTTAATTTCCTTACATATCACTTTACTAGCTCAATGAAATCTAATCACTATATTTCACTTGTCCATTTAGTTCATCAAGTTAAATCAGTTGTAGGTTATCAATCTCTCCCTTTGGCATTGATGGAAACACAATATTAAATATGCCATAGAATACTAAACATATGTACTACAACTCTATTATTAAATGTTGTAGCTCAGTAATCTCTCCCTAGCTTGTTTATTTAATATGTTTAATCACTACATAGAATTTCAACATTTTAGGAAGACTCTCCCTGCGGATTTGATCTTCTTCTTCCTTTTGGATACTTCTCTCCCACTGGATAGATATTTCATTGATTCTCTCTCCCTTTGAATTATATTTCATATCAAATCTTTCTCTCCCTTTGACAAAAATGCCAAAAAGAATAATCATCTCTCCAATAGCCAAAAATATCTATGTTTTTTGGTTCAGATCATATACCCTCATGTATTGATATACAATGTTCTTGTTCTAACTTTCACAACCTTAGGAAACCTAAAGTGTGAACAATATGCATCAATATCATTTGATTTTATGATAAAGTATAGGTTGATGCAACCTCTTGATCACCTTAGTGATTGATAGATAGGGGATAGACCCCTAGTCTAGTCCTTAAGTACTCAAATGTATAATTTGGTAAGGCTTTAGTGAATATGTTTGCAATTTATTCTTTAGATTTCATAAACTCTAGTTTCACTTGCTTTTATTGTACTTGTTCCCTCAAATAGTGATACTTAATAGATATATGCTTAGTCTTAGTGTGCATCACTGGAGTCTTGAAAATGTTTATAGCACTTGTGTTGTCATAATATATAATCACTGGATCACTGATCTCTTCATTCATGCCTTTCAAAAGTTGTTTTATCCATGAAATATTTGAACAATTAGTAGCTAGCAACATATTTTTCTTTAGCAATAGACTGAGAAATACATGCATGTTTCTTGCTTATCCAAGTAACTAGTCTTTCTCCCAAAAAGAATGTGCCACCGGTTGTGCTCTTCGGGTCATCAATATTTCCAGCCCAATCTACATTGGTGTAAACCTATAGTTCAAAATTTCCTTCTTTCTTGTACCATAAACAATAATTATTTGTGTTCTTCAAGCATCTCAGAATCCTCTTAACAATAGTCATATGTGATTCCTTAGGATTAGCAGAAAATATTACTACAGTCCCAACAACATGTGCAATATCAGGTCTACTATGCACAACATACACCAATTTTCCAATCATTGATCTATATAATGTCTGATTTACCTCATTTGACTGATCAGCCTTTGTTAATTTGCATCTTGTGACCATCGGTGTACCTACTAGTTTTGAATCTTCCATTCCAAAAGTCTTCAACACTTTTTTGATGTACTTTGGTTGTGTTATGAATATCCCTTTATTTTGTTGTAGAATTTGCAAACTTAGAAAGAATTTAATCTCTCCAAACATTGACATTTCAAATTTCTTTCTCATTTCATCAACAAAAGCTTTGCAAAGATTAGCATGTCCTCCAAATATGATATCATCAATAGAAATTTCAGCAATAAGAATCTTGTCATCAGTTTCTCCTTTCAAATACAAATTGTTATTGTCACTTGTTGTTACAAAACCAATACTAATAAGATATGCATACAATCTTTCATACCATGCTCTTGGTGCTTGTTTGAGTCCATATAGTGTTTTATGCAATTTACATACTATGTTCTTCTTATTCAGATCAACAAAACCTTCAGGTTGTTCAATATAAACCTCTTCCTCAAGTATCCCATTCAAAAAATGTACATATTTAACATCCATTTGATATACTTTAAATCCTTTGTGTGCAACATATGCAAGTAGTATTCTAACTCCTTCAAGTCTAGCAACTGGTGCAAAAGTCTCACCATAATCAATACCTACTTCTTGTGCATACCCTTTACAAACAAGTCTTGCTTTGTTCCTAGTGACTTTACCATTCTCATTCAACCCATTTTTGAATATCCATTTGGTTCCAATAATATTTTTGTTACTTGGCCTTGGTACCAATGTCCATGTTTTTTTTCTTTATTTTCTCAATTTCTTCATTCATGGCTTTAATCCATTCCTCATTCTCAAGTGCATCTCTAAAATTTTTACGTTCAAATTCACAAACTAAACATGTGCTCTATCTCAGCATACTTCGTGTCATCATGCCATCTTGCTTGTCTCCAATAATTTGATTCTATGGATGGTGTCTTCTCACAAATTTTTCTAACACTTATTCTCTTCTTTGTTCATCAGTTAGTTTAGGATCAATATCTTCCTTGGTAGAAATTTCCTGATTCTCAGTGTCCATAGGATGATGCTCAGTGTCTTTATCCTATTTCTTGGTAGCTTCTACCTATTTCCTAGGTAGAGGGTCAGATATCTCAATGAATGTATATCTATCATAGTCTTCTAGTTCTTTCATGCTTTCTTCATCATTTTTCTTAGAAAACTCATCAACTCTCACATTAGTACTTTCAATCATTTTGTTAGAAACCTTATTCAAACATTTTTAATCTTTTCTCTTAGTATAATATCCTAAGAATATTCCTTCATCACCTTTAGAATCAAATTTCCCATTTCTATAATCTTTCAAAATGTAACATCTACTTCCAAATATTCTAAAATAACTTACATTATGTGTGTACCCAAACCATAACTCATAAGGTGTCTTGTTTGAATCTTTCTTTAGTTGTACTTGGTTCAATGTGTATACAATAGTGCTAATAGCTTCTCTCTAGTATATTTGTGCAACATCTTTCTCAATCATCTGTGTTCTAGCACAATCAATGATGGATCTATTCCTCCTTTCAGCAATTTTATTTTGTTGTGGTGTTCTCAGTGCAGAAACATATCTTTTAATTCTATGCTCATTAAAAAAGTTAGAGAATTCATCAAAAATAAACTCACCTCCTCTATCAGATCTTAAGCATTTTAACTCTTTTCCACTTTAGCTTTATACCATTTAAACATTTTGAAAGCTTCAGATTTCTCTTTCAAAAACATAATTGTCATCATCCTAGAGTAGTCATCAACAAATAAAATAAAGTATGTGTCACCATAATAACTCTAAGTTATCATAGGACCACACAAGTTGGTTTGAAACAACTACAAAATAGCTTTAGATGAATAGATCTTGCTCTTGAAACTAGATTTTGACATTTTCCCCATTTGACATTGTTTGCACATGACATGGTTAGGTTTAGATAAGCTCGGTAAACCTCTAACTTTTATTTTCTTACTAATTTTAACCATGTTATTAAAATTCACATGACATAACCTTTTATGCCACAACCACACATCTTCGATTCTAGCCATTAAACAAGAAGTTTCAACATTGTCAAGATAGAATAGATTACCTTTAGATTGTTCACCAGTACCAACCAACTTTCTTGTTTCATCATAGATCTTCACCTTCCTACTTCCAAATGCAACTCGTTGACCTGAGTTATTCAACTGTGCTACACTTAACAAGTTTTAGTTAAGTCCCTTTACCTAGTATGCATTTTCACATTTGATCTTATTGTTCAACATGATAGATCCTTTTCCTTTTACTTGATAAGGTGTATCATTACCCATTTTAACAGATCCTCCATTATCATGTTCAAGGTATTTAAAATTTTCCTCATCACCAGTCATATGATGTGTACATCCACTATCAATAATCCATGTATCATTATTGCTAACTTTAGAGATAAGTTTTATTTCTACATACCTTTCTTCTTCTTCTGAATCTTCTTTTAAAGCTATGAATACCACCTCAATGTCTTCATCACTATTGGTGTCAGTGTCATCATCATCATCTCCAACAAGGTAACATGCCTTCTTACATTTGTCTTTGTAGTCTCAATTGTTTCTCTTATCATAGTGTCAGTTGCCTCTGCGATCTTGGTTATCTCTTTTGTCATACTTTCTTTCACTAGATCAGTCATTATCTTTTTCATCATCTTTTCTGTTAGGAAATCTAGCTGCAATATGACCAATTTATTTATAGTTAAAACATGCCAAAGGTAATTTCCCTTTATACCTTCCTTTACCTTTATGCAGCCTTCTAGCCATAAGTTCTTCAAGCTCATCAAGTTCATCTTCATCACTATCACTATCACTCTTATTTCTTATCATATGTTTACTACTTGATTTTCCAATTTTCAAAGATGACATAAATGTAGATGCAACACTCAGTACAATATTGTTATCATAGTTATTCAGATCAAAAGTAGTCAATTTACCGATTAGGATATCAAGTGTAAGAGTGTTACCTGGTGCAGATCTCATTTCATGAATTGCAGAGATTCTAATAGAATAGATTGGCAACCAAGTTCTTAGAATTTTACTAGCAATAATGTCTTCATCAATAACACCTCCTGCTCCTCAGATAGCATTGACAACCTCCTTGATTTAGTTAGTGTACTATGAAATTTTTTCTCCTTCTTTCATCTTCATATCATCAAACCTTCCTCTAAGGCTTTCAGATCTTGCTCTCTTCACAATAACATCTCCTCTATGAACTAGTGTAAGTTTGTTCCACATTGATTTTGCTGAAGTACATGCTTTGATATCTTCAAATTTTGCATCAGATAAGGAAGCAACAATCTCTATCATTTTCATGTTATGTTCATGTCTATCTCTTAGCTGAGCAATAGTCAAAGGTCTAGTCAGTTGGATGTAAGCATTGTCTAGGTGAAATACAAAAGATTCTCAAATTATAGATATATGCAACCTCATTCTACTTTTCCATGCTGAGAAGTTGTCTTTGTTTAGCTTTGGCACCTCTCTCTTATACATCTTGTGATCTTTAGCTCAAGTCCTTTAAACTTTCCTTCCAAGAAACCAATATGCTCTAATACCAATTGTTAGATAAATGAGACAGGGGGTGAATCAATTAATTCAAATTATCCTACAATCCCAAACTCCCAGATGTATATGTTCAAAAATTTTCAAACAAATAATTAACTCGGTAAGCTATCAACAATAACTTTATGTTCATCTACCGATTGATAGTCAATTCAATACTATGTTTACCGATTATTTCAAATATAAAATGTGTAAATTAAATTAACAATCCAATCACATAAAATATACATAACACATCAATTTTAACATGGAAACCCCACTAAGGGAAAAACCACCTGGGACTGGCAACCCAAAATATTTCACTTTTTTGGTTAGGAGCCAACCCTATTAAAAGTTACAAAACACACTGTGAGGTGTGACTTGGTTAAAGGATTTATCACTAACAGTTAACTCTTGACCAACATTCACTATGGGGTTAACAAGAAAACCAACAACATTCATTGAATGTCATATTGAAATACAAATAAGACTATTAAATCCACTCGGTTAAGAGATTTAGCTATAATAATGGTTAAATTGATACAGTAATGAAATGATTCAAATACAACTTAGATTGCAAATTTTTAGATCTATGGTAAGCTCAAAATACCTCCTCTAATCAATATTCAGTTCAGTCCTTCATACCTTCAACATATTCAGCTCGGTGAATAATACTCTGACGCTCGGTAATGCCTACAGTTTGGCTCGCTTCTATTTTTAACCAGTTTGATTAGTAGTGCATGAAAATAGTCCTTTCATGTGATTTCTCCTATAGTGTCAATAAGCTTCATACTCAATAATGAATCTAATGTCTCTTTAAATAGACCTCATAAACCAATTTCTTCCCATCCATTAGATTTTGCCTCTTAATCTCCATCATTCATTTTGCCGCTTTAAGCTTCCTCAGAAGATGTGTCTATAACATGTTTCATCCTTCTCCATTCAATCAATATTGAATTTTCTCAGTCATTAGATCTTCATAACAAACTTTATCTTTTACCTCAGAATCATAAGAAACTTGCTAGCTCATCAATTCATTCAGTTATTATAAACTTTAATTATTTCTCTCACTCGGTTAATACAAAATGTGTCAATGAATACTAACTCAGTTATTATTGTTACTCGGTATACATTGCACTATCTCAGTGTATACAAAACACTTCAATTACCGACCACATAAACTTATTTAGTTCTGATCTCCAATATATAACAAAATTATGTAATACAATCAAGTCAACAAAAATGATGCCATATACTCATCAAAAAGTTACCCAATGTGTACCTTAGCCATATCTCCATATCCATCTCATCTTCATGTAGATATATCTTTCCTTTACTATTTTTCTTCTTTAGATGTTTATAACCATCATGATAAGTATAGTCAAAACTAGTTGACATCAATGATAATACATATTGACTGATTTAATTTCCTTACATATCACTTTAGCAGCTTGGTGATCTCTAATCATTGTCTTTCACTTGTCCATTCAGTCCATCAAGTTATTCAATTAGTTGTAGGTTATCACCCTACAACTTCATAATGGATTCTTTGTTCAATATCCAACCTCTCAAATATTTTATAGTTTTTAGGGTTTCATCTGGTCGTACAACCCCCAACCAAAAATAAGTTCTTTTGGGTGGGTTTTACGCATTCTCTAATTACATGGTTTGTCTCCAAGATTTAGGTGATCAAATGGATTGTTGGAACCTTCTCCCTTCGTGTAGTTCTAGGAAGATACCTTTCCTTTGACCTCCAATCACTAATTTATAACTTCATACACACCTCTACAAGTTACAACCTTTTTTTCTCAATCTCTCCTAGTCGGGTTTACTATAGGCTCGCCTAGGGTAAGACTTCAAAAAATGCTTGGAAACCTTTCCAAGGCCTATTCTCTTATACATGTTATAACATAGAGTCTACTCACTATCCCCAAGAGGCCATACATATTGAACAATGGGATAGTAAGTTAGGTCCCCATTTTCTTACACCCTCCTCGTTTGAACCAGTGAACAGGGATAAACAAAATATTTAAGAAAGAACAAAGAAATTAATAAAAATCCCTAATATAATGGCACACACTATAAGGAAATACACTAATTTATAAACTAAATTAATCACAATCCATGATTAACTTGAAACATTCCTTCTCTATTGACTGATTACCAAGCTAAATCAAATTTCTACACATTGTTCACACTTTCAGAATGATATCTCTGTACACATGAATGTCCAACCTCAAGATTTGGTCCAACAAATCCTTAAATAGTTTGAGGTTGGTCTTAGGTTGGCTTTAGGGCACTCCTAGGATGATTTAGGGAATTTGGAAAGCTTTGGTCCGAGCAAATTTTAAAATTTTCAAAAGTTGCTATGCAACTTTTATAACATTTTTACAACTTTTCATAATCCTACAAACCATAGACCTTGGTGAGGTCCTATGGAGTTCTTGGCTCTTCATGAGACTTAAATATGATTTTTCACACACCTTAAGTCCTGTGACATTATAGTGACATCACCTAACCATACTTAACCAAGAAAGAGACTCTCACACATTAGTCTCAAGACCTAAGACCTAGGACCTTATTGGACCCCTAATCCCTATTGGATCTCACACTTTGGTCAGCATGACCTTAGTAAAATCAAACACTTGACAAAGATGGATACAAAAAAAATAAAAGATGGATTGGTTGAGCCAACCCTTGGGTGATCCTATACCATGCTCCCCCTCTACACAAAAGAAATCAAGGAACATAAGGGGATATGAGAGAAGGATCAATACCTAACTATCTGAAGTTACTTTATTCCACCCATGTAGCTTCAGATTCAGGGTGATCCTTCCACTGTACCATATACTCCATATAGACCCAGTGTTTGGTCTTCTTATTTACTCTGGATTCTAAGATCCTCTTTGATTGAGGCTTGGTCTTTGGAGCTATGGCTACTAGATTGACATCTGAAAGTACCTTGTGGGTGTTCTAAATAATCTCAATCAATGGTCCCTTATACTTGACTAGGTATGCAATGTTGAAGATTGGTGAAATAGCTAAATCTTGAGGAAGGTCTACCTTTTAGGCATTACCTCTATAATTAGCCAAAATTTTACATGGTGTTACCCTCTTCATTTTCTACTTGGACATAAGCACTCCCTTCTACAATCTAGACTTGTTTATATGTACCATGACATAGTCACCTACTGCAAATTGAACATCCCTCCTCTTCTCATCCACTTTTGCCATCAAATTTTGAGTTTCTTCTGCTAGGGTCCTTTTAACTTATTCTTGGACCTCTTTCATGGTTTGGGAGAATTTCTCTACATGTTGACTTCTATACTCCATGCCTCCTAGGTCTCTAATTTCATTTACTCCCCTTGGGTGCATTCCATATACTACCTCAAAAGGGACTTTACCAGTGGTTCAGTTCACACTTTCATTAATAGAATACTCTTCTTGAGGGAGGACTAAGTCCCATTTCTATCCATACTCCTTAGCTAGGCACCTTAGCAAGTTACCGAATATCATGTTGATCACCTCAATTTGACCATCCATTTGGGGATGGTAAGATGAACAAAAAGATAAATTGGTAACCAATCTTCTCCATAGGGTCTTCCAAAAATGACACATGAACTTTGTATCTCTATCTGACACAATGCTAAGGGCAATTCCATGGATCCTCACAACCTCCTTTAAAAAGGGATGAGCTATGTGACTAGCATCATGAGTTGTCTTGCAAGGGATAAAATGACTCATATTGCTAAACCTATCTACCACCAGAGAGATACTATCCAAACCTATCTTTGTCTCAGGACCCACTATGAAGTCCATGCTAATACATTCCCATGGTATATTTGGAATGGGTAAATACAAGTATAGGCCTGCATTTCTGGCTCCTCCTTTGTCTTTCATACATATGACACATTTCTCCACATATCTCCTCACATCCCTAGGAATTTTAGGCCAATAGTAGAACCTTTACACTAAATCCATTGTCTTGTTGATGCCAAAATGGCCACTAAGTCTCCCATTGTGCTTCTCTTGAATGAGATTCTCTCTCATTGATCCCTTGGGAAAATGCAATTGATTCCCTTTAAACACTATCTCACTCTGCAAGGTGTATTCATTAAACTGATTGTGAAAATGATTTTGAAAATTAGAACATACCTTATAAGCCTCTAAGAAGTCTTCATCATCCTTGTAAAGGTCCTTGAAGCTATCTATCCCAATGCTTTTGAGTTGAAATTCCTTGACTATCAACAATCTCCTACTCAATGTATCTTCCACCTTGTTCATCTATCCCTTCTTGTGCTTGATAGTGAAGGTGAAGGCCTATAGATACTCCATCCATTTGAAATGTCTATTTCTTAGCTTCTCATGTATGTTGATGTAACTTAAGGCTTGACTGTCTGTAAACACCACAAACTCTTTAGGAAGGAGGTAATGCCTCCACTTCCTAAGTGATTTCACTAGAGCATATAACTCCAAGTCATAGGCTGAGTATTTCTTCTTAGCCCCATTGAGATTCTCACTGAAGGCTATGGGCCTACCTTCTTGACTTAACACTCTAACTGCTATCCCACTTGTATCACATTCCAAGATGAATAACTCTTCAAAGCTTGGTAGTAGGAGGATAGGTTGGGTTGCCACTTGTTTCAACTTTTTAAATTCCTTGTTGGCTTCTTGTGTCTATCTTAATTTGGTCTTCGCTCCACCTTTAATGGTATCTATCACTGGTTCACATATGCCACTAAAATTCCTTTTTTAATTTCCTATAAAATTGGGCTAGGCCATGAAAAATCCTAACCTCTTTCCATGTAGTTGGTGTAGGCTACTTTAGAATGGCTTCCACCTTTCTTAGATTCATCCTGAATTGACCCTTGGATACTACAAATTGCAAGTAGACTAGTTCTTTTTTGAGGAACTCACACTTCTCCAATTTGATGGCTAATTGTTCTTCATGGAGTCTCTTGAGCACAACCTCCAAATGTGTTAGGTGTTCCTCCTTTGTTTTTCTAAAGATGAGTATCTCATCAAGATATATCACCACAAATTTGCATGTATAGTCCTTTAGCACTTCATTCATCAATCTCATAAATGTGCTAGGGGCATTAGTAAGCCCAAATGGAATCACAAGCCACTCATAAAACCCTTCTGTGGTTTTGAAGGTTTTCTTCCACTCATCCCCATCCTTTATCCTGATTTGATGGTATCCACTTTTGAGATCTAACCTAGTGAAGTATTGGGCTCCTCCTAGACAATCCATTAGATCCTCTATCCTATGTATAGGGAACCTATATCTTATTTTAATTCTATTAATGGCTCTTGAGTTGGTTAAAAATCTCCACTTACTACCTTTCTTAGATGCTAATACCACTGGTATTGCACATGGATTGATGATCTTCTTTATGAGCCTTTGATCTAGAAACTCTTGGACTTGCCTTGCTACTTCTTGATTTTTCTCTGGTTTGAGCTTGTAGGCTGCCTTGTTTGGAAATGAGCCTCGAGTATGAAGTCAATTTGATGAATTATAGACCTCTTAGGAGGTAATTTTACTAGTGTCCCATTACTCACTATGTCCTTTTATTTCCCAAGAAAATCTCGGATCTCCACTGGTATAGGTGTTTGATTAGGCTTCTCCCCCTCCTTAGGCTTCAAAACTATAGCATATCCTTCACTGTCTCCCTTTTGGAGTACATGCAATAACTCTTTCCCACTACTAAGCAACACACTAGGGGTTTTGGTTTGCACCTCATCATCATCCATAAATGATTGGATCTTCAAGGTTCTTCCATATTTCTTGAAGGTAACAATGGTCCCTCTCCCATCATACATGGATTCTCTATCATATTGCCATGGTCTTCCCAATAAAATATGGTAGGCATCCATGGGTATCACATCACATAGAAACTTATTCTTATACCCTCCAATAGAAAATTCAACCCATGTTTGTTCATTTATGAGGATAGTTTTTCCTCTATTCAACCATGTTACTTTGTAGGGGTTGTTATGAGGCACCTTGGTTAGGTTTATATTTTTGGCTACTTCTTCTAAAATAATATTATCTATGGAGCCATAATCCACAATCAATTTACTCACTTTACTCATGATTTTACATCTCACTCTAAAGAGAGCTCTTCTTTTCTTTGGCTCCTCTTTCACTAGTTTCCTAATGAGGACCCTTCTGAACATGAGGTTCTCTCCCATCTCTGACTCTATGTGATTGAGCTCTAGTGACTTGACACTTGATGTGTCTTCTTGGGTATAAGACACTCTCTTCTTTGTATTGGAGGAAGTTTCATTTCTGGACACCTATAGGCTGGATGTCCCATCTGCCCATAATTATAATACTTCATACTAGAAAAATAGGAATTACTTCTTCCTACACCTCTTCCTCTATTAGAGCCTCCTTGATTACCTCTACCTCTTCCATAGTTCCCTCTATAAAAAATTTCACCACTTTTATCCACAATCTTGGACTCTCGACTTCTTTGATCAATCCCTCTACCTTGATGACCACCTCTATGACCCCTTTGATCTCTTCCTCTACCTCTACTCCTTGAACTATTATCTTGTCTCCTCTCACTCTTCTCTTTTATCTTGAGTTCCATTTGATAGCACTGATGTACTCTCTTGGGAGTTAGGAGACTCATTTCCTCTTGGATAGACCACTTTAACCCATTGAGATACCTAACAAATTTGATTCTCTCATCTTCTACCACCTTAGACCTTAGACATAGTTTTTGGAATTCCTCAGTATAGGTGTTGACATCATTTTCTTTCTTCCTTACACTTTGCCTCCTTTTGTGCAATTGGATTTCATAATCCTCTGGAATGTAAGATTCTTTAACTTTGGCCACCATTCATTTCCATGTAGCTATGGGATTCTTGCCTTTTGTCTCCCTCTCTCTTTGAATAAACTTCCACCATGTGAGAGAAGAGCCTCTAAGTCTTGACCTGGCTACTCTCACCTTTTGAGACTCACTAATTCCATCACATTAAAAATGATTCTCTATGCCCTAAATCTAATCAATAACTAAGTCAGACTCCATTTTTATACTAAAGAGTGGTACACCTTCTAGTTCTTTTCCACTTAAGGCCTTCAAGGCTTTCAGGAAGGGTTCTTGCTCCACCACTAGATCTGGTTCAAGAACTTCATCTTCGACTAATTTATCCTTCCATGCCTTCTCATCTATCTTCTCATTCACCTCTTTTGTTCTATCTTCTACTGCTTCAAACTTCTTGGCTAGTAGATCTATCCTTTCCCTTAACTATTTTTGTCTTCCTCTTGTTCTTCTACCTTCTTTACCAACTCTGCATTGGTCACCATCCTAGAAGATCCGCTAGACTCACTCTGACATGCACGTACTTCCTAAATCTTTTGGGGCTCTAATACCAACCTGATAGGGAGGTTGTAAGAGCCAATCATAAGATCTTACCTAGGTCTCAACTAGTGACCTTGAGGTGTTCCACTAACACCAATGACCTATATGATCTCTCTAGAGGTTCAATACCTTGGTCTACTTATCCAATCAAACTACCAAGTAGCACTTACTAGACAAAACAAAATTCTTGGTGTTTACTTCCTTCATAATCTCACTAACCCTTAATACCCTTTAAGGGTTCACCACCTCCAAACTAACATGGATTCTTGCAGAGGTGAGGATGTGCTTGAATTTTTCCTATTTAGTTCAAATTGATGTCTTGGAGGTCTCACTTCCCTTCTATGTCTTACTGATCTCATAGATCCTTCCCAAAATAAGGCTACAAGGAAGAGCCCCAATTAGGACTCCAATTTTGAGAAAATAGGGATTTTCTCCTAATTGCTTCCAAAGAACCTTGCAAATTGATAATGGATTCTTGGTTCAATATCTAACCTCTCAAATACTTTCAAGTTTTTAGGGTTTCATCTGGCTGTACAATCCCCCAACCAAAAATGAGTGATTTTGTGTGGGTTTAAGGCATTCTATGATTTCATGGTTTGTCTTTAATATTTAGATGACCAAATGGATTGGTGGAACCTTATCCCTTCATGAATTTCTAGGAAAATACCTTTTCTTTGACCTCCAATCACTGATTGATAACTTCATACACACCTCTGCAAGTTACAACCTTTTTTTCATAGTCTCTCCTAGTTGGGCTCACCATAGGCTCACCTAGGGCAAGACTACATAAATGCTTGGAAAGTTTTCCAAGGCCCATGCTCCTATACATTTTATACACATGGATTCTACTCACTATCTCTGAGAGGCTGTACATATTGAATGGTGGGATAGTGAGTTAGGTCCCTATTTTCTTACACCCTCCTGGTTTGAACCAATGAATAGGGATAACAAAATATTTAAGAAAGAACAAAGAAATGAAAAAAAAAAACCTAATCTAATGGTACACACTATAAGGAAACACTCTAATTTACAAACTACATTAATCACAATCCATGATCAACTCAAAAATTTCCTTCTCTATGTTGACACTTGAAAATTCAGGTCCTAAGTACGCAAAACATCAGGGAACTATAATCTTCATTTTTCATTTTTATGTAATTTCCCTATGTAAAAAATTAAAATGATTAAAAAGGCATAAATACTTGTCATTGCTCTATGTTCATTAAATAAGTCTTCAAGTATTTTATTTCAATAAATTTAATGCATGTATATTTTGAAATAAAATAATTATAAATAAATAATAAATAATAAGGTGGTTAAGTAAAAAGGTGGCGAGAGGGAGTTGAACACTCGACCTCTCAAGCCAACCTTTTTTCCTACCTACCTACCTACCCTTCTACCCTCTAACCATTTAGTCTATTATTATTCTTCAAGAGGATTTGGAAGAGGAACTAATTTATTTACATTTTCATGTATAGGTGAAAAATCAATACAAAATTCTCACGCAGGGAGTATTTCTTGCCTAAATAATTTAAAATTCAAATATGAATATTCCTTTCTTATGTATTATTTATTTTATTGATTTTAAGAAAAAAGAGTGGGGAGAGAGAGTTGAACACTCGACCTCTCAACCCACCCTTTCTTCCTATCCTAACTACCCGTCCTACCCTAACCGATTGTCCTATTGTATTTCTTGAGAATATGGGTAGAGATAAAGGGATAAGTTATAGATTATTTTCTTCCCTTTAGTAATTTAGGGATAAATCATTAGGTTAAAAATATAATTGGATTTCTATTATATGATGTGTTTCAAAAGATTTTATATTTTAAGATATTTAGATTTTTTACTAATGTGATCTTGTTTAGGTTTCATTTTAATTTACCCTCTAAACCCTAAAGTGAAAAAGTGTAATAAGGAAATTCATTTGAGAAAGAATTACTATGTTTATGGGTTTTGAAATAGTTTTAATTGGTATAAATTTTAGTTTTCAAAATGCCTAAATAGAATCTCTTATTTTACCCTATTAGAATTGTATTTTCACTTTTGCAATTACTAATTAAATGATGCGTGAATGTATGCATCTTTAGGGTTTTGTTTAGAAAGTGAAATTATTTTATTCCAAGACCTAAATGCATTTTATAAAAGGGTTATGAGATTTTATTTTGTTTTTTCATTTGAAAGAATTTATTAACATTAGGGTTGTTATTTTTCTAAAGTATCAATACACTTGGCCTATGTAAATTATTTTAAAATATTGTGATATTAGGGTAAGTGCTCCCCTTTTTTAGGGTGAGTTATAAATCTTTTGTACCCTAATGTTTTAGAAATATTTCTTTATGTAATTTATATTGCCTTATGTTTGTGAAAGGGTATTTTAAAGTAAATACATTATGGTTAATTTTTGAAAGTAAAAAATTAAATTTTAAACATAAAATTATATACTCCTATTAAATGATTTTAAGCATTATCTTATTAATAAGATTTTTAAAGTGAGTACTTATGATTATTATTTAAATTTTATTTGTACTTTTATTTATCAAAATAAACATTTGTATAAATTATATAATGATTTTATTAATGTTTGTTTGATATATTATTAGTTAATAAATAAATAATCTTAAATTGGGATCATTTTGAAAAACCAAAAGCATTATTAGATATAATGATTTTAATTTTATTAAAGGATTATCTAATGTTGGATGTTTTTGTGTAGGAATTAAACATGTGGATTAGTATGCACAATACTTGAAGAAATAACAAATTATGTTTGTTATACGGGAAATGTTTTTCCCTAAAACCATTATATGGTTAAAATTGTAATTTCTAGGGTTAGTTGTCAGAATTAGGTTTTTGTGAAAGGGTATGTCTTTTCACAAGAAACCTTTGATTATTATATTTATATTGAAACATTTGTAAATAAAAAATGACACGACACAATTGGGACAAAATCTCCTACAACTACAAATTTAAACCATATATGCAAATTTTTCAAATATCATATTAGATAAGTTATTTTATGCTTTTTTGAGGTTATATATCATTTATTTTCAATTATTTTTTAGATACTCTTGTAACAGGGTGTTCTACTATGTTCTATTCCCTGATTTATTGGTTCAAAGTTAATATATACAATTTGAATATCAATTGTATGGTCTATGAACCTACCATTGTTCTTGTCGGTCTCTTAATTTGAGTTAAACTCGATAGGATTAATTGTATGAATTGTTTTGAATTGTGATTCAAGCGGAAGCCTGTGGAATGATAGTCTTGCTTTATTAAAAGTAAGTTTCCTTAAAACTGTCTCTGATTATACGTAGGATTGGAAATATCTAACTCTATACCCAAATTTGCATTAGGCACTGATCTCATTTCATTTGAAATTGTTATCTGGTTCTTCTTTGTAGTTTACATATTAATTTGATTTCTTCTTTATAAAGCATTAGCAATGAGGTTTTAGTGATAGTGCAATTTTAGTTTAGATTTCATACAATTCATCTATTAGGAGATTATATCATTTTCCTCCAAGGATTGTTTACCCCTTTGGAAGGAACATTTATCTGTGCATGTGTGTGTGCAACATAGGGCACTTGTGAATTTAGGCCTACCAGCCTTGGCTCCATCAAGTCAGATTTGTAGAGGCACTAGTGTGTGCCTGTCAGTTGGCCAAAAATGGTCCATCATTTTTGAGCACCAATACTCCATTCACTGATTACTAAGCTAAATAAAATTTCCAAACATTGTTCGCACTTTCAAAATGATATCTCTGTACACAAGAATGTCCAACCTCAAAATTTGGTCAAAGAAAGCCTTAATTAGTCTGAGGTTGGTCTTAGGTTGGCTTGAGGGAACTCCTAGACCGATTTAGGGCATTTAAAAAAACTTTGGTCCGAGCAACTTTTAAAAGTTGCAAAAGTTGCTATGCAACTTTTACAACATTTTTACAAATTTTCATAATCTTGCAAACCATAGACCTTGGTGAGGTCCTATGGAGTTCTTGGCTCTTCATGAGACTCAAATATGATTTCTCACACATCCTAAGTCCTATGACATCATAGTGACATCACCTAACCATACCTAACCAAGAAAGAGACTCTCACACATTAGTCTCAAGACCTAGGACCTTATTGGACCCCTAATCCCTATTGGATCTCACACTTTGGTCAACATGACCTTAGGAAAATTAAACACTTTCCAAATATGGATAAAAACAAAAGAAAAGATGGATTGGTTGAGCCAACCCTTGGGTGATCCTGCACCAATGACCTCCAAATGATTTCCACTTGTTGTAGAAGTTGTTATAAGGTGACAATATTATAATAACTTATTCATCTATTGTGATAAAATATCATGAGAATGATATTTAAAATTATGATAGTTTATATTCTTAAATAAGTATGGACTAGAGAGTACAATTTAAACTACTTACAAGTTCTATTGTATGGATATATCATGTCTATATGGTAAGTATCACATATGTGATACTAGTGCACATATCATACTATACATCTTGAGTACTTGGTGAATATCATGGACTTGATATTTGGAGACCATTACTCTGAGTACTTGGTGAGTATCATGGATTTGATACTTGGAGACCATTACTCATGATAATCATTTTTTAGCACTCGGTGAATATCTTGTGAGTTGATATTTGGAGACCATTTCTCTGAGTACTTGGTGAGTATCATGGACTTGATACTTAAGGACCACTTCTCATGATATCAGTAAAATGATATAAATTTTAAATGATTATCTATACTCACATATTACATTGAGATAATATTGTTATCCTCCCTAGCTAAGAGGGAGTGTTAATGATTATATCTTCATTCAGATCAAACAAGATCATTCATATATATATATATATATATATATATATATATATATATATATATATATATATATATATATATATATATATATATATATATATATATATATATATATATATATATATATATATATATATATATATATATATATATATATATATATATATATATATATATATATATATATATACTTTTAAATGATACATTAAATGACCAAAACATAACTATAATACCCAAAAATTGGCACCTTGCTATTCTAATCAATTTTGGTGCATTTCTTCAAATTTCTACATCATCAAATTCCTATTGTACTAGGCAATGCTATCTCCTAATTGACTTTATTTGACTTGGTGTCAATTGCTGAAAACCTCAAATTTGCATTAATCAAATACTATATTTAATTCCTAAATATCAACATTTATTGGCTAAATAATCCCTATGATTAATTAATTTAATTACAAAGTCCTAGTGCTTTTATTAAATTAATTCCACCCCCTTTAGCTAATACACATCAAAAGGAATTAAATATTTATTTAGTTCTTTAAGTGAAATATCCTCCTTTGAATTTAATTATTCAAATAATTCGAAAAGCCACCCATGTGGCAATATTTCATTTAATTAATTATATAATTCCTCCAATTCGTTTCACCTCCCACCAAGGAGATGAAGAGTCGACTGTTTCTTTGCAAGAAATTCTTCAGTCTCCACCTGGGCTCTTCTATATTATGACCCTCTCATTCCTCATTTGAAAGAAGGAAATTTTTGAGGATCGAAACTATAGTGAATTGTTGTCTCACTTTTGCATTCAAAGCATTAATTATCTTGCATATTAGAATAATTTCATTTCTTAGAATGCATTGTTATCCTTAAATTAGTTTGCTCACTATGTTCTTAGCTTAATTCTCATTTCCTTTCAAGTTTCTTAACTTAATTTGCAATATCATTCTTAGATTAACTTCAATCATTTTCTTAGCATTTAAATCCTCCATTTTAGAGCTTGGTCTATGGTTGTTGGGCTCTCAATTCTGAGAGTGATTCAAAACCCCATCTAAATAGGAGGCAACAGGTCGATTCATATATGTTTGTGAGGTGAATAATTCATATTCATTTTCATAATTATCTTATGAGCAATGACCATGTTGACATCTATGACTAAATTTGAGGTCCACATTTAGATGTAAACATTTTGGCACCCATCGTGGGGTAGAAAATTCATTTCTGACCTCATTCTCAAAAGTTTTTCTGACAAAATTTTCCACTTTGTTGTACGTCCATACATCACCGTGTACAGAATCTCGCGCAAGCTTTCTCACTATGTCACATGAATTTTTGCTGGTCTTAGCATTTCCTCACACGAAAAAGGTGTTTCCTCACATAGGATTGTGCATTTCCTTGCACGAGTCTGACAACAAATTTTTTTAAGATTTTTTATAGTTTCTATGTTTTCTATTGTAGATTTCTAACATTTGTTGTTTCTTGTTATTTTTCATATCTCTATTTTTCTGACACAACATAATAGTGGGCTGCAGGACATTTGATGAAGACATAAATTACTGATGGTTTTCTTGCAAGACGGTTGTCAAAGACATTTTAAAACATTGTGCTTTTTTATTGCTTTATTCACATAGTTTAATTAGGGCCTTGTGAAGATTTCTTAAGGGTCTTGATAGCAAGATAGGGTAATAGGCTCTTCATTACATGGAAGTGATGCCCATGGATGAATCCAAGACCTAGATTTTGCTAGCATGATAGATACCTGGGGAAGCAAGGAAAGGTAATGAATCTTTAGCACGTCCATTTGTTAGGGAATTATGCTCTTCTCTCTTTGAGATAACCAGAAACCCAAAAGCTTGTGGATTGCTTGAAGAGGAGTTAGCTCGGTGATAAACATGTCTTGTGTGTTTGGGTAAGGTGAAGAGGTAGAGAAGTATGCTCTTCTCTCTTTGAGAGAATCAGAATGTAATGCCCTACCAGGGAACCCAGAAGAACTTAACCTAACATGCAACTAAGTTTGTAGAATAATTTTTTTTAAAAGTTAACATACAAGATAAACACCAATGCGGAAGCAATTATCATTTACTCACATAACATAAACAACCAACATAGGTTAGAACTCTCAAGGGTTCCTTGACAAAGATTACTTAACATAAATTAATAATATAGATAAGGTACAATTACGAAACTCACATAAGAAAATGAAAGATAAAAACAACATCACCTAGAAGATAACATAATTACATCTGGTACCATAAGGTATCCATAATAATCTCCATCCACTGCACATGTCGTAGGGTATGTAATATAATAACTAAAAAGAAGTACATCATGATATCTCTGAAGAACTGATACAAAGATACAAGATCACAAGGAAGAAGATCGTGAAGGACACCTCTCCAACAATGAAGATCAAGAAGGAACAACTACTACAGGGATCATCCAGCACTGGTGCATGAACGTCGGAATAACAAATGGTAAAAGAACCACTACCACCCGACCTCATGAACCTAAATGGTCCACTCCCACCGTGCTGAGGAGATAATAATAGATCCCACTCAGATAACAAACATCAAACAAATCAAGCTAAGGAAAGGATCCTGAAAGCTCTCTAACTCAAGGTGAAAAAGTAATAATTCCATGAAAGACTCACTATTCCAGTGGAAACTGACACATGTAGGATAACTAGACTATGCATAGGAAGGTGTCATCATGTACATCTAACCCTTGAGTCTCATCCTGGTAATCTTGTTGGATCCCTTCCTGGTGTTGCTTGGTTTTGGTTTTGTTTGATTTTATCTCATTTGGTTTCAGTTGATTTGTGGTTATGTGGGTGATTTTTATGTGATATGCATTTATTAATTATAGTTTATTTATGTTTATATAGATTATTTTATGTTATTATCAATGTTAGGTGCATAGTTGAATTTTATGATTAAATATGCTCCTATGATTAATTGAGGAAATTAAATTAAAGTTGATTATTTGAGCATTTGGAAATTAATATTGATTATGTCCTAAGTTTGTTTTAATGAAATTTAATTAAAATCAAATAATTAATTATTTAGATTTAATTGATTATTTTATTAATAATTGAGTTTTATTATGTTTGTGAGTATTATTAAATAAATCTGACCCTTGGATCCAAGCCAAAGTCTGTGTCACCTTTAGAGGGCCTATTAGAAGTTGAACCTCTTGGAATGACCCAAGTGAGTACACACCTATTGTCAGTGATTCCACCTCACTATAATAAAGTAGCTTTGTTGAGTCTAAAGTATCCAAAGCCATGTTAACTTATTTCTCTTGATGATGACTATCATCTTGAGAAAGCTCTGTCTGTTGTACTGAGCGGCACCGCTCCTAGTCCTACTTGTGAGGGTGTATGACTTTCAGGTGTCAGTGTGGCTATGAGACCCTAGCCCTATATCAGGGGCACCAAAGGTTAGTGTGAATGGAAGCTCACTAAACACTCTCTTAGTTAGTTGCCTACCTAGATCACCTCCGAAAGGAGACATAACCTTTGTACAGGGAGGGGGAAGAATCTCTCCCCTAGATTCTCACCATAGGCATGCACCTGGATGTTTGAAGGTGGTATATGACACTGGCCCCTACTTCAAGGGTAACATTTGAACATATATTATTGAGTCCTTTGAAACACCAAAAATAAAGGCACCCTCTAGGGGGTGACATGGCTGTGTGAGGTGAATGCATGCACATAAGTTGTGAGGCACAAATTTTGTCTTCTCTAGCATTTTTTTGTAGGGATAATTGAGTGATTATTTCGAGTCTTAAACTGTCCAACATTATCAAACTTGTCAAGACTCCCATGATTCTCCTGAGTTTCTTTGTCCTTAGTAGAACTATTTGTGACTATTGATTGCGTCACTATTTCTTGGTCCAAACTTTATGCTTGTAAACAATTAGTTTCAACATTCAAACTGATATTTTCTAATTCAAACTGTCCCAAAACTGTCTGAAAAACTCAAGATTTTGCCAGAGAACAGTTCACACTATGTCTCAAAATCTAATTTTTGTCTCAAAAATTGTGTCAATCTATCAAACCCTGGTCTTTTCCCGTGCAAGATTTGAAGAAACTATGCATTTCCTCATGCGAGATTTCATTTCTTCATGCGAGACTATCCCCTAATTTTCAAAAGAGTGAGCTATTTCCCATTGATTGGTCAACTTTCTGGCTAATCTAGTTTTTGCCTAGGGTCTTTCTACTTGTTCTCCTATTGTCCACTATCTGAAACTAGGTGTCTTAGGTCAAGAACCAAATGATTATTGCTTAAACTCACATTGTCTCTCTGTTGTCTATCCTATCCCACTGTGATTTTGTACCTTGCAACGTGATAGTCACATCTTGGTCATTCTAGCCTTACTCTCGATGATTCATGTCGGGTGCATCTCACTTTTATCTCTTTTTTTGCTATCCCAGAGATAGAGTTTTGAGCATAATCCTAAGTCCTCCCTTGTTACTTAATCTTCATCTATGCCTGTTACAACTAGAAGTGGAAATTTATTCCCCATATGTGGTACTGGACAAGGTAGAGATAGATCTCACAATCAAGGAAGAGGTCATTTCAAACCTATCACACAACCTGAGTGTTAAGAGGGGTCCTCACATTCCTCCTCATCGAGAGTCTTAAGAGAGAGTCCACCTCAATCCTCATCTCCTATCATTTGGCCTAGGATCAAGTGAACATTTCATGTAGACATAGTCAAAATCAAAATCCAGTCTTCCAAGATCATTACAATTTGTTGTTTCAAACACAGCCTGACTTATTATTTCAAGAACAACATAATCCATTGTTCCAAGATCAACAAAACTCTAAAAGGTCACTTTCTTGAACCAGCCCTATTGACACTATCGACCCTTTCGATCTTATTGACCCTATCAATCCTATTGATCATATTGAATTTGTTTCCACAACCTCTCAGTATACTACTACACACGCTCATATGAAGTCTATGCACTTTGCACACTCGCACACCAATAAGATGGGAGACCCATTCCAATTCCAAGAGGGGGAATATAAAAAAAGTCATGATCAATCTCAAAATGACCAACATCATGATCAATCTCAAAATGACCAATGTCATGATCAATCTCAAAATGACCAACGTCATTATCAATCTCAAATGACCAGCAACAATATCACTATCACTCTCAAAATGACCAGAATCAAGATCAAGCCCCAAGCATTTTTGAAATTCTTGGTAATGACGATGAAGAGATAACCCAAAATGACATAGATGCTGTGAAAGCCAATAAGAGTCTCCTCAAGATGATGGAAATTATCCTTGTAGAAGAGAAGGAGAAATATTTTTTAGAACTGGCTAAACAAGGGGCCAAGTTACCCCCAGATTTCAGAGTAGAGACACTTGTGGCCAAAGAAGAGGAGTTTGAGACCGCTAAGTTGCAAAAGATGGTCTGAGACATGCAAGACCAAATAAGTCAACTTGTGAAGGATAAGGATAAACCAGCACAATAGTTCACATTGGAAAACATTTGTCCTTTCCCCTTCGATAAAAGTCTTCACATGCCACCTTTTTCCAAAGGTGTGGAACTCCCCAAGTATGACAAATATCTGGGTACCACTGATCCCCGGGATCACTTCAGAGAGTTTGGTGCTCTATCCATGGAGTTAATACATGATAAGACTTATCTCATATGCCTCTTTCCTTGTAGTTTTGGTGGGTCAGCTATGGAGTGGTTCTCTCAGCTACCCACTGGTATCAAGTCTTTTGACAAAATTGCTAATTTGTTCCTCCAGCATTATTCACATAATATCCAACATCCGATCAATATCTGAGATCTTTGTAATCTGAAACAATGACAAGGGGAACCTTTCTTGGCATTTCTCTAGAGATGGAGACAACTCTATACAAAATATCCCCCAAACTACCTAAGTTTGAAAAGCTTGATATCTTCTTAGATAATCTCGTCCCTAATTTTGGATATCAAGTATAGTTCCAAGGTCCCCTAACTTTTGATAATATGATTAAACAAGCTGTGAGGATGGAAGCATTTATGGTCAAGAAAGGAGAGTTGACTTTGAACGAGGATAACAAACAAGGGTCTTCCTCTTTGAAAAAAGACAAAGGTAAGTTTGTCAACAAAAATAGAGATGTTGTTAATGATGGAGTTGTTGACAATGTGACCCCAAAACCTTCAAAATATGTTTTCAACCTTACCTCCAGTTTATAGGCAGCCAAAGCCATTGAGAAGGCTACGACAGATACACAGCAACCTTCAATATTTTCCATAAACAAACCTTGGACCTCTTGACCCAAGCGTGAGTTTAATTCCTTGGGAGAACCCTTTGACGTGGTTTACAAGACTCTTGTACAAAATCAAATACTCACTCCTTTGGAAAATTTATGTCCCTATGATCCACAACCGTGACCTACTTGGTGGAATGAAACCACATACTATGATTATCACCAAAACAAGGGTTATAAGACTTCTGTCTACATTCAACTTAGACATAAGATCCAAGATTTTATCGACAATGAGGATATTATTGTGAGCGGTCATAAAAAAAACTCAAATCATCAGGCATTTAAAGACCCCTTTCCTCCTCATGAGAAGGGTGAATCTTCCAAGACCAACAATGCCAACACCAAGGTTAACTACACATATACTACCAATGATAATGTCATTAATATGGTTGAACTTGTTGAGGTCAAATATTGTGAAGTGATCACTATCAAGAGGAGTGAGGATGCTCCTAAGCTTAAGACTTCATTTGTCTTGTGAGGCCCTGTGTCTCATTCTTCCAAACTAGAATCATCTCAGGATTGTGTGAACATTGTACCTGATCTCATGTGAAGATCACCATCAAGGGTCCCGACCCTTCTACATCCACACCGAAACAACCCATGGATAAAGTTGATGTTGGTCCTACCAACAAGAACTCAAAATTGGTCCCCATGCCTAGTACTACTAATTATAGCATCCTAGACTAGTTGCAACGTACCAATGCTCAGATCACTATCTTTGAGCTATTGAAGATCTTGCCTACACATAGGCAGATTCTTGATAAAGCCCTCATTGAGGAAAATGTTCCAAAAGATTTGGATCTTGATCAGTTTCAATCCATGGTGGGTCACCTGACCTCACTGTATTATTTTTCTTTCTCCAAAGAAGATGACCATTCGCTGAGCCATATACACAATGCTCCGCTACATATTGAAGTCATGATAGGCCCAAAGCATGTTCACCGCTTCCTCATTAACAATGGTGTTGGCCTTAATATTTTCTCTGCTAAGTTGCTCACCTAATTAGGCTATGATGAAGATTGCATAGATGCTCATAAGAAAATTACCATTAAGGCATATGATAAAGAGGAATGGAAATCCAAAGGTCTAGTTGTGCTACCAATCTGAGTTGGACCTATAGAGAGGGATGTTATTTGTTAAGTTCTAGATATTCCTCTTGCATACAACATATTTTTGGGTAGACCATGGATCCATGAAATGAAGGTGGTTCCATCTACATATCATCAATGTATCAAGTTCCCATTCCATGGAGCAAAAGTGACAGTACCTGCCAATAAAAACTATTCTTGCAATACACTCATACAATCTGTAGATAGTTTTGTTCCAACTAATAGAGAGTCTACTGAATTCTATGATGCCAAACTCAAAGAAATGGAACAGACTCTGAAACTCAAGGATACAGGCATGGGGGGTATTAGATAGAACCTATGTTATCATTAGCAACTTTGCCTCCATCTCCACATTCCTACAGGAGACCCTCTGAGAGAAATAAACCCTCTACTAGTTCTCTTCAAATAGTCTGTGATGGTGCCTTTGTATGGGCCACAATGCCACTAGAAGATAAGGATGAGGAAAGAGCTATTACAACTTGGCTTTACAAAGAGAAAAAGACATCTGAACAAATCACTCTTTCTCATGATATAGAACATGAACCAAACAGTGAAGGTTTCAAGCTCATGAAATGCTTCGGTTATAAAGGGAGTGGCCCTGTAGTAGTGAATGATAATGGCTTACTTGAACCAATTGAAGCTAGAGGTCACTGAACCAAAGACACCATAGGTCTAGGCTTTAATAAAATCCCATTTCATCTGGGGATTAACAAATTTGTGCCAGAACCAAAATGTCAGCCAGAACTTGAAGACACTACCACAGTTGCAAATCCAAAGTAACTGATGAGGATATATTTCCCTATCCCATTCCTCTAGATATTTCCACATTCTTTGAAGAACCAGATGATCCTATTATACCTATCAATCTAGTAGAGACTAATAGTGACTCTGATGACACTACTTCAGTGTATCTACTCACATATGACCAATGGAGAGCAATGCAAATTGCCAATCCTAGTTTTCAGGGTGAACAGTACATACCGTCATCTTTCCAAGAGTAGTTTGAACAAGATCAACTTCAGCAAACCATCAATACTACAAGAGATGAAAATGATTTAGATGGTACAACAAGTGTTGATGGAATTCCTATATCGAGCATCACTGATTCACATGAGTATGAGTTTGATCTATCTGATGCAACTTTTGATAAAGATATAGATGTTGTTCATGTGTATGAAAAAATTCTTGAAGTAGGTGAAGGGTCTAGTGTTAGGATGACTGAGTGCGATTCCACTAACATTAACATTCCCTCTACTTCTGCTGTGAGGACTTGAGAGGAATCAAACACACCTCTAGATGAGATTTCTCTAGGTCTTGACTTACTCATCCACATTTTCAATGGCTATACTATGAATGCACGTGAACCTACCACTTCTCTTTCACTCCAAAATCTTGAGCTCATTGATTGGAATTCTCCCTCTCTGATGCAAAGTGGCAAGCAGAAGCCTTCAAATAGTGAACAATTGGTGAGTTTAAATGTCTCAACTACCCAAATGGGAACCAAGTGTCCAATACTTATCACAAGTATGGTAAGGACTAGGGGAAATGGTTATCACAACCCAAACACCCAAGGCAACCTAATCACTAGGCTATGCCAAGTCCCAAGCACCAACAATTGAGAAGTTACTAAGAGGTCTCCTTAACTCAATAGACAACCAAACCTCATGAAATGAATTATAAGATTAGGGGTGGCCTAAAATCACTAATATATCCTACTTAGGTCCTATTCCTTTTGTTCCAATGGTTCTTTCACTTACAAGCCACCCATAACACTAGGTTGCTTCACAAACCAAGGATTTGGCTTGTAGCCCTTCCTAGAAGGAAATTTGAACATAAGTAAAAATGCTTCCAAATGAGATATTGAATTGGTTAGGGATTCTAATACCCTTTTTGGTTTTACAAAACATATCCAAGCACCAAGGAGTGGAGACAAATAGAATTCACTAATGTTACAATGTTAGACCGGGCTAATAGGCCTAATTAGGTCTCCAAATGCACTACAAGTGCTCTTTCTCCTAAGCCAATGCACAAACTAAGTATGGGGGCATGTGTGGATATACAAAATAACTTAGAATTTAATTTTTGGAGTCTTGGTGAATCCCCAACCAAAGGTTATGGTGACTGTTCTAAGTCACAAACTAGTGCACACATAGAGATGTACACCTAGGGCTTTGTGGCAAAACCAACTCCCTGCAGAACTCCACCTCTAACCTGCATATTTTGAAAGTGCATAAACAAAGGTCTAATTCCACCAAGGGGCATCAGATTCCCATGGTGGAATTGGGTCAAAATATCAAACCCTATCGGAATCCTGCTGGAGACCTTCAATCTAGGCAAGCACACAAGAAACCTTGATATCTCCTAAACTAGGATGAGATAGAGCATGAATCCAATTGCAGATGAAAGTAGATTAGATTAAAAAAAATGATCTCAAAGATTCATGCACACTAGTCTATACCCATCTGTACTAGGTTACTGTTCCCGAGAATTGCAGAGAAATGGTTTATTTTTATTGATTCCAAATGCCAAAATTACACATCTTACCTTCCACCCACCTAAAAGGGCTTATTGAAGGCTTCCCCCATTAGTTACAACCAAAATTTAAACCATCTGACCATTGGGGGCTTGATTACAACTTTTGGCAAGAAGTTGTTAAAGTTGCTAAGCAACTTTTACAACATTTTTGAAACTTTTGGAAAGTAGGAGACCAAACTTGGTCTAAACCTAGCCTGGTGATCCAACATGGATCTAAAACATTAAAAACATGAAAATGACTAAAATCCTATGATTCTAGGCCCATTGACCACTTTTGACCATAGTTAGCTAGGGGCTTATAGTTGTGCCAATCCTGGAACTAGGCCTTACAACTTGGTCTAGGTGCCTGACTAATATATCTAAACTACACTAGATGTGCTTAGGACTCTTAAGAGTATTGTTTGTTGAGTCTAGAGTAGGTGCTCCTACACCATACTCCCCTTGAGTTTTAAAACTCAAGTCCCTACTTGAGGATAATTGGTCCACCGAAGTCCCATGTTGTTTGATTTGGTCTTCGATCAGCCAAGTAGCATCTATGTTGGGGAGTCCCTTCCATTTGAGTAAGTACTGCATGTACTTCTTAGTTTTGGTCTTCCTTAATAACTTTGTGTCCAAAATTTCTTCTAACTCCACTTGTTTTCTTTGGGGAAGATTTGTGACATAGTCTTCATCTTTGATGTTTGTTTCCTCACCTTGCTCATTCATTGAACCTACTATAGCTTTGTATGGTGTGAGGTTTGCCACATTGAATATTGGAGAGATTTGCAAGGTTGGAGGAAGAGAGATTTCATAGGCATTCTCACTTATTTTATTAAGTATGATGCATGGACCTACTTTCTTCATTTGTAGTTTGGAGTATCTACCCTTAGGTAGTCTCTCTTTCCTTAGGAATGCCCAAACCTTATCTCCCACTTTGAAGTGGACCTCTCTTCTTCTTTTATCAGCACTTTCCTTATATTCAAGTGTGTTTCTGGATTTGATTGTGTAAGTTTTTAAGCGTCCACTTGAATATTTGATATGGATTGTGGAAATCTGATACTACTTTCCTTATACTTCAAACTTGACCTTTGTAATGCTTCTTTTACCTCCCGCTGCACCTTTGTGATGAGCTCTGCCAGTTCTTAGGTTTGAGTACTGACTTTGAAGTTAGATGGAAATTCAATTAGGTCTAATGGTCCTTTGGGATGAAGGCCATATACTGCTTGGAATGGGGTCTTACCAGTTGACCTGTTTATAGAGTCATTGAATGCAAACTCTACTTGGGGCAGGAGTGTATCCCAACTTTGAGAATATTGCTTGGTTAGGCATCTTAGGAGATTTCCTAGGGATCTATTTACTACCTCAATCTAACCATCTATTTATGGGTGACAGGAAGAGCTATAGGTGAGGTTTGTTCCCAACTTCTTGAAGAGTGTCCTCCAAAAATGTCCTCAAAACTTTACATCCCTGTCAGATACAATTGTCTGAGGTAAGCCATGAATTCTGACTACTTCTTTGAAGAAGAGATTGGCTATGTGAGATGCATCATTTGTGCTTTTGCATGGTACAAAATGGACCATTTTTCTAAACCTATCCACTATGACAAAAAAACTATCAAACCCTTGCTTGGTCTTAGGCAGTCCCATTACAAAATCCATTGAGATGGACTCCCAAGGTCTTGAAGGGATTGGTAAGGGTTGGTAGAGCCCTTGATTTTTTGTCATTCCTTTAGCTTGCTAGCAGATTGTGCAAGTCTCTATAAACTTCTTAACATCATTATTCAACTTAGGCCAAAAATAGCTCCTCTTCACCATATCTGTTGTCTTATCAATGCCAAAGTGACCTCCTAGGCCACCATAGTGTTTTTCTCTTATTATGTTTGTCTTCATTGAGCACTTTGGTATACATAGTTGGGATCCTTTGAATAGAAGTCCATTTTGAATCAGATATTCAGAAAAGTCAGTATGGTATCTGCCAACCATCTTTGTGCAAATCTGATATATCTCTGCAAAGTTAGGGTCATCTGGGTACAAGTTTTTAAGGGACTCAATTCCCACACTTTGTAATTGAACTTCTTCAATCAAACCAATCCTCCTGCTAAGGGCATCAACAAATTTTTTTGCTACACCCTTGTTATGCTTGATGTTGAAGGTATAGGCCTGCAACTACTCTACCCATTTTAGATGTTTGACAAAGAGTTTCTCTTGAGAATTTAAGAAACTTAATGCATGGTTGTCAGTGTATACTACAAACTCTTTTGGTATCAAATAGTGCCTCCATTTCTTGAGGGCTTGGACCATGGCATAGAGCTCTAGGTCATATGTAGAGTACTTTCTTTTGGCTTCATTCAATGTCTCTAAGAAGAAAGAAACTTCCTTTCCTTCTTGGCTTAGGATTGCACCTATAGCCAAATTGCTTGCATCTATCTCCATAGTGAAGACTTTGTTAAAATTAGGGAGGACCAAGATAGGATATTGGGAGACCCTATTCTTAAAGTATTGGAATGCATCATTGGCTTCCTTTGTCCACACTAATTTAGTCTTCTTTCCACCTTTAATAGTTTCAAGTATTGGTGCACACAAATGACTGAAATTATGATAAACTTTCTATAGAAAGTTGCAAGTCCATGGAAGCTTCTTACATCACCTTGGTTCTTTGGTAGAGGCCAATTAATGATTGCTTCTACCTTCTCAGGATCCATCTTGAGGGTACCTTGTGAGATGACAAATCCTAGGAACACAAGTTCCTTCCTCATAAACATGCACTTTTCCAAGTTGATTAACAACTTGTGCTAATAGAGTCTTCTTGGTACCTATTCCACATGATCAAGATGGTCTTCCTTGCTATGACTGAATATTAGTATGTCATCAAGGTAACAACAACAAATTTGCTAATAAAATCAATGAATATCTCATTCATAAGCCTCATAAAAGTGCTAGGGGCATTGCTTAAGCCAAAGGGCATTACTAACCATTCAAACAAACCTTCAGTAGTCTTGAATGCTATTTTCCATTCATCTCCTGGTTTGATTTTGATTTGATGGTATCTAGAATTTAAGTCTATCTTGGTGAAGTAGCAAGCACCTCCTAGTTGATCCAATAGATCCTCAATCCTTGGCATGGGGAATCTATACCTTATGGTGATTTTGTTTAGCACCCTACTGTCAATAGATAACCTCCATTTTCCATCCTTTTTAGGGGCCAAGACTAACGGTACCACACATGGACTGAGACTCTTTTGAATGAATCCTCTTTCCAACAATTTAGTGACCTATTTTTCAATCTTTGCATGCTACAGCGGTGTCATTTTGTATGGTGCCTTATTGGCTAGGGATGAGCCTAGTATGAGGTCACTTTGATGACTGATATCCCTAATGCGAGGGAGGCTGGTGGGTAGGTCACTAGTAGTAACATCTCTATACTTTTGCAGCAGTTCCATGGCTTCCTTTGGCATAGGCTCTTTTTTATTAGACTTGGTGTTATCCTTGGACTTTGAGATTATGACAAAGGCTTCAATATTAGGTTCCTTCAAGGTTTTCAACATCTCTTTCTCTCCCATGATAATCACAGTGGGTTCTTTTTTAGATTTTTTATCTGGCAGGGGCTTCATAGTGAAGGTTTTCCCATCTTTAGTGAAGGAGTAGGTGTTCTTCCTATAATGGTGTATGGCATCTAAATCAAATTGACAGGGCCTACCTAGAAGGATGTGTGAGGCATCCATCTCAACCACATCACAAAGAACTTTGTCCTTAAAATCTGCAATTGAGAACTCTATCCATGCTTGTTCTATTACTAGAGTTTGTTGGCCTTTTGTTAGCCATGAAACATGATAGGGGCAAGGGTGTGGCTTCTTAGGGAGTTTTAACTTTTGAACCATTTCACAAGATACAATATTTTTAGTTGAACCATAATCTATAAGTAGATTGCATATCTTCCCATGACATTTGATCTTTGTCCTAAAGAGATTCTTCCTTTGTGGGGGTTCTTGGGTTTGTGGCACTTGAAGGAAGACCTACCTCATCATCAAAAATACTCCTTCCTTCGGTTCCAAGTCTCTAGCATCAACATTGTCTTCTTGTTTATCTTCTTGGACAAGTTGTGCTCTCCTCTCACCTTGGTTATTATTGTTCCTCTTCTCAGGGCATCTTCCTTCATGATGTCCCATCTTATTGCAATAGTAGCACTTCAATGATCCATTACCTCTTCCTGAGTTTGTCCTTCCCCTATTGAAGGGCCTCCTTCCTCTATAGTTTCCTCTTGAATTAGAGTCACTATTTTCTTTGTCTCCTTGGTCAAAAATCCTGCTGCTGCTGCCACTATTTTGTCCCTTGTTCCAAGATTTTCCTTTGCCTCTAAAGTTCTTCCAAGTTTTGGAGTCTTGGTGAATCCCCAACCAAAGGTTATGGTGACTGTTCTAAGTCACAAATTGGTGCACACATAGAGATGTACACCTAGGGCTTTGTGGCAAAACCAACTCCCTGTAGAACTCCACCTCTAACCTGCATATTTTGAAAGTTCATAAACAAAGGTCTAATTCCACCAAGGGGCATCAGATTCCCATGGCGGAATTGGGTCAAAAGATCAAACCCTATTGGAATCATGCTAGAGACCTTCAATCAAGGCAAGCACACAAGAAACCTTGATATCTCCTAAACTAGGATGAATTAGAGCATGAATCCAATTGTAGATGAAAGTAGATTGGATAAACAAACTTTTGATCTCAAAGATTCATGCACACTGGTCTATACCTATCTGTACTAGGTTACCGTTCCTGAGAATTTCAAAGAAATGGTTTATTTTTATTGATTCCAAATGCCAAAATTACACATCTTACCTTCCACCCACCTGAAAGGGCTTATTGAAGGCTTCCCCCATCAGTTACAACCAAAATTTAAACCATCTGACCATTGGGGGCTTGATTACAACTTTTGGCAAGAAGTTGTTAAAGTTGCTAAGCAACTTTTACAACATTTTTGCAACTTTTGCAAAGTAGGAGACCAAACTTGGTCTAAACCTAGCCTAGTGATCCAACATGGATCTAAAACATTAAAAACATGAAAATGACTAAAATCCTATGATTCTAGGCCCATTGACCACTTTTGACCATAGTTAGCTAGGGGCTTATAGTTGTGCCAATCCTAGAACTAAGCCTTACAACTTGGTCTAGGTGCCTGACTAATATATCTAAACTAAACTAGATGTTCTTAGGACTCTTAAGAGTATTGTTTGTTGAGTTTATAGTAGGTAATCCTACACAACTCTCCATCTAGTGAAGTCCTTATGTTCCAAAATGACTATACTCTTGCCTGTTATCTCAACGTTGTCGAACCTATAATGTTTTGCACTAGTGAAGATAGTATCAACATGACTAAAGCTGATATCAAGTATCTTAGTCACAAAATTAAAAGAAAAAAGAATAGGTGCTCTGATGGTGAAAACCACATTATGGAAGTGTTAGAGCCAAAAAAAAGTAAAAATAAAATATGTATCTGAGGGTGAAAACCTCTCTGAGGTGCCCAAGGATGAGATACCTGATACATTTCCCAGTCATTTTTAAGAAAGATCATCAGTGCTGATTGATCCAACCCAACTAGTGAGCCTAGGTACAGAAGCTACACCTCAAATTATTCATTTGGGACATTCACTATCTACAAAAGAGAAAGAAGAGTTCACCAATTTCTTTCGAAGCAAGAAAGTCAATTTTGCATGGACTTATTCTGATATGCCTAGATTGGATCCTAATATAATCATGCATCATCTGTCTATTGGACCAGGCGTTAATCCTATCAAACAAAAGCTTCATAAGATGCATCCACATGTGGCACTCTTATTCAAGGTAGAGTTGGAAAAACTCCTCAAAGTTGGTTTCATCAGAGCCATTGACTACACATAATGGATTTCCAATATTTTCCAGTTACTAAGCATGATAAATCCATTTGAGTCTTCACAAACTTCCTGGACTTGAATAAAGCATGTCCTAAAGATGACTTTCCATTACCCAATATTGACATGATTGTGGATATGACAGTAGGATATGAAATGTACTCTCTAATGGATGGTTTCTATGGTTACAATCAGATAAATATCATGCTAGAAGACCAAGAAAAGACTACCTTCACATGTGCTTGGGGAACTTTATGTTGGAATGTCATGCCCTTCGGCCTTAAAAATGTTGGAGCTACATATCAAAGGGTTGTAACCACTATTTTTCATGACATGATGCACAAAACAATGGAAGACTATGTGGATGACACTTTGGCTAAAAGCATGCAGTGAAAGACACATCTTACATATCTAGGTCCTATACTAGATTGAATGGAACAATTCAGTCTGAGGCTCAACCCAAAAAAATGTGCATTTGGTGTCACTTCTGGAAAGTTGTTGGGTTATATCATATCTGCTAAAGGCAGAGAGGTAGATCCTGAGAAAGTTCAAGTTATCATGGAAATGCCTCCACCAAAGAACATCAGTTAGATGAGAGGACTTCAGGGTAGACTACAATCCATTTGGCACTTCATTGCACAACTGGTCGATAAGTCACAATCATTCACCAAGACTTTGCATAAAGGTGTGACTTATGAATGGAATGAAGACTGTTGCAAAGGGCTTACATAGATTAAACAATATCTTGCAAATCCACCAATCTTGATGCCTCCTATTCATGGGAAGCCACTCATCCTCTATATCTCAGCTATGGACACATCTTTGGGTTCCCTGTTGGCTCAAGAAGATCAAAGTAAAAAAGAACAAGCCATCTATTACATCAACAAAACTTTGGTCTCTTATGAGATGAACTATTTAGTCATTGAAAAAGCTTGTCTAGCAGTGGTGTTTGCTTCATAAAAATTGTGGCACTATATTCTTTCTCACACCACAAGACTCATTGCTAAAATTGATCCATTAAAGTATCTACTCAAGAAAGGTGCTCTTAGAGGTAGACTAGCAAAATGGGTCATGATACTCAATGAGCTTGACATTGAGTATGTAGAGAGAAATGCTATCAAAGGACAAGCAATTGCAGATTAGTTGGCAAAAGCTCCTCTAATGGATTATCAACCATTAAACATTGATTTTCTAGATGATTCAATAATGCTTCTTAAACATCAAACATGGAATATGTTCTTCGATGGATCATTCAACCAATAGGGGTCAGGTGCCAGAATATTATTCATTACCCCACAGAGGTACTCTTTACCAAAGGCATACAAAATGTTGTTTCCTTGTACAAACAACATTATTGAGTATGAGGCTTTAATCAATGGCATGAAGATAGTTGTTGAATGGCATGTGGATGAACTTAAAGTCTTTGGAGACTCACAATTGGTCATCAATCAGGTTAATGACATCTATCAAACAAAAGATGATAAGTTGGTGCCTTATAAATGGATGGTCGATGATCTGAGAAAATACTTTGCACATATCACTTTACAGCAGGTTCTAAGAGCATATAACAAAGTAGTTGATGCTATGGCTACTCTTGCCTCCATGCTAAAAATGCCAAAAAATGACTTCAGGCATGAATTCTTGGTGGAGACATTACGCTACCCATCCTACAATACCCCTGAATCTAGGATGATTTGTTTAGTCATTGGACATGATTCATCCCACTACCATCATATCTACTCCTACCTCTAGGACCAGATTATCCTAAACACTTACACCCAAAATGAAAAATGTCACCTAATCTGAAGTCCTCCATGCTATGTCATTGTAGCTAATGACTTGTATAGGCAAGGTTTAGACGGTACCCTCCTTAGGTGTTTAGAGCCTGACAAGTCCAAATGTGCGTTAGCTAAGGTGCATGAAGGGATCTGTGGTTCTCATTTGAGCATCTTGACATTGGCTCATAAACTTATTAGAGCTAGTTACTATTGGCCAAATATGGAAAAAGAAGCTACACAATATGCCAAATCTTGCAAACAATGTTAGCTCCACAGAAATCTAATTCACGCTCCTGTGAAGGAGCTCATTCCCTTCATCATTTTCTAGCCATTTCAGTAATGGGTCTTTGATTTGGTGGGTCAGTTTCATCCCTCTTCCTCAAGAGGACACAAGTTCATTATCACTACTACAAATTATTTTACTAAATGGGTTGAGGTAGTACCTCTAACCATAGATGATGGCAAATCTGTAGCCAGGTTTATACTGAATTACATCATTTGTAGATATGGTGTACCCTCCTCAATAATCACTGACAGTGGGGGACAGTTCAAGAACAAGGATCTGAAGGAATTATGCACTAAGTTCAAAATCATTCAACACTAGTCTTCTATCTATTATCCCCAGGGTAATGGATAGGTAGAAGCATCTAACAAGATAATTCTCAAGATCTTACACCGCACAGTTCACAAATCTAGTAGAGATTGGCACCTCCAAATTAATTCAACTTTATGGACCTATAGAAAAAGCATTCAAACACCAACAGGGGCCACTCCCTTTGCCTTATTTTATAGAGTGGATTTTGTGTTGCCTATTGAGGTTGAGATTCCTACATTGTGAGTCTCTCTGAAGGGCCTCATTACTGATGAAGATATTAGAATATCTTGGCTACAAGAGCTAGAGTTACTAGATGAACATCGGTAAGTGGCATTCAATCATCTCAAAGTATACCAGAAGAGAATGTCTAAGAGCTACAATAAGAAGGTCATACTAAGAGAATTCCAAGTGGGTGATCTCATCCTAAGAGAAAACCCCAAGAATCAACAGTAGCGGATCTAGAAGGGAAAGTTTGAACCAAATTGACTCGGTCCGTACATTATCACTACAGCGTTTGGATCTAGTGCTTATCAACTCTCTACTACTAAAGGAGAACAACTCAAAGAGCTGATCAACGCTCTACACCTGAAAATATTCTACAGCTAAGACATCTTCAAAATGCTCTTGTACATACTCTATTCTGAAAAAATCCTTAAAATTGCAAAAATGTCCTAAAAAATATGATCATCTTAGTGAAAACCTGGTAAACAGGAGCTTTGATGCATCTATTATCCTAGTGAAAACCTGGCAAACATGCACCCTGATAATACTCAAAAAAATACAAAATACAAAAAAAATGAAAAATACAAAAAAAAATCAAAAGAGAAAAGTACAAAAAAATTGAAAAAAAAATAAAAATGTGCCATTGATGAAAACCTGGCAAATAGGCGTCATGGTAGCAAAAATAGAATCTCTACCAAGATGGTGAAAACCTGGTAAACAGGTGCCTCTTGTTTCCCAATGCTATACCTATTACATCATCGCTTGACCTTGTACATCTGTTCCTTGCTTTCCTACTTTAGTTTTCTTTCTCGTCTTTCCATTTTTTTTGCTTTCCTACTTTCTTGTTTTAGTTTTCTAGCTCATGCATTCGCTCTCAGTTACCTTTGAGAATTATACTTGACTCTACCTAGATTGAAACTAGTCACACTTGGGGGCATCTTCTTGGTCTAGGGGGCATTGTCCTATCATTTTCAAAGGATTTTCCTTGCATCAGTGACCAATGATTCTCACTATGTCTACCTACTGATGCCTAGCTATTATTGAGATTTCTCTCCTTGAGGATCTCTCATGTATCAGTCTCCAGTGGTTCTCACTGTGTCTACCTACTGATACCTAGCTATTGCTTGGATCTATCTTCTTGAGGATCCCTCATACATCAGTCACCAATGGTTCCCACTACATCTGCCTGCTGATGTTTTGTTCGCTCTTGATCTCTGTCCTTGATGATCCCTTGTATCAGTCATCAGTGGTTCTCACTGAGTCTACTTGTTGATACTTTGTTTCTCATTCTGATTTCTCCTTGAGATTATCTCTCATGTTAGTTACCAATGGTTCTCGCTATGTTCACCTACTATCCTTATCCTATTGAGACTTCTTGCGCTATATACTTCTGATCCGACATCAATCTATTCAAACTGAAACTAAAACTAAAAACTAGATTTGAAACTCTCTAAAGTGTACTAAGCTTTTCTTTTGTGTGTTTGTCTTTTCACTTTACCATCTCCTCCTTGAGAAACTCTAAGATGTCTTTCTTGAGAAGTGGATACTGGGGGCATGATCTTTTCTTTACTTTCTATTTGTTGGTTTAGTTCCAATGATCCAAATGATCCATATAAGAGAGGTGTCCACTATGAGAGCCTTAATCTTGTGTTGGATGGCCATGTGTACCTTGACTCCTTTTATATGGAAACTTTGGTGAGGTAGGTTCTTCTCCTTGTCTTTTTGAGTGACTTATTTCTGCTACAAGTGAAATTTCAAACGCTCATCCTGCTAAGTGAACGTAAGGGTCATTGCGAGCATTAAAAATTCTTATCAATCACTTAGCAAAAGGAGGAACTCTCGCATGTCTAGCATGTTTGTGTGAAAGCAAAATTCAGGTCATTATAGCAACTGTGCTTTGATGCTTATGTTAACTTGCTAAATCAAGAGGAATAGGTGTTCAGGTCATTTTGGCTTCTTGTGCCTTAATGCTTACACCTTATTCTGACAAATCTAAGACTGATTTCATATTCATATTCTCATGATTGCAATGTCAGTGAGGGTTGTATGACATCATACGATTGTTTGATACTAAAAACTCTATGATGATAATTATCTAATGGGTCCAACAACCAAGTCCTAGGGATTGCATCTAGCTTAGGCTTGCATTTTCAATCTAGGCTTGCATAGTGATAGTGTTTTGATGCTCACTTCATTGTTCTCTTCTAGATCTATTTGCCGAGGATTCTCATCTCACATCCCGGCTTCATCATAACTACACAAGTGCTCCATTTTGTGTGAAAACTTTACCCGTGGCTAAATCAACTGCTCTGAATCCATTTTCAGGATCGAAATCAAAATTTGACATCTCTAGATAGCTCAAAATTGCATTTTAAATTTTGAGGATCAACATGATCGGATGCTTGTGCAGTCAACCTTCTAGTGACATTTTCTTGCCAAAATCTTATCTCATCATCTTTTTTCTCAATACCTTCATCTTTTTCATCAAAAGTCAACTCTAGTAAAATCTATTCAACCATGGTCAAACTTGGTCAACAAGACCTCCAAATCACTTTGGATCACTTTTTCATCTTCTCGATCCTTCTGTAATCTCTTTTGAGTTTCACTGGATCTACGATTTTATCTCTATCTACAACCTTTTTTTGTCAATCATCTTTATGACATGTCATCTTTCAATTTTTCTCCTGAGGGGGTAGGATTATTGCATCATTGAATCTTATCAAATCAATTCTTGAATCAGTCTGATCTAAATCAAAAGTCCTCATCACTCAGGGCATCCCATCACTAGGGGCATCTTTGGGCCTCACATCTTGTCATCTTGTCATCTATCTATTAGGTATCTGAGTAATCTAACTCAGATCCTCGAGGATCAAGCTTCATTTGGGAGATGGTTCTCAAAATCTATTGGGTATTGGAGCAATCTAACCCTAATTCCTGAAAGTCAAGTTTCATTCTGGAGATGGCTCTTGAAACTCTTTCTGACCGTTATCTGGGCAACCTAACCTAGATCTTAGAGGACTAAGCTTCATTTTGGAGATAGTCCTAAATCTGCATCAGTTATTATTTAATCAATGGGTATTGTGGCAATCTAACCCTGACTCCTAAATATTAAGCCTCGTTCTAGGGACAGTCTTATCTAAAGTAGTAATCTAACCAATCTCTTTGCAATACAACTTAGGCTTCAGAGAATCAAGCTCTATTCTAGAGATGGTTCTGCAACTCGATCTAATCGATGTCTTCACAATCTAACTTAGGCTTCAGAGAATCAAGCTTTGTTTTGGAGATGGTTCTGCAACTTGATCTGATCAGTGTCTTAGCGATCTAACCTTGACTTCCAAGCGTTAAGCTCTATTTTGGAGATGACCCTGAAAACCTCATCAATTGTCACATCAGACTATTCTTTGAATCAACACACTGCTCGCACATCAATTCAAAGAGGGGCAAAATGTAATACCCCAAAATTGGCACCTTACAATTCTAATCAATTTTGGTACATTTCTTCAAATTTATACATCATCAAAGTCCTATTGTACTGGGCAATTCTGTCTCCTAATTGACTTTATTTGATTTGGTGTCAAATGCAGAAAACCTCAAATTTGCATTAATCAAATACTATATTTAATTCCTAAATATCGACATTTATTGGCTAAATAATCCCTATAATTAATTAATTTAATTACAAAGTCCTAGTGCTTTTATTAAATTAATTCCACCCCCTTTAGCTAATACACATCAAAAGGAATTAAATAATTATTTAGTTCTTTAAGTGAAATATCCTCCTTTGAATTTAATTATTCAAATAATTCGAAAAGCCACCCATGTGACAATATTTCATTTAATTAATCAGATAATTCCTCCAATTTGTTTCACCTCCCACCAAGGAGATGAAGAGTCGACCGTTTCTTTGCAAGAAATTCTTCAGTCTCCACCCGCGCTCTTCTATATTATGACCCTCTCATTCCTCATTTGAAAGAAGGCAATTTTTGAGTATTGAAACTATAGTGAATTATTGTCTCACTTTTGCATTCAAAGCTTTAATTATCCTACATATTAGAATAATTTCATCTCTTAGAATGCATTGCTATCCTTAAATTAGTTTGCTCACTATGTTCTTAGCTTAATTCTCATTTCCTTTCAAGTTTCTTAGCTTAATTTGCACTATCATTCTTAGATTAACTTCAATTTCATTTTCATTCTTAGTTCAATTTCAATTACAATCATTTTATTAACATTTAAATCCTCCATTTTAGAGCTTGGTCTATGGTTGTTGGGCTCTCAATTCTGAGAGTGATTCAAAACCCCATCTAAATAGGAGGCAATAGGTTGATTCATGTATGTTTGCGAGGTGAATAATTCATATTCATTTTTGTAATTAGATTATGAGCAATGACCATGTTGAAGTTTATGACTGAATTCGAGGTCTACATTTATTTGTAAACAATAGCATAAGGTGGCAATGCATATTAAGTATGATAATCATTGATAACATTGCCTCCACTCTAAGGTGGTAGGCAGACCATTGTGGAGTCACCTCCATAATGGGTGTGACTCCATAAAGAGTCATGACCATTATGTAGGTGACTCCACAATGGGAGGCACTTCACATATATATGCATTGTTATGTAGTGTTGAGAAATACACAAAAAATAATGAAATAAATAAAATAGTCTTACGTGTATTCTCAATAATACATAACAATGACATATTCAGTGTTCATTTTCATAGTGATAAATTTATAGCATCTTCGTATTACCTCATTTCAGTATTAATCCATAAAAATTAATATTTGAAGATATATATAGATTAGAATATATTAACACCAAGTTTAGAATAATATCCAATCAATAGAAATATATATATATTCAGTTGTAAAAAAATATATATATCTGATCAAAGTTTAACAAGAAACATGGACTATGATATGACATCAGATTTTTGAAACCTACATTTGAGCATACATAGAAGTGTCTCCACTTCTAAACCTACTTTTGGGCATATCTACTATATGCAACCTAAAATGGTCACCTAGACTTTGGGCCCCCATTCATCAATTTATCAATTTCCTGAATCAATGCCTTGCAATATTTTCAATTCAAATCAATTTCCTTGATCAAATCATAATTAATTCAAATATTTCAATATTTCCTAAGGTTTGATCATTTTATCCTATGCCTTATTTAATTAAAAATAAAACTTCCCTTTTAATTAAATAAAATACCCTTATTAAAAGAAAATCCCTCTTTTAATGAAGTCCCCACTTAAATCTCTCTTTGTGTTGAAAAAGGAAAATAAAATAAATAAATAATAAATAAAAAGTTCCATTTTTCTCCACACATTGAATGCACACTTTCTGAGGTGAGTGGAATCTCCTTTTACCTCTTAATCTCTTCCACACATCTTTTTGCCTCTTAACCATGTCCATTGATTTTGCCTCTTGAGAATCTTGTGCACCAAAGTCAAAATGAGAATTTTCTCCACCCTTGGATTTTGCCTCTTAATCTCTACCATTCATTTCTTTTTAAAAGGATCCCTCTCCTTCTCATTTTAAGGGATAGAAGATTTTAGGTATTGTTATGCTGTAGGTTTGGAGAGCGATTTTGGAGGAGATTTTGAGCATTTGAGCTTGAACATTGCAACTTCTCTTTTCTTGTCTTCTTCTCTCATGCTTCCATGGCAATCCATTTATATTACTCTTGCATTTTCATGTTAGATCAAATTATATTTCCTTTCATAGAATAATCTTGCATAAGCATTTCCTTTCATAGATTAATTTTCTTTCATGCATTATTATCATATAGAATAGCTTCAATTTTCATTTGCATGCATACTTGATGATCATGGAGACTAGCATTCTTACTTTTCCTCTTTGAAGATCTCATTTTATGGTGTACTTGCATGGGCACAAACTAGGTCTAAACTGAAGACCTCCATTACAAACCCTTTCACTCCATGAATAGAGATCTTTGAGTCACCATTCGAGACCTCATTCTTGAGCAATCTTGAATACAATGACTAATAGAAGTGTGTCAACATTTTAGCACACATTTTTGGCGCCCACCGTGGGGCAGAATATTCAATTTTTGGCCTCATTTTATTTTATTTTATTTTTCTATCAATTTTCATTCGTTGTCCGTACTTTTGTATTTTCTAGTATGGATCCTCACATGAAGTTTCTCATTGTATCACATGAAGTTCTACTGGCATTAGTACTTCCTCACACGACAAAGGCATTTTCTTGCATGGGTTTATGTACTTTCTTGCATGAGACTGGGTATTTTCTCATGCGAAATTCTGACACCAGGGACCTAAAATTTGTAGATTTGTACTTTCAGCTTTCTTTTTCAGACATTTAATGGTCGTTGTGATTATTTTCCTAATTCTATTTTCTGAGGCAATATAGCAGTGGATTGCATTGCTTTGGATTTGAGGTATTTTGTTACATCTCTATAACATTTGGATTTTGGAAATAAAATTAACCTCTCATGTGTTTGGCTTGAGTGTTTCTTTCTTTTATAGATCACACTTCAATTTTTCTCTAAAGGCTACAACAGATCTAGATTTTATTTCTTACATATATGTTTCACATAGTAATTAGGCCCTATGAACACTATTTTTGGAATTCTTGAGAGAGTGGACTTCATTCGCTTGTTTTACATATGAAGCTCTTCTTGATGATAGAACCCCTTATAGGTAGGGAAGGACTTGTTATCATCTCATGGTCTTACTTGGTTTAGCCTTCAATCTTTGATGGTATGTTCTCTCTTGGTCCCACTTAGAGAGATTGGTAGTCATTGTTGTTGGCATAAAAACCTTGGTTTATTCTTCAATATTTGATGGTACGTTCTCTCTTAGTCCCACTTAGGGAGATCGGTAGTCATTGTTTTTGGCATATAAACCTTGGCTTAGTCTTCAAATTTTGATGGTACATTTTCTATTGGTCCCACTTAGAGAGATTGATAGTCATTGTTGTTGACATACAAACCTTGGTGAGGTGATTGCAACTTAGTGTGTCAATTAATTTTCTTGCTATGTTTGGGTGAGGTGAAGAGGCTAGAGGATTATGCTCTATTCCCTTTTGGGAACATCAGAAACTCAGAACCCTTGAATCTAAGCTAAGTCCCCATGTGGTCCATATTGTGAGTCTTCCTTGTTAGAGAGGGTTAACTGTAGTGGACACTCCATTTATTGAGTAAACCATGTGGATAGAACCTCAAGCGATATTAGCCATTCTTTTCATGGTAGCAATAACCGCTATATAAATGTCCTTATGTAAGAAATCTCCATGGGTGTAGTTTCTTGTTGGGCTGTCATATCTCCTCATCATATCTAATTGATTAAATTCTTGAAATGTGTCAAAACCCTGGTGCACCTGGATTGGAGTTTTCCCACTTGAGATTGCAAAATTTGCAGAGTTGACCATTACTATGAACCATAGTGCAACCAAAATTTTCTTTTCTAGGACTATGTGCATGACTGCAAAACCTTTTGAGAACATACACAAGTAGAATCTCTAGGGACTAGAATACTAAGTCACTATTCTTGTGCATGTGCAGGGTTTCTTTTTCCCTTTCTCATTGTTTGAAGAGAATTGTTTGCTTGAACTCCCTGATTTCTATCTTGCATGCATGATTAATGATAAAAATCTATTAATGCATCTAGTTGGTCAATTAAAATGAACAAAAATTGAGTTCTCGAGTTTACAACTTGCTGTCAAGTGGTTTGATTCTATTTTATTACCTGGTTCTATGTACTTTCTCATGCGAATTTGTGTTTTCTCATGTGAAGCTTTACACTTTCTCGCATGGCATTTCACATCCTCACATAAATTTTCACTACAATCCTATCAAAAACCTTTATCATTTGCTTTTAGTTTGATTCAAAACTCTCTCACGCGAGCCTAGCATATTCTCACGTGAGCCTGGCATATTCTTGCATGAGCCTGGCATTACTTCACACATGACTGCATTTCCTCATGTGAAAATGTCCCATAGTCTATCAAAACAATGAGCTATTTTCTATCTGGTGGTTATCTTTTTACCTGATTTGGTTCCTATTTAGGGTCTGCCTAAAACTAATTAACTTGCTTGATTTTATGTCCTGTCATTCCCAATCTTCCTTGGTCGATCTGGGTCCAATCAGGTCACTTACCCCATTGTTAGAAGCCTATTTTCATTTTTTATTCTTGCATTTTGACCTCTTGATCTAGTAATCTTTGATTTCACAAGTGACGTTGTTTGCAGTCAGTGAGCTAGAAACCATACTTGTTGAGAAGATAAACATTTGGATCCTTTGATAACATGCTTGGAGAGTTTTAGTAATCTCTTGTCCATTCACTTCCATAAAAATTCAAATTCAATCAATATGACTTGGGTAAATCTTCCTCCTGATCCATATGTGTTAGGGTATTCACTCATTCATTAGGCACCTCTGTGGAAGTGTTGTTTTATGCCTCTTGTGAAAAAAAAATATCTTATCACCACTCTTTTGGACAAGTGAGTGCTTTTACTATCCTAGTTTGGTACCAACATTTCTTAGGGTCATCCTATCACCTAGTACCTTTTCTTTCATGTCAGTTACAACAAGATATCAAGTATATCAAGGAAAGTGACCTCAAGTAGTCTTTAACCAATTACCCTTATTTCAAACTCACCAAAAACATAAGGGAGACAAACTTGTATTTGATCAATCACCTAGGAACAACTCAGAAGTTTTTTTTGATCCCAAGAGTAATCTTAGTAAGTTGAGTACACCCTTAGCATCTTCTCTCTCTAATATGGATATGAGTTACACAATGACTCGACGAGAGAGGGAAGAAATAGATCAAAGCCTTGACAATATATTTGAAAGACATAGAGATCTTATTCTATTTGGCAATTCCTCTCATGAAAATCAACCAGTCTCATCCCTTCTCTCAACTAGATATCTTGATGCACACCAAAGGGTTGAAAGGGATAAGAGGCAAGCCTATCAAGAAGAATAATCACAACATGAAAACCAAGATGATGAACCTTATGACACTCATGTGAATGTAGCATACACCAATGACTTGTTTAGACATTCAAGACCAAGTTCACTGCTCAAAGTACCTTCAAGATACACGAGTGAAAGACTTAAGAGAATTGAGCATGAAAATAAAGCCTTCCTAAATGAAAAAGCTGAAAAGGAAGAGCAATTTAGACTCCTAGAGTTAGATAGACAAGCCTTGTTGGAGATAGAAAGGAGAACCTCCCAAGAAGAGAAAGATAGACTCTTGGTTCAACAACTTAATGATCAATTTAATAACATGTGTGTTGGTGGTGGAAATAACTCTCCTCCATACACCCCTCCTAAGACTACACAAAGTGGAAGACGTTCAAGAACACCTTCACAATCTCCTAGCCCTAGAGGAAGAAGGGCTTCACAACATGATCATTATAGGAGATGAATACCTCCTAGGAACTCAAGATAACCGTCACAACATGCTCACTATGGTTCACAATATGGGGGTAGTAGCTCAAGTTTTGACCTCAATGCCCAAGACTTCATGAAGATACAACATGAACCACTCTTCCAACAGTATGTGGAGAGATACTTAGAGCAAAACAAAGACAATTTCCTAGATATTTTAATCAACAAGTGCACTAGAGTCCCCTACAACTTTGATGTGGACAAAAATATTAAGAAGAAATGTCCATCTCAAGAAGTGGAGATAAAACAACTCAAGAGTATGATGGAAAAGATGTTGGCACCCAAGAATTCATTCTCACTTGACTCAATTTGTCATAATCCTTTTGACAAGAGTGTGAGCATGAAAGACTTTCCTAAAAAGGTTGAGATCCCTTAATATGACAAGTATGATGGGAATGGAGATCCACATGATCACGTGCATCAATTCTATATCATGAGTTTTGAGTTCCATCAAGATGACTCGTACCTCATGAGATTGTTCCCAAGGAGTCTTAAGGGTTAAGCAATGGAGTGGTTCACCAACATAACTCCCCCCATTAAGACTTTAAAAGAGCTCATCCATAGATTTGTCCAACACTTTGCATACAATCTTTCAAGATCTATCACCATGTTGGACTTATGAAACTTAAATAAAAATGAAGGGGAATCCTCTGTTACTTTCTTGCAAAGGTGGAGATGGAAATCCTCTCGCTACCCTAGGACCATCCCTAAGAATGAGAATTTTGATATCCTTGTTAGTAATTTGGTTCCTGAAATGCAGTATGAAGTTAGGAAGATGGTTTTTTATTTCTTTGACACCATGGTTGAAACCGCATGTAGGATTGAGGATGTTTTCAGAGAACAAGGAATTTTGACCAAACATGGAAACAACAACAATAATGGTCAAAATAACAACCATAAGAAGGATAAGGGAAAGAACTCACATTGGAATAGGAAAAAACAAGTGGTCAATGATGGAGTTGTGGATTCCTCCAAACCCATAGATCAAGGTGTTCTACACTTGTCTAGTGTTGATCAAGCCATGAAACTCAATGCATCTCATCAACAAGAGAGAAAGCCAAGATACCAAGATAAGCCTAAGAAAGAGAGCTATCAGTTTTCAAAACTTGGTGATTCATATGAGGATTTCTTGAAAACACTCATTTCCAACAACCTTGTGTATCCTCAAGATCTTGCAAAGCATTACATACCTAATGTTAAGCTACATTGGTGGGATGAGAAAGCTTTTTGTAAGTTTCATAATGGCATTGGACATGATATTGAAAATTGCTAGAAAATCAAACATATCATCCAAGACCTCATTGAAAGTGGAAAACTTAAGGTACATGGATTGAAATCCAACATTGATCATAAGGCATTCAAAGAGCCTTTTCCCAAGTATGGGAAGGGGGAAACATCTAAACCTAAGAATGGCAAGGCTGAGATCAATTACACTTAAACAGCTTCAGAAAATGTTGTCAACATGCTTGAAGTTGTAGAAGAGAATGTCAACATGATGAGGAATAAAGATCCCTATGGTTATGATCTAGACATGGACTCTTTTCCTATCTTTGATGAAGAACCTACCCTAGTGCTAAGAGGTCCTAAATCTAGAGTGTCATCCCAAGCTCTCAATGTTGTCACATGAATTCAAGGTCCCATTATCATTAGATGACCCACTTCAAGTCAACCAAGTAAACAAAAGAAAGTGGCATCCAAGAATGTCACCTCAAAAATAGTGGTCAATCCTAATTTGAGTTATAGTCTTATCGATCAGTTGCAAAGAACCCCAGCTCAGATCTTTGAGCTCTTAGAGTTGTCTCCAAGACACAAGAAAGTCCCTAAGGATGCTTTTTATGCAGTGAATGTCCCCAATAATTTAGATGTTGATCAATTCCAAAACATGGTTAACCATATTGCTAGCCCTCGTTACCTTACCTTTTCAGAGGATGATGATAAATCTTTGATCCATCCACACAATCTCACTCTTCATATTGAGGTAATGATCCACAAAACCCGTGTTAGGTTTTTGTTGATCGATGGGGGTGATGGGCTTAATATTTGTTCCTTGAGTCTTTTGAAGACATTGGGTTATTCTGAACAAGTCATAGATACCAGAAAGAAGATCACTATCAAAGCCTATGACGAGGCATAAAGAATTTCCAAGGGGTTGGCCATCCTTCCTATTAGGATTGGCCCTATTGAAAAAGATATTTTATTCCAAATAGTTGATGCTAGCCCCCTTGCATACAATATCTTACTTGGTAGACCAATGGATTCATGATATGCAAGCAATGTCATCTACCTATCATTAGTGTGTTAAGTTCCCTTACAATGGCATAGAGATTTGTATACTGGGGGATAACACTTTATCTGTTAACTTAGTTTTAGCAAGTGTTCATGTTTCCCTCAATAGAGAAGCAGAAGACTTCAATGCAACCTTAGCTGAATGTAAAGAAAAGTTCAAGTCAGTAGACCTTGGCATGGGGGGGTATCAACTCAACTCCCTCATAGCACTACTAGTATCACCAAGGTCTTATGGCAAGCCTTCACAAGAAATGAGACCTTCCTCTTCAGCTATGACTTTATTTGGCATGTTTGTAGAGCCCTCGGTGCCTATTCAAGATGAGAAAGAAGAGATAGTTGTTAAATACTAGATTTATAGAGAAGAGAAATACATGCACAATGAGAACTTCTCTCCCTCTCCTAAGACTTATGGAAGAGGGTATACTTTTGTCAAATAGATGGGCTATCCTAAACATGGCCCTCTTAGTCACAAATTGGATGCTAGAGATGAAGCCCTTGATCGTGATCTTTTTGGATGCAAGTCTAAGGAGATTGTTGGCCTAGGATTTTTGAATTGCAACAAGAATACTACTCCTATCCTTCATGAGTCAGATAGTGAAGATGAACCAAATACATACCTAATTTGAAAAATCAATAAGATATGTGTTAAGATTGGTTCCCTTCAACTAATCTCCTTTGGGGAGATTCAGATAATACAGTCAGTCATGAGATAGTTGCAAGCTTAGAACAAGATGAATCAGATGTAGAAGATCCTATCAAAGAATGCCAATGAAATAATATTGTTTGTTTAATGGAAAGAGAAGGTATTACCCTTGATGACATTGGAGCTTCCACATCAAGACGTCCCAAACCTTCATGGTGTAAACATCCTTGTCAAAGTTCAAAAAAAATTTCATATGAGTATGAATGGGACTCCTTCTCATAACCTTCCATGGTTGACATGGATGTTGATGTCATCCACTCTTATAGTTCTCAACCTGAGGTCACTGATGAGACACGTGTAGGATTAGAGGATTTGAATCCACATGTTTCCTTAGTGGATGATTAGTCACTTGTTAGGATGAATCCTAATTTGGGTAGGTTATAAGGATACTTGACGGACCCCGACTCTTCAGTCACTAGAGATGATACCATTTGCATTCATAACCTTGAACCAGCCATTGACTTACCTCTTGTTCATCCTAACCTCCTTGATTGGTCCCAATGCTATCAAGAATGTGAGCTCTTAACGTTTCAAAATGATTATGAGATAGCCTATTACATGAATGCCATTGAACCTGTAGTCTCTTCCACCAGTGAACTGGCTACAAGCATGACAGAGCCAGACATCAAGTACCTTAGTCACAAAATAAACAGAAAACAAAATCAAAATAATAAGAGTTTTGATGGTGAAAACCACTATTTGGCAGTGTCAGAACCAAAAAAAGTAAAAATAAATGACATATCCAAGGGTGGAAACCTCTCTAAGGCACCTAAGGATGGGGTACTTGATCGTCTCCCTAGCTACTTTCAAGATAGATCTTTAGTGCTTATTGAACCAACACAAATAGTCAATTTGGGTATAGATGAGGCTCCATAGATAGTGCACTTGTCTCAGTCCTTGTCACCATGAGAAAAAGAGGCTTACACTAAGTTCCTATAGAAAAAGAAGGTCAACTTTGCATGGACTTATTCAGATATGCCAAGGTTGGACACTAATCTTATCATGCATCATTTGTCCATAGCTTTAGGTGTCAAACTAGTTAAATAGAAATTGAGAAAGATGCATCCTCACATAGCTCTCCTAGTCAAAGTAGAATTAGAGAAACTCCTTGGTGTAGGATTCATAAGAGCTATTGACTATGTTGAATGGATATCAAACATTGTACCAATTTCCAAGCATGAGAAATCCATTCAAATTTGCACAGATTTTAGAGATGTCAATAGAGCATTCCCAAAGGATGACTTTCCACTTCCCAATATAGACATGAGAGTGGATATGACTGTGGGTTATGAGATTTATTCCTTGATGGATGGTTTTTATGGATACAATCAGATTAACATAACTCCTAAAGATCAAGAAAAGACTGCGTTCACTTGTACATGGGGTATCTATTGTTGGAATTTTATACCTTTTGAATTAAAAAATGAAGGAGCCACCTATCAACAAGCTATGAAAACCATTTTTCATGACATGATGCATAAAAACATGGAAGATTATGTGGATGACACCTTGGCCAAGTCCAAGCAATCATAGATATTCCACCTCCTAAAAACATTAGTCAGATGAGGAGTCTTCAAGGACGTCTTCAATCCATAACGAGGTTCATTTCACAGTTGGCAGATAGAACTCAACCTTTCAACAAGAACTTACACAAAGGAGTCAAATGTGTTTGGAATGAGGATTGTCAAAAAAGCATAGATCAAATCAAGAAGTACTTGGAAAATCCTCCCATTTTAATGCCTCCTATCCCAAGGAAAGCACTTATTTTATACATTTTAATGATAAAATCTTCCTTGGGGGCATTAATAGCTCAACTTGATGAACATGGGAAAGAAAGAGAAATATACTACATTAGTCGTACTCTTGTCTCATATGAGGTTAACTACACCAGCATTGACAAAGCTTTCCTTGTAGTTGTGTTTGCTTCCCAAAAATTGTGACATTACATGCTGGTGCACACTATACACCTCATAGAAAAAATAGATCCACTCAAGTATTTACTAGGTAAGGCTACCCTCATAGGTAGACTTGCTAAATGGATGATGATCCTTTCAGAGCTTGAAATAGAGTACATTGAGCATAAAGTAATCAAAGGACAATAAATAGTAGATTAATTGGCTAATTTCCCAATACAAGATAATGCACCTATTCAAGTTGACTTCCTAGATGAACACCTCATGTATATGACTAAAAGAACATGGAAGATGTTCTTTGATGGATCCTTTATAAAAATGATTTAGGAGTTGGGGTGTTGTTTGTTTCTCCTCATGGGTACACGATTCCTAAGTCTTACAAGTTATTGTTCCCATGTACAAAAAACATTGTTGAGTATGAATCTTTAACAAATGGACTTAAGATAGCTATAGAATGGAGAATCACAAACTTACACATCTATGGGGATTCACAGCTGATAATCAACCAAGTCAATGAGGAATATCAAACAAAGAATGAGAAACTGTTACCTTACAAGAAAATGGTTGATTCCTTGAAATGATACTTCACAGTTGTCACATTGCAGCAGATCCCTAGAGTAGAAAACAAAGTAGTTGATGCTATGGCTACACTTGCTTCACTCATTCAATTAGTGAAACATGAATCAAGATTTGAATTCTTGGTGGAAGCGCTACATCACCCTATCTATGACTCCCAAGAAAGTCATGTCATTTGTACCCTTGTTGGTCATGAGTCATTGCGTTATGGTGCCATTTACTCATACCTTTGTGATGGAATTATCCCTAAAACCTTTAATTGATCTAAATGCAGAAACCTTACCCAAAATGCCTCTCGCCATTCCCTTATCTCTGGTGATTTGTATAATAGGGTTCTAGATGGAACACTTCTTAGATGCTTAGAAAAGGAAGAATCTGACCAATCGTTAGTTGACATCCACAAGGGCATCTATGGGGGACATTCCAATGGTCTTTCCATGGCCCAAAGTTTGCTTAAAGTGGGGTACTATTGGCCTATGATGAAGATTGACGCAGTAGCTTTTGCAAAGTCATGTGAAAAGTGTCAAAAACATGGTAACCTGATACATACTCTAGGTAGGAAACACATTCCTTCTATATCTCATTGGCCATTTTAGCACTGGGCCTTTGATATTATTGGGAAAATTCATCCCAACTCATCAGGAGGACACAAGTTTATCATCACTACTATTGATTATTTCACTAAATGGGTAGAAGCTGTCCCAATTTCTGTTGCCTTAGGAAAGATAGTCTCTCTATTCATTCTGAACCATATCATCTGTCGATATGGAGTGCCTTCCAATATTATCACTAACAATGAAGGCCAATTCAAAAATAAACAACTCTGAAAGAAATTCAAGATTAAGAAACATTGGTCCTCCATTTAATTCTCGTAGGTAAATGGTCAAGTAGAGGCATCAAACAAAACCATTCTTAAAATTCTACATAGAATAGTTTGTAAGAATGGTAGAGATTGGCATTTATAGATAAAACCAACTTTGTGGGATTATATAATGAGTATTTGTACTCCTACTAGGGCTACTCCTTTTTCCCTCACATATGGTGTTGAAGCAGTGTTACCTTTAGAGTTTGAGATTCCTTCATTTAGAGTTTCCCTCAAAGGTCTAGTTATAGATGAAGACTACCATGCCATGAGACTTCAAGAGTTAGAACTTCTAGATGAGAAATGACAAGCATCATTTGACCATATGAGGTTTTATCAAAAGTGCATGTCCAAAGCCTTCAAAAAAAGGTTCACCCTAGAGAATTCCAAGTGGGAGACCTTGTCCTACGTGAAAATCCTAAGAATCAACAGCATAGAGATCAAAAGGGAAAATTTGAACCTAATTGGCTTGGACCTTACATCATTACATCAGCTTTTGGGATAGGTGCTTATTTACTATCTACAGTAGAGGGAGAGCAGCTCCCTGATCCTATCAATGTTTTGCACCTAAAGAATTTCTATCCATAGTGCCCATTCTGTCTGGGGGCATCCTTTGTACATAATTATTGATCCTAAAAAAATCCTAAAAAATTATATATTGTCCAAAATTCTAAAAATCATAAAATGTCTTGAAAAAATGATCATCTTAGTGAAAACCTAGCAATAGACGCTTTGATGTATCTCCAAAAATACCAAAAAAATAGAAAAAGTGCCTTGGTGAAAACCTGTAAATAGGCACCTTGGTAGCAAAAATACAAAAAAATTATAAAAAAGTCCTGAAAATAAAATAAAATAAATTGCAATAAAATCCAAGTGGTGAAAACATGGAAATAGGTGCTACTTGAGGCCTTTGGACCCTTGTTTCTTAGCACGTGTCCTCGACACTTAACCTTTCTCCATCATGCCTTGTCCTTGTTCCCTTGGTTTGGAATTGGTCTTTGTCTTTGTCTAGGGGGCATAATTGTGTTAGCTTTGGTCTCTTGGATGTGTTAGTCTTTAGGAGACCTCACAAACGGTGTTTTTCAACACCACCCCAACTATTTTTTTGAACACAACCCCTATCATTGAGTGTTTTTCGACACTTCTCAGTTTGGTCTTACCTAGTTTTGTCATGTGATCTTTCCTGATTGCAAGTATTCGATCCTTATCCTCAGAAATCAATATCAGTTAACACACTTAAATTTTTAAACACACCACTTAATGCTTGAGCTATGTCATGATCTTTTCTTTGTGTGCTGACTGTTATTAATTTTCATTGAGATTTCTTGTCTAATAAGTCTCTCTGGTATGCACAGCCAGAGGACTTGGGGCATGCTTTTATTTTCTTTCTACTTGTGGGTGTGGTCTTCAAACTCTAGAGTGTCTCTTGTTGTCCCCTTGAAACACTTAGGAGATTTGAGGCATCATCCTTGACTATTTTTGCACAACCATTCTTATAGTCATCCTGACATCTATGCCTTGATGCGAGCATGATTTTGCTACATTAAATTAGGTAAGCTAACATCGAAGTCATCTTGACCTTTATGTATTTGATGCTTATGTTATAATGTTTCCACATTCCAATCTGATATAAATCACATTCATATCTTCATAGTTGCGCTTGTGACTAGTGATGATTGTGTGATTTTCTGATGTCCATTAATAATGGCTCAAGGATGAAAATAAGTTCCTTAACATTCTCTAATGAATGATGAACACAAAATCCTATGTTATAGTTGCTCTATTGCAAGTACACCTTTGCATTTTCATGTAGCTTGCATTGTTAGACTTCATGTTAATTTGCATTTTTAGGCTGGATTAGGCGTTTGAGAGGGTTTCCTTCATCTTTCTTTTGGACTTTTAATCAACTGTGGTCATGTTTTGATCTTCATTTCCTTATTTTCTTTCATGATCTTAATCAAAATTTCCTATCCTAAACAGTTGATTGATTTTGGGGCATTCTCTTTCTTAAGGCAATTTTTCTTTCTTCTCTTCATTTCTTTCCACCTCTTCCAAACTTTTATCTTCCATTCACTTTCACCCCACTTCTTTTCTTCTAATTCAACCTTGGGGCATAATCTTTCATGTTTCATGATCTACCTTGGTTTTGTGATCCTTATATCTTTCATATTACATCAAGAACCTTATCTTAAGTTTGATTTCATCAAATTTATCAATTTTCTATTTCTCCTCTACATCATTTCAATTTCGATCACAAGGGGGCAGTACCTATCAAACTTCAATCCTTGATTCAGCTTTATCAATCCTATCAATTGCTTCTCTTGGGGAAAACCTTGCTTGAGATCCTTATATGAGACATGACAATTACCTATTTATAGGGGTGTTGGCCTTGTCTTTTTCAATCAGCTTATTTTTGTCCTAATGTGTTCCCGTTCATTGATCACACGCCTGGGTTGTTTTGTGATCCCAAATTAATCTCACACTTCAACTTCATTCTTTGACTACATGTTTTCCCATAAAGATCACACATTGGTTAAAGAGGGGCAAATGTATACACCCTAAAATGGTCACCTAGACTTTGGGACCCCATTCATCTATTTATCAATTTCCTGAATCAATGCCTTGCAATATTTTCAACTAAAATCAATTTCCTTGATCAAATCATAATTAATTCAAATATTTCAATATTTCCTAAGGTTTGATCATTTTATCCTAAGCCTTATTTTATTTTTTTTGATCTGTAATTTCTTTTGACTGGAGCTTTGAACCGGTGGGGTCACATATGGGGGACCCCATCCCCGTGGTGAATATTTGGTTGCCGAAGAATGAACACACCTCCTAGATACATCCTTAATCTATTTATATCACCTCACAACACAACCTTATCTCTCCAATTCAAACATCATCCTTATCTCTTCACTGCTGATAAGGACATAACCCACATAACACTCAGAGTAATCGGGAAGCCAACTCATAGTATGGGAAGACATGACTGCCAAATTCTAACTCCTTATCACTCCAAAGCACCCAAGTGAAACTCCTTATCTCTCCAAAAAAATTCCACCTTATCTCTCCATGAGGCTAGGGCCAAACACCTTATATCTCTCATGTGTCTTCATGCACCTTCGTCGCATCAAGTCATATCACAAGCTGGCATCAAACTAGTCACCATCACACATAGGGAGTTGTGTGCCTATGAACAAAATGGGTGCCAGCATATTTTTTTTTGAAACTTGTGCCTGCTATATTTCTCCATCCATCGTGCTCACCATGTAGGGCATTGTTGGGAAGTGGGGAGCGGGAATCAAACATGGAACTACCCTATTAACAGGGCTTGTGACCACCATCATGCTGCAGGGTCAACCCCTTATCCTAAGCCTTATTTAATTAAAAATAAAACTTCCCTTTTAATTAAATAAAATATCCTTATATAAAAAAAATCCATCTTTTAATAAAGTCCCCACTTAAATCTCTCTTTGTGTTGAAAAAGGAAATAAAATAAATAAAAAGTTCCCTTTTTCTCCACACATTGAATGCACACTTTTCGAGGTGAGTGGAATCTCCTTTTACCTCTTAATCTCTTCCACACATCTTTTTGCCTCTTAACCATATCCATTGATTTTTCCTCTTGAGAATCTTGTGCACCAAAGTCAAAATGAGAATTTTTCTCCACCCTTGGATTTTGCCTCTTAATCTCTATCATTCATTTCTTTTTAAAAGGAGCCCTCTCCTTCTCATTTTAAGGGATAGAAGATTTTAGGTATTGTTATGTTGTAGGTTTGGAGAGTGATTTTGGAGGATAGTTTGAGCATTTGAGCTTGAACATTGCAACTTCTCTTTTCTTGTCTTCTTCTCTCATGCTTCCATGGCAATCCATTTAGTTACTCTTGCATTTGCATGTTAGATTAGATTCATATTTCCTTTCATAGAATAATCTTGCATAAGCATTTCCTTTCATAGATTAATTTTCTTTCATGCATTGTTATCATATAGAATAGCATCCATTTTCATTTGCATGCATACTTGATGATCATGGAGACTAGCATTTTTTCTTTTCCTCTTTGAATCTCTCATTTTACGGTGTACTTGCATGGGCACAAACTAGGTCTAAACTGAGGGCCTCCATTAAAAACCCTTGCACTCCATGAATAGAGATCTATGAGTCACCATTTGAGACCTCATTCTTGAGCAATCTTGAATATAATGACTCATAGAAGTGTGTCAACATTTTAGCACACATATACATCTCTGCATCTGCATCTCCATGGATCTGAGTCTCCACTTTGAGTCTCTGACTTAGAATTAATTTGTATTTTGCACATCATTTTAGTTCATTTAGTTTATGTTTTTCTCTATTTATAGGTTTTTATTTATTTCATTTTCATCTCAGAAGTCATTTTCATACTTGCTAGTTCATTTCATTTTATTTTTAGCTTTTCCTAGTTTCATTTTTATCTCTAGTCATACATCTATGTCTTCTCTTTTGGATCTAAGTATACACATCCTATGTCTATGCTTTCCAATCTAAGTCTCCACTTTGGTTTATTACACTTCAATTTTTTAGGGTTAATTTGCATTTCTATCAGAATTTAGAGATTTTTTCTCTCTAATTTTTTATAGAGAATCACATTTAAAGGAATTTCATTCTATTAGGCATTAGGTTTTCATAGGTTCAATTCATTGGTTGCATGGTTTTATGTATCTTTATATGTACTTTTGAACCCAAGTATGCACACTTGAGTCTATGAACCTAGGTCTGCAAACCTAATTCTGCACACCTGAGTCTGCGCCTGTCAATCTATGTATGCGCTCTATAATCTGAGTCTCTCCTAAAACTTAGTTTTTTACATGTTTATTTTGATTTCTTAAGGAAATTAATCATCATTTTTGTATTTTTTTTATTATTATTTGTGTTTAATATTGGTTTTGTAGGACATTTTCCCAAGATTGAGAATCTAAAACTACTAATTCATTTAATTTTGTAGGTTTCCTTGGAGTTTCAAGGAAACATTTTTTTTTATTTGTGGTTTTTTTAGGCGCCTATTTTAATTAGGAAGGTTCATTTCTTGTGATTATTTGAGTATTAGGAGAGTATGCTCTTATCTATTCAGAGATAATCAGAAATCTAGACCTACTTGACTTATCACTTAGAAGAAAATTTTGGGTAAATGAACATATGTTTAGAATGTTTGGGGGAAGAAATGGAGTAGGAGAGTATTCTCTTTTCCATTAAGGAAAATAAAAAATATAGACCACTTTGTATCCATATTTATTTATTCTTTTACCTTTAGAGAGCCTATCATTGAGGGAAAAATCTCATTGGTACGACTCAAGTCAGAACAGAAGAATCCGACCCTTCCAACCCACTATAATCAAAAGCCTCCTTGAGATAAATGTCTTAGAGGACATAGGTATTCTAATAATTTATACTTATGCTTGATAAATGTAGGGATGTGAGGTCCCAATCCTGCATGTGGGACTACATTATCTAAGTACTTTTAGGGCTATAGGCCTTAATCTTCCTTGCAGAACTACAAGGGATAGTTATGTTAGTTCCTGGAAGAGATTTTACACTCCATGAGACACCAATATACCTAAGACTGATTTTGGGAATGATCAGTTCCAAATATGGGGAAATATGTAGGTAACTGGACCAACTATAGGGACAAGACTGCCCTCTTCACTTCTGGCTCTGCAAAACCAAGGCGGGTGCACCTAATCCAATAAATGAAACACTCTTTACAACATAAGGACTAGATTTGAACAAAGTAGATAATAGCAAGAAAGTACTAAATGATAACCATTCATTCATTGAATCTCCATTGCTATGATGAAACTGATACTCAAATATATAAAACTGAAAGGATAGAAAGGATTTTGATTTAATTTCTTGCATAATGTAAACAACCATGTCAAACTTGCATCACTACAGGAGATACTAATTTCTGATCAATGCCTTGTCCATTGGGCAATACATCTAAAGCAGTTACATAATACAAGAACAACTACTTGATTCATTAGAGATTCCAAGACATAGATATAGTAAACCAGAATCATACACTACTTACAAAACATCCTTCATGTTGAACCAAATGAATCTATGCTTTACTCAGATAATTTTAACCTAGTCCTAGATCAAGGCTAAGAAATAAAACAAATACACAAGTAAACCATGTGCAAGGAGTCAAAAATCCCAAAAGTCATCAAGAACAATAAAAGGAGAGATCTGAAACTAGAAAACTATATTCAGTATAGGGATTCAAACTCCTATATTACAATATACTTCATAAATCACCACTTAGATAATATGCAAAATATTTTGAAGGGTTTTCCACTATATTGACATAACTAGCAAAATATATTACAATCTGGACTGAGCATACACACTTAGCTTTTCAGCTTCTTGTGTCAAGAATTTCCAGCCACCACCTTCTAAATGATCATAAAATTCCTTTTATAGAGACAAGGATACCATAAGAAAAAGGATCATTTAGGTCAAAAACCCTAAACCAAACTAACCATCCCAAAGCCTGCAAGAGGATGAAATCTAATTTGTTTGTACCTCTGCAGAACATTCCTGGGAACAAGCTACCTCTTCTGAAAAAGATCAAATCAATAGTTAATGCCCTTGGGCATAATCAACAAATCTGATTTCATCCATGAATCAGAACAAAATATCTTCAAAGCAACCAAGTTGCAAGAAATCTAATTCTTCCCCCTTTGCCTGAATATGCAAATCAGTCATATCTGGATTGAAAATCTTTACCAAATTCTAATCTTGAAATAGAACAGTCATTATTGTTCTCACCAACCTAGTCAAATCTAAAAATAAACTCCACCATTGGAATCCTTATCTTCTATCTTTTCTAAAAACATATAATATGCCCATATTCTGATTTCTGTGAATAGCCTGCATCATTTAAATTTTTTATTTTATTTTATATAGTTGGAATATATAATTTGGATTTTAATTTTTTCTACAGACATGAATTTTGGGGTGGGCCCCATGTGCTACATGGCACCATCTGAATGGGTCAACAATCCACCTCACTGTCAAGTTGGACCTCTGCACATCCCTCTGCCACTTGTCGCTCAACAATTGGTTCATCTCACTGATCGAGCATCCACCTTAGACATCCTCGCCATCTAGCTAGTTGACACATGGTAGCATGTCACTACCCCACAGAGATAACCATCCAGCATATTTTTCTTTGAGGGATTGTGATGACCGTTGGATCTTTAGCACATATCCCAATGCAACGGATGAGCACCTGTACACTGCATCAAAATTTTCTTACCTTCCTATGGGACCAGTTGATGAGTCATCCATCCACATCATCTCCTTGATCCATGTGTATGGGCATAGACTGGCCTTCCATCTGGGCATCCACTTTGGACAACTTCATACTATGTGTTTTGGCCTATAAATATTTGGCCTCCTTCCCGCACAGCAAATGTGGGATTAAACTATTTTTTAATATAAATCATTTCCTTTCAAAATTTACCTTGCCATGTGTGCCCAGCTAGGCCAACCAAATTTGAATGGCTTGCCTTCACAAATTCCTCCTTCCTCTTTGCTTCTTTATTTCATTATGGAGCATTCATCCTTTTAAAAACTTATTACCCACAATGCTTGGTAAATGTGGGACAAAAGCTCAATGCAGAGCCTACCATTTTAACAACCCCCAAGTCTGGTTTGCATGCATTTTCCATTGTTTCATCGGAAACCTTTGCGAGAAATAACCAAAAGAATGCATCAACATCCCAAAGGAGGCTTACACAGCTCCCTTTGCAAATACGTTGGCAGCCATGCTGCATATTGGTGCACCTTCTTATCTATTTGAATCCAGTAAACGCACCATGCCAAATATGCCCAAAAAAGAAAAGAAGGGAAAATGTAGCATGCCCAAAAGTAAACCAACCCCTTGGGCTACTCTGAAAAACACCATCCGATTTCAAAGTAGCACGATCTAATTCAAAAATCATGTGTTTCCTTTTTGTATGTTGCAAACCTCTTGGCCGCTTCCTCCACCTACGCATAGCATTAAAAGGCTCACACACCCCCTCTTCATTTATTTTCTTTGTGTTGTAGAGAGCACCCAAATGGAGGGCTCACGCAAGCTCTACATGTGCAGCAAATCCCCCTTTGTTTTATTTTTGGGTGTCCACAACATTTTCCAAACATGGTGTGTGCAGCATGAAGAAAGTGCATAGGGTGTTTATGGGGATGGAGTTTTGAGGGAAAGACCATTTGGCATCCTCCACTCAACAACATTTCATACAACCACTTATTTTTTGTCTACAAATGCACTGGCTTGTTTGCTTTCTTTCCATTTGGTATTTGCAGCCTCATATTTGGTGCCAACATAAAAGAAGGTGGGCACGTTGCCTAGTGTAATCACCTAAAAATGGACAAAGGCAATTTAACAATAATTCAAATAAAATCAATTCAAATAAAAGCAAATCAAGGACAATAATTGAATCAATTGAATCACAATGCATAATTAGCCAATCAAAATAAAAATCAAATCCTAAATCAAAACCAATCAAAATTGAGAGCATTTTAATCAAGTGCAATCAATTAATTGTATAGTCTTGGATTAAATTAAATTCAACCCATTCAAGGGGTACATGGATAAACAAATTCATTTAAATCAATTAATAAATCCTAATTTCCCTCAACAACCACAAAGGAGAGGAAAATAACTCAACCAATGAGAATAAAGGAAAGACACTCACATGGATCAAGCCAAATTGAATCTCAATCACTCAAAGTGAAAGAGAATCTTAGCCATCCATCTTGTCTACTTGTCCCAAGCTTTGAGGACACAAACTTTGCATTGTCTTCAAAGGGTGGAACCAAAGACTTAACCCCAACTCAACCATGATCAAATGCAACTACACCCCCTCACCTTGGGAAATCTATAAAAGGAAGCCATAATTCCTTCATAATTCATCTTCCACACATCTAAGAATTGCATTGAACCTCTTGCAATTTGAGCTTAGAAAGGCATTTCAGAAGCATTTTAGCATTTCTTTTGATCTAATTGTTAGCAAGCATTGTTATCTTTATCATTCTCATTCTAGAACTATCATTAGTGAGATCTTGCTGAGAGTTTCTTCATTATTCATTCTAGTTAGAGAGCCATAGGATGCTCAATTAGTCTTTACTTTGCTAAATAGTTGCTCTATTTGCTTTGTGGTTGTATTTAGTTTCTATTTTCATTTATGGACTAACCTTAATTCTATGAAGGCACTTTCCTTAGTGTACAAAATGGCACCCACCATGGGGTAGAATTCTCTACATTACTAACCGTATAGAAATTTTTCATTATTTCCAAAATTGCATATCATTAACCCTTGGCTTTTTCAAGAAATAGCACTTCTGAAAGATTAAATGACGCTTCTGTGAGAGAAAATAGTGCTTTCAATCACTGTTTTGGTGCTTCTGCGGCAAAGTTGTGCACCTTTGTGTCAATCTGCAGTGCCTTTGCAACTTCTATCTTTGGTCTTCTTTTCTTTCAGCACTTTTGCACAGTTAAAGAGTGCTTCTGCAGGCTAAAAGGGCACTTTTACCCATTTAAATGGCACTTTTACATCATTTTTACCGCCTTTAAACAATTAAATAGTGCTTCTGCAATTTATTTTTGCGCTTTTAAGTTTACTGACAGAGTTAAATAGCACTTTTAAAATTAAAGGGCATTGTTGCACGTTTAAAGGGTGCTTTTGCACATTTAAAGGGCACTTTTGCACAGTTAAAGGGCGCTTTTGCACATTTAAAGGGCGCTTTTGCTAAAAGGATGCTTTTGCATAATGAAAGGGCACTTTTGCATAAACAGTGAATTTTTATTATCTGACTGTGGTAAAATGATTTTTATGACTATGTAGTATGTTTGACTACAGAAAAGTTAAAAAAAAAACCAGAGAGCAAATACGACAAAGGCAAAGCTTTGACAAGTAAGGCTTAAAATTTAGTTTTTTCTTTGTTTCTTCAAATTTATCTTTGGTTTCTTCACTTTGGTTGGCTTTGTTGACTAACTTTTTTGGAGGAAAGCACACTTGGAAGGAACTATAGCCAAGGTAATGTTGAAAATAACAATGAAATCACTCAAAAATGCCCCTAACTTCAGTTAGCTACAAAGAAGGAGGTAAGCCTAAACTAGTCAATATTTTCCCTTAGTTTGTGGCATTTGGTGCATTTAAAATCTAGTAATTAAGGAGTAAAAAATCAAACACATAAATCAAAGCCCCTTGTTTGTAGAAAAGAGTAGCAATACTCGATTCTCATTAGTTAGTGGGTGAAATCAATTGAACCTTGTTAATTGTGTTTGGGAACTAAAGGGAAAGTTAGGGATATGTTCTTCACCTTCTTGGTGAACCAAACTCCCAAAAGCTTAACCTTAATTCCATTTTCCTTGCTTTCAAAATGATCATGCTAGAACTTTAGTGGGCTCACCTCCCAAGTTTGCCTTAATGAGGCCGGTGAGAGGGACAGCCCAAAGTGGGATACACTTGCTTTTGCTACGGTAATCCAACCCACTATAAAATGAAATGCATGTATCCTTAATGGGGTGCATGACAAAAGGATCTTAATTTTTCAACCTTCCTCTAGTAGTCCTCACGGATTGTGCAAAATCATACCTCAGTGCGTGTGGGAAGCCCCTTAACATACTTGGGGGATGAGAGATTAAAGTCCATTTTGAACGGAATCCATATTACATCCTTGATCAATTAGCAAGCCTAACTCATTAGAGCCTTTTTAAAAGCCAAATTTGACCTTAGGTAGGTTGCTTGGAAGAATTTCTGGTGATAATTGATAAAATCATTGTGTTGTGCTTGAAGATCTTTGATTACAAAAAAAAAAAAAACATCCATTAAGATCCAAAAATCAATCAACATAAATTCAAATGAATATTCTATTCACAAGAATTAAAGAAAGGGAAACATTATCCAACAAATCTTCATTAAGAACATTGTTTCCTTACCTCTATGATCAAGAAGAACATCATGAACACCATATCTTTGATAATTCAAAATTTGATCAAAAAGAATATCATGAAAATCCTATATTTGATAAAAAATATCCTAATGATAAACCAATATTTGATGAAGAACCTATTTCAAAATATCAAGAGAATCTCATCTTTGATCAAGGAAATCAAGAGGAATTAATCCCATCTCAACAATATTCATCATATGAAAACTCTTTGAGAAACACAAATACATCCAAATATCCTTGGGATAGATCATTTACTCCTTTGGGAATTTCATACAAATCAGCTTTGGAAAAAATCCTTGAAAATGATCTCATCACGTTGCCTCAAATCACTTCATGTGGTTTTATCTTTTTGAGCAACTATTGTACATATCATAGACATAATGAGTATGAAACTTCAGATTGCATGGAGTTGAAACATAAAATTCAAAATCTTATTGATGATGACATAATTGAAATTGAAAATCCTAATGAATTATCTAATGAAGATACTACTCTCAAGCAAGATCAAACTTATGAACACATGTCTAGTAGTGGTCCTCTTATAGCTTTCACCTATTCCACCATTCCTCCATTTCATATAGAAGAAAAGCTATCCAATTTTCCTCTATCAAACAAAGATCCAAACAATTTTCATAATGACTATGCATACCCTCAAGGGCTTCCTCTAAAATAGATCCAAGCTAACTTACATCTTGCTACAAACTTCTTCCATGCTTCAAAGGTTATAGACCTCAAGCCTTCATGTGCTACAATGCCTATCATTCCTATTTCAAATGAACCTTCATTAGCCATTCAATAATCCCATGTGAAAATTCAAACTCCTACATTGTCCTCAGAAGTGGCTCCATGTCAACAGACTAATCAAGAGTGCAAAGAAACAAGTCTTATTAAGGATCAAGATCAAGATATTATCCCTTCTTATCCTATAGTTGACCAAAGTCCCATATCTCAAGAATCCCATGATAAACCCTTCATACCCTTCCATCTCTTTCAAGAAGATATACTTCCATCTCAAACACTCCATATTGCTTCACCTCTTATATCATACCCATCTCCTAAGAAAGATCAAGGTATTCCTTCCATCTATGATAAACTTATCAAAAATCAAAAGCAAAGTATTCTTCCCAAGCTATCAAAAGATCCTTGTCAAGATCAAAGTACCCCAACATCCACTTTTCATAAGCCTCCATATCTATCTCAAGCTTCAACTACTCCTATCAAAGTCACTCCTATCAAAGCTACATATAAGCCTATTGGTAGAAAGATAAATCCGAAAGATGAAAGCCTTGGCCATGCAACTCACAATAAATATGTTGATATCCTTCCCACATCCCATTTACCTCCATTTGCACATAAGCATATTCCTTCTACATCCTCCAAATCTATCCTTGGTCCCTATATTCCAAATTTGACACCATATACATCCTCCAAATCTATATTGGGTCCTTATATCCCTCCATCTACCTTTCCTACCATCCCTAGCCCACAATCCACTTACCCTATATCCTATCAAGATCAACAAAGACATACATACTTGAGAAACCAAACACCCATCCATACGAACCCTCCATATCAAACCATCCATATGAACCATTCATATCAACCTTCTTCATCCACCAATCCCAAGTCCTTTGGAAGAAATTTGAATGCGCAACATAAGAATCAGAAATCCAAGAATCCACTTGTGTATGAAGAGAATCATGTCCCATCTAATCGACATGTGAATGAAAGAAAAAAAGAAATATTCAAGAGACCACAAAGGTCCATCAAGAAAAAAGAAAAATCAAAGAAAATGTGGGTTCCTAAATCCCTCATCGAAGAAATGCATTCTAAAGAATCCAAAAGGAAAGAAAAATCAAAGAAAGTGTGGATTGCCAAGTCACTTTTGAAGGACTTACACACGAAAGAGAAATCAAATTTGACATTCAAGATTCCAAAGGCTTCCACTTCACATTCTCCTAAACACATTCCATCTTATCCATCCATTTTGGGTCCTTGTATCCCAAGATCCATATCCTCTCTTACATCAAAATCCCAAGCTATCTCACCCATTTTTCCTCCATTATTCAACTACCCTTCAAGGTGTGTTTAAATGTTGATCTTGATAATACTTCTTATCCTCCTATTCATTATAATTCCATTCCCTTTTTCACTCCCACACATGGAAAGATTTATTATCCTCTCATTCATTATCCTTCCATTTCCCTAATCCAATCCATTGCATAAAGCTTTAGCCACCCTTTACCTTATCCACCATATCACATTTCCATCACCCTATCAACATCTTTGAGCATACTTTTTAGTGGCCTTGGCCCATCATATCATACCTTTTCAAGGAGTATCCAAAGAGCATGAAGCTTGAGTCCATCCAAAAAGAGAAAATTTTTTTTAAAAAGAGATAAAAAAAAAAGAAAATAAATCTATCTTATGGTGAAAACCACTTCTTGTGGCATCTTGGATAAGTACCATGATGAAAACCTGGCAAAAAGGCATCATGTATAATTCCTCTCTTACACTCTACACTTGGGGGCAAGTTACATCCATCATATCCTCCATCTTTCTACCATCGATCCCACGTGCATCTGTATTCCATTTTTCACCTTTGATCTTGACAAGGTTGAACATATCTATGAGCATTAAGTATCTTGACATGAGTTATCCTATCCATCAGCCTATTCACTGGTTGCATTCATGCTACCTTATCATGATCTTGCTTATCCTAAAGCCACATTCATAATCTCTAAGAAGCCTTCCCATAATCCCAAACCATTCACTCATAGCCTTCACCAACCTTTATCATGATTGTATGATCCTATCCACATTGATCCCTTGATCTTGATCCAAGTGAAAAATAAAAGAAATTTAAAAAAAAATGTTAAAAAAAGTCTCTTGATATGTCCACTCCTTTGGACCATTGTCATGACACCAGGTCATTATTACATATGCTATCCAACACCACATCATTGGCCTATATTGAGATATTATTTTTCCATAGCTTGGATAATCTTGAGGAGATAGTCCTATGGGTAACACACTTTGTTTATCCATCATTTCCTATTCATTGGTGAATCATCAGTTAGCAAATTCATCTTTCATGTCCTATACCTTGCTAGACATTGGGAGAAATTCAATGTGATCTTGCTTGAGAACTAGTAATCTCTAAAAATCTAAAAAGGTGAAAATGTTCCTTTAAAAATCCAAAAACATCAAAAATCTCTAAAATTCAAAAACATAAAAAATCTCTAAAATTCCAAAAACATCAAATATCTCTAAAAATTCAAAAAAAAATAAAAAATCAAAAAAAATCAAAAAAAATCAAAAAATTTTGAAATTTCTAAAAAATCAAAAATCTGAAATAAACTCTCAAAGGTTGGAATTGCCCAACAAAGCACTATCTTTTCCAAATCAAAATGGGGGCACCAATCCAAATTCAATGAGCTTTTGTAAAGAAGACATCAATTGGCTCAAATCATTACATCAAAATTGGAAAATGGCTACATTTGAACTTATTAATCAATATCACATTTCAAACATCCAAATACTTGAGCTAAACAACAACATTTAAAAAATCAGATCAAAATCTAAAAAGCTTAAACATAACTAAGGATCAAAGTGGATGAAATTTTTTTGAAAAAGGGATCTACAAACAAAAAGCAAAAATGTTCAAAGTGTTACTAAATTTTTGGAACCATGTCATTTTAAGCAAATCGATGAAGTCTTGGACTAGATGAGCGATGATGAAGACATGATATTTTCTTGAGTGTTTTCCATATTGATTCATAGCAGTATGTGAATCCGTCAAATGACATGATCGTCAAAGAATCATCGAGGACATTTGTATATAACTAAGGATCAATTCTTTGATTGTTTACTTGCAATTATTAAAATCTGAGGAAAGAGGTATTCATATCATCATGGTTGAACTAGTGAGGGTTGTACCAATTTCATGATCCAAAAGCTCGATGATGATTATAAGCTCCAAAATTTTAAATAATGACAGTTAGTTGCATTCATCTTAGATTAAGTGTATTGTATATTGTTTTTTTCTTCTCACTGAGCTTAAATTGTAAGAGGGGAAATTAAATCAAAAAGGGGGTGTATACAAGTCAAACAATCAAATGATCATAAAGAATCAATTATATAGGATCAAGGGTGTTGGAATTCAAAAACAAAGTCCATTACATTAGGTTACTTGCATGAATTATACCATTATCATTAAGTCTTGCATTTATTTAGGATTATTAGGATCATGCATTATTAAGTTCATCATTATCATTAAAAAGCATACATTTAAAAGTTCCTTAGCAGTAGTAAACAATTGCATCCATTTAAGAAAATTGCATTGCGTCAGTTAGAAATCATTCCATCTAGTAAAGTCATCTTGCATTACACCTATCTCGTTCATTATAGGATCATTCATACATATATCATTGAAAGACCATCATGGCATCACCTGTGCATATCAAAGGAAAAGCATTCAAAATATTCATTATCCATCTAATATTTATTCACAACATAAAATAAATATTATAGCATCCATCTATTCTATGTCATACATAAGACAATCATTTACTCATCTTTAAGACATATGCATACATGAGAAAGGTATATTCTGCAAAAAACAAAAAAAAAGTCACATAAATCATATAGAACCATATAGCTGCATATCAAAAAATTGAAAAGAAATCCAACACATAATGACATCCTATATAGTCAAATCAAGCAAAGTACGCATCAAAGTCCATAGTATCACTATCATAAATGAACATCAAATCAAAGTCTATAACATGATCATCAAAAGTAGTATCTAGCGATCATCAAATATCAAAACATCAACATAAAAACTGATAAAAAAATGATACAAATCCAATGTGTCAATCATGATAATAGAAGGAAAGATCAGGAATATATAAACACTCAAGAATTGCCATCATCATTGGCATTTTGAGGACTAGGTGCACTATCTGGTGGACGGCTCGAACTAGCCTGAACCCCATGACTCATAGCGGCCATAAAAGCCTGCATCATATAACTCATCTATGACACCTGCTGCTAAATCAAAGATATCTGAGTCTGCAGAGAAGCAACATCTGATGCTGACGCTAGAGGAAAATCATGAGCCACTGAAGACTGTGGAAGGAGTATAGGAAGAGGGAGCAGATGAAGAAGGATCACCTAACACAGGAACAAACTGAGAAGAAGAAGGATGTGATGAAGATGAAGGCATGGAAGCAGAAACACCTACCTGAATTGTCAAAGCAACAGGAGGAACAATAAGAGGAACAGTGGGAGGAGAAATAGGAGGGACCTGCACCTGATCAAGTAACACTTGTGCAACCTCTGTGTCAATCACTCTTTGTACTCTAGCATGAGGCCTCTAAATAGCACCCCTAGCTACCTAGTGCAAAAGTCTATCTCTACCATGATCTCCCAGGATAGGAGCAGTAGCTAACACTAGCATCCATACCTGACCTACTCTAGCTTTGTGACGACCTCATCATCCATGTCGACCCCTGATCCTACCCTGATCTCCATCATCATCATCACCATCATCATCATCAGCTCCATCATCCCCATCAGATAACTCCTCAATACTCAAAATCCTCTCAGTAGGATCAGTGAATCTCGAAAAAGGATACTTGTGTATCCAAGCACCATACTCATCTGTAATGCCAGCATCCATAACCTATGACCTAGGATTCCAGGGATGATACCCCAGATCCTAAATCTCTTGAATAGCTATGCCATAATCAACGCAGGGGCCCCATAATGACCTCTCCACCTGCACACAAGCATACATCGCCACCCCCTATGGCATATCCTAAATATGACCATACTGACAAAACACACGATGAAAGCAAAATCTCTCAATCATGAAAGTAGAATGACCAATCATCCAACGAGGAAAAAACATATATGAAAGCTCACCATCATCCTCAGGCCACGCCTCGCATCCAAGATAAGTTCACTAAATAACAGTATCCATGTCATCTATCTGACGACACCAATAATCAAGCTTACCCAGGTGGGTTTTCTTGATAATACCACTGTACATCCATGCAAACGGCCAACCAGCCGGATGATCCTGTGCAATCAAAGGATGTGTCACTGGAAGGTGCTCCCAAGTCCACAACTGTAATAGAATGGCTCCAGCAATCAAAGTAGTGGAATGTCTACACATGACAGTGTGCAGCTTGTGATATAAATGTGCTAATAAACAAGAACCCCAATCAAAATGATGACGCTCTGCCATTAAATCCTCTAGGATAGGACCCCACCCGATAGCAAAACCATGTCCACGCCGGTTTGGAAGTAAGAAACCACCAATCAATGTACCAAGGACAGCAAGCAAAATAGGGAATGACATAAACTAAGCCCGTTGAATGTCCTGATCACCAATGGACTGATCCCCAAATACTCAGTGACATAGTGATCCATCATACACAGTGTCATAGTAAACCAGCTCTCCTCAAGTCGGCAACTGGAGAAGATGATACACATCCTCAGGGGTAATGGTCATCCACCCATAGGAAGATGGAAGGTGTTATGGTTTGAGTGCCAATGCTTAGCCATAGCAGTAATAAGGCCTTGATTCACTCAGAATCAAGGAAGATATAAAAGGAATGATAGACCACACTGAGCAATATGTCAGCGGTTGGCAGCACTCAAAGTAGGAATCATGTCCCAAGATAATGGATAAGAACCGTGAATCCGTAATGAACCGAGATCCGCCTACAAAAACACAAGCAAGTTTAAACATATCAGAAAGGAAATCAAAAATTATTGAGATCATTCTAAGTCAATCAAACATTCTCCAATACCTATCAAACCCATAATCAAATTTCATGTTTCTACTCAGATGGAACAAGAATTTTTATCCTCACCCATCATCAGGATTTAGATTGATGACGGATATTCTAACTATAACTAAATCCTAACTGACCTCTCACAACTTGTTGCACAAATCTTGAACAAACACAGAAGGACATATCAACCTAACAAATGATTCATGACACTGACACATTGCAAACTTGGAAAAAAATGCAAAAATTGAAATTTGGCAAAGTAAAAGCATTGTTTTATGACGTAAAAGTGGCAAACACTGAAAGCACTGCTTAAAAAGGTAAAAGCACACATGTAAATGGTGAAAGTGGAAAAAATTTTAAAAGCACCCAAAGGCACCTCGAAAGTGCTGCTTAAAGAGGTAAAAGCATGAAAATTAAGCAAAAGCGCTAGTTTAAAAAGTGAAAGCACTAAACCTAGGCGGAAGCATGCAAACAAGTGGTAAAAGCACGAAAAGGATTAAATTTAATGCATAAAAGTGCCCAATCAGAACGCGGAAGTGCTATTTAAAAACATGGAAGCGCACAAACAGAGGTGAAAGCACCATTAAAATTTGCAAAAGCACTCATTCAGGAAAGAAAATGAAAAAAAGGGCTATCTACTAGGATAAAATTGAAAAAAAATTAAAACACATGCGTAAATGGAAAAAAGGGAAAGGTACAAGTACTCACTAGAGGTCCTGAGTTAGGCAGTCAATGATATCACTGACATCTCTCGAATTGATGCTCGGGGATAGGGACAGACATCGTAACTCATGATAAAGACAAAGGAGAGAAAAAGTCAAAAGTTGAATAGTAAATGAATAGTGAAAAGGGATGTTGACCCCTTTATATAGGTTTTTGACCTAATAAGAGGTAACTTGACTTGTGTAAGCACTGTTATCATCAGAATCATTAACACAAGGGCATTTCAAAATTAAACACATTAAATCAGTGATATCGAAAATTCAAAAAAATTCATCACAAAATTAAAATGATATAAAAAACAAATCGACAACATTATCATGAACCATTCAAAGGTTAGATCTAATGTGAATTTTATTTCATTTCTGAGGGGCTATGGATATTGAATCAACATCATTGAAAATCAAAAGACCAATCATCAAATCAAATCAAAAGTTGTTATCAGAAAAATTTTCGTAATCAAACAAAAGGGGCATTATATCGATCATCAAATTAGGTATCATATCAGTAAATCAAATAAATCATCGCATTAGGGACCATTATCAAAATGACCATCATATCAGGATTTTTCACCAAATCAAACACCATATCAAGAGAGTTTCATATCAATCATATCTACAACAATCTCATATTAGAAATCAAGATCAACCATCAAAAGACATCAAACGACATCAGAGATCGATCATCGTTGAATTAGGACCTATCAATCAAGCAAGATTAGAGTATTCTTTGAATTGACATGCTTCCCACGTCAACTCAAAGAGGGGCATTTGTAATCACCTAAAAATGGACAAAGGCAATTTAACGATAATTCAAAGCAAATCAATTCAAATCAAAGCAAATCAAGGACAATAATTGAATCAATTGAATCACAATACATAATTAGCCAATCAAAATGAAAATCAAATCTAAGTCAAGACCAATCAAAATTGAGAGAATTTTAATCAAGTGCAATCAAATCAAAGTACAATTAAATCAATTAATTGTATAGTCTTGGATTAAATTAAATTCAACTCATTCAAGGGGTACATGGCTAAACAAATTCATTTAAATCAATTAATAAATCCTAATTTCCCTCAACAACCACAAAGGAGAGGGAAATAACTCAACCAATGAGAATAAAGGAAAGACACTCACATGGATCAAGCCAAATTGAATCTCAATCACTCAAAGTGAAAGAGAATCTTAGCCATCCATCTTGTCTACTTGTCCCAAGCTTTGAGGACACAAACTTTGCATTGTCTTCAAAGGGTGGAACCAAAGACTTAACCCCAACTCAACCATGATCAAATGCAACTACACCCCCTCACCTTGGGAAATCTATAAAAGGAAGCCATAATTCCTTCATAATTCATCTTCCACACATCTAAGAATTGCATTGAACCTCTTGCAATTTGAGCTTAGAAAGGCATTTCAGAAGCATTTTAGCATTTCTTTTGATCTAATTGTTAGCAAGCATTGTTATCTTTATCATTCTCATTCTAGAACTGTCATTAGTGAGAGCTTGCTGAGAGCTTCTTCATTATTCATTCTAGTTAGAGAGCCATAGGATGCTCAATTAGTCTTTACTTTGCTAAATAGTTGCTCTATTTTCTTTGTGGTTGTATTTAGTTTCTATTTTCATTTATGGACTAACCTTAATTCTATGAAGGCACTTTCCTTAGTGTACACTTAGTATTTAAGGAAAATCAATATCATTGAAAGGCTCACCTTTGTGAAGGCAAAGAACACATTCATCAATCCGACCATCTCCGTATTCAACAAATGGCAACAAGCAGTTACTATGTCATTTTCATCTTTTTTTAAAAAATATGAGGCAGGCTAGGCCCCTAGCGGGTCCGGCGTAAAAAAAAATTGAATTCAAACACCCAGACCTCAAACATAACCAAAATGACTAGCATCTACAACCGGATCCATTCTGGACAACCGAAAACTTTAAAAAATTTTAATTTGTATTACTTCGCCAATCGCCAAATTTGAATAAAATACCTCCAGTCGCGCCATTAAAACACCGATCAAAATTAATCACACGAAACTAAAAGTTGGCGAGTACAAACTTTGTCCTATAGAGAAACATCATGTCAAAGGGATTCTCCTAAAAATGAATAGGGTAGGAGATTTTAAAACTTGAAAACGCTCGTTCAGAATTGCCGACAAACATAAATTGAAATCACTATCGACTGCCTCGAAAGGAGATGGATTAAAAATATCAAACGATTAACTGAGGGCATGCCACTGAATCTAGTAGAAGTATGATATGCAAGGAATGCAACAAAACAACCCTCAATTGAAGACAAGCATCTTCCAAAAAGCTATGAATTTCAAAAAATGGTTACTTTGCAAAGTTATCTTATCTGCACTTCATCATTATTGAAAACCTCTTGTCTGACTTGGCAATCCGATCAAATGAAACTTTCATGGTCTGGAACCTTGGGTTAATGACCTCTCTTATGAATAGAAAACAAGGTTATAATCAGATTTCTGGAAAGATAAACCAATCATCCAAAAATAAAATTCAAAGTCGGCCACTTAGAACATCTTGAAATGGAAGATAGTGAAACTGTAGAAGTTGCATCCGGAATTGACTGAGAAAAGTAATTAATCGGATTGGTCATGATCAGAAACTTATCAAGGATCATCACTTCCATGTCTACATTATGAAACAACTATCAATTCCCCCTGACCACTAACTGGACGTAACTTGCATGACCTCAAAGTGAGCTACTTCAAAACTGCATTACCACATTCAAGAAAACTGAATAAAATGCAATCAAAAGAGGCCTGGTAAACTGATCAAACAAACTTTTAGGAATCTGAAAATGGGCATGGAGACACACTTATGCCTACAATATGACGTGATATTTCTTTCATCATGACTATCATCCAGGCATCAGATAAAAACCCTCAAAGTAAGCCATTCAATAAAGACCGAACACGATGTAAAGTGCAGATTTGAGCACAGGCCTCCAAATGGGTACCCTCAAAACTTATCGAAACTGAATCCTGGGAGTTGCAACCAACTGTATATGCTAAGTGAAAGGTGAGGAACACATTTCCTAAGCACCATCCCATGAAAATCAACATGCCTATGTTTGTATGCATTTGAAAAAGGGTCTCTTAAACTGTTCTTTGAAGCAATAGTACATTTTGCACCATTTTTCAACGCACTATTGGTCAAAGTTTCTACCCAACACAGTCAAATAGTCAACCAATTGGTTTTTGACCATTATCTACATCAAAATATCGACCCATTGCTGAAACCATCGAATGATCGACGCCAATATTGGTCGAAAACAAGGGCAATCTAGGCTGAAAATAACATTGGCAAGTGTCGATGTATTGGTTGATCTTTCGACCAATATAAATTAATATTGGTCAAAAACTTTGGTCACTCCTACCAGGATGCCAAACTCGCGACGGTCATATTTTGACCACATTTGGTCAAAATATTTAGTGGCTCCGATTAGGATGCCAAACTTGCAACACCACATTTTGAAATAGAATGGTCGATTTTAGACCAGACTTTCGATGAATGTGGGTCGAAATTTCAACAAAATGTGGAGTGTTTAAAAAAAAATTGAAGATAAATATCTAGACTAATCACCAACGACATCCTGATCGGTGATTATTCTAGATATTTATCTTCAGGTGTCCACACTCATTCTGTTGCTCCTTGCCAACAGGTCCCTGCTCGTTCTATTTTCTAGACTGCTTTGGGCTCTAGCAATCCATCTACTCTGCTCTACGTGAAACTGTGGGTTTTTTCATTTTGTTTGAACTATTTGAGAGATAGGCTCTGACTGGTGATCTGTGAATTGGTAGAGCTTCCTCTTAGATGCCCACAACTCTTCAAATCTATTGGTGTGAAGCCCCCAAAGGGTATTCTGCTCTATGGGCCTTCTGGTTCTGGGAAAATTTTAATTGCTAGGGCAGTAGCAAATGAAACCGGTGCCTTCTTTTTTTGTATCAATGGACCTGAGATCATGTCAAAGTTGGCTAGAGAAAGTGAAAGCAATCTTCGAAAGGCTTTTGAGGAGGCTAAGAAGAATGCCCCGTGCATTATATTTATTGATGATATATTACAGAGATTTGTCAGCGGGCTTGCAAGTATGCTATTAGAGAAAATATTGAGTAGGTGAGTTTCAATTGTGGCGGCTTTTGCAAACTAGATTTGGTTATGAATTTCTTAATGGTTTTTTTTGAACTGGTTTGTTAGAATTTTACATTTTTTTATTCAATTTTCCTCAACTTGTATCTTATTATTTCAATTTATCATGTTCTCTTTCCTCTGCACTTTTACAGGATAATATTAAATGTGAAAGAAAAAGAAGTGAGAACCCCGAGGTAATGGATGAGGATGATAGTGATGAGGTAGCTGAAATAAAGGCTGCTCATTTTGAGGAGTCAATGAAATATGCCCAAAGAAGTGTTAGTGATGCTGATATTCAGAAGTATCAAGCCTTTGCACAAACACTACAACAATCTTGAGGCTTTGGTTCTGAATTTCAATTTCCTGGTGCTTCTGCTGGTGCTTCGGATGTATTTGCTACAACAAATAATAAAGATGACGATGACTTATATAGTTAGGAAACTCAGTACACAATTTTAATCTTAATGAAGTGACAAGTGTGTCTATTCTAGTAGGGACCTTCCGCTGACAAATAGCCAATGCTATTCAATTTGGCTCTGGCTTTTGCTTGTATGAGTTTTATCTGTTCATATGTTTGAAACTTTATTTAGTTTATCAGCCCTTTATCTGAGGACTTACTAACTTGTAATTCTTTAGAGCAATATTAACTGTGGCAAGGAAATTTAGCTATGGAAACTTTTGCTCAAGTGCTAGATAATGCTATGAAAACCTTTCTTTTTAAAACAAAAATCCTACTGGAAAATATTCTATACTAAATCAATTCTACAACAAAGAAAGTCTAGTTCAACTAATTCTGACTGGTGATCCATGAATTGGTAGAGCTTCCTCTTAGATGCCCACAACTCTTCAAATCTATTGGTGTGAAGCCCCCAAAGGGTATTCTGCTCTATGTGCCTCCTAGTTTTGGGAAAACTTTAATTGCTGGGGTAGTGGAAAATGAAACCGGTGCCTTCTTTTTATGTATCAATGGACTTGAGATCATGTCAAAGTTGGTTGGAGAAATCGAAAGAAATCTCCAAAAGGCTTTTGAGGATTCTGACAAGAATGCCCTATCCATTATATTTATTGATGAGATATTACAAAAATTTGTCAATGGGCTCTAGCAATCCATCTGCTCTACTCTGCGTGAAACTGTGGGTTTTTTCATTTTGTTTGAACTATTTGAGAGATAGGCTCTGACTGGTGATGCGTAATTGGTTTGCATGTTTGTAGCATGGAAGAAGTATTGGGGATGTTGGTGGTGCTGCAGACAGAGTCCTTAACCAATTGTTGATGGAGATGGATAGTGTGACAACCAAGAAAATAGTTTTCATTATACCTAATGGCATTGGCCCATTATACCCAAGGATTCAATGGAGCTGATATTACAGAGATTTGTCAACGGGCTTGCAAGTATGTTATTAGAGAAAATATTGAGAAGGTGAGTTTCAATTGCGGCGGCTTTTGCAAACTAGATTTGGTTATGAATTTCTTAATGGTTTTTTTTAACTGGTTTGTTAGAATTTTACATTTTTTGATTCAATTTTCCTCAACTTGTATCTTATTATTTCAATTTGTCATGTTCTCTTTCCTCTACACTTTTATAGGATATTGAACGTGAAAGAAAAATAAGAGATAACCCTGAGGCAATGGATGAGGATGATAGTGATGAGGTAGCTAAAATAAAGGCTTCTCATATTAAGGAGTCAATGAAATATTCCTGAAAAGTGCCAGTGATGTATTTGTTGTTGCTACTGCTTTGGATGTATTTGCTAAGATGACTTCCCCCACCAAGATGATGTGCATCCATTTTATGGAGATCTGCTAAATGTTTTATATGATAAAGATCACTACAAGTTGGCCCTTGGCCAAATCAATATTGCTCGCAATCTCATTGCCAAAATGGCCAAAGACTATGTTAGGCTGATAAAATATGGGGATTCTCTTTACCACTGCAAATCTTTGAAGGTTGCTGCACTTGGATGGATATGTACCATTGTTAAGAGAATTGGACCAAGTTTGGCTTACCTCAAATAGGTGAGGCAGCATATGGTTATGTTCTTTTTTCTATCTATCTGGTTTTCACTACCTGTCATTCCTTGGGATATCTTGCAAGGGTTCTATAAATTGATGGTCTGTATTTTGGTGGGTGTCTTGTATGGGCCTATGAAATTTTTTATCTTGTCTTTTTTTTCAATCCTACAACTAGATTTTGATATGTGGATTGCTTGTAAGGAACTTTGATACCACCATTTCAGTAGTTTTTCATATAATAGTTTTCTATGCAGTCCCCAATCTAGGCTTTATTTGTAGATTTTTTATCTCAATATTAAAATAATTAATTTAGTTAAATAAAGCTTTATGTCCCAAACATAATGACAACTAGGATGTGAATTTAATCTTTCTGACAACTAAAGAGTCAAAAAAGATAACAGATGGTTCAATATAACCTACAACTTTGTCCATGTAAGAGTTGAACTCTAAAATTTATGGTATGAAGACCTGCAACTTGCAACTAAGATATGATACTGAATAATTATGACTTATTTTAAAAATTCAGGAAAACTTAACCATTTCTGTAGCGATTACTTAAAAAAAAAGTATACCTGATCAATGACTCAATATTCGTAACCTCTTAGAAACTTTTCCTTTCCACTTCAGTATCTTTCCTTGATAATTCTTGATCTCCTCAAAACCACTAGAAAAAAAACAATGACAACAAAACTTTCTACTTTAGAAAATTGCATCAATACTTAACTTAAACATTACAGTCATGAAGGGTGTAACAAAATCTAGTATGCTAATAGAAAAACTCATTTTGCACAAAATGGCATTAAGCATGGATTTTGGTTTACATGTGGTACATCGATTCCTTCATCGAAGACATTATCAATTACATTTATAATTGTTTATTTAGGTTCCATAACACTAGCATATACACAAAAAGAATCTATATTAAAAAAAACCATGGACACTACATATATATAAAAATAACCTGTTAAAAAAAAAAGAGGCCATTGAGGACAATTACACAGGTCTCCAAAAACAACATTACCCAACTCTTTCTCTCATGCCAAAGACTCAGTGTGTTCAATTGCCCAGACTAGCAGTCAATTCTATGTTGAGTATATCTGTCAGGCCCTCCAACAGTTTGAACGAATTAAGAATAGAAGATAAGAACTGATTTAACACTTCACCTACTCAAAAACACAAACCAATAAAATAATCCACATTAGGCCAAGAGAGGTTGACACATTCAATACAAGAATACTTACACAAAATGAAGCCGAATCATGCTAGACAATGACAATGAGAAGTTGACTATTGGCCCTTCTAGTTTTTTATTTGATAGTTGCCTGACAATGACACATTCAAAATGCACTTATGAGAAAAGACCTAAAATGAATGAAATTGATTAAATAATGAAGGTATGTTAGTTTCAGCTTCACTTGGTTTTGAGAATACTTTAATATTCTCTACTTAACAAGGCCAACCACATGAAGGTTCACCCCCAATTGATTAAATAGCTCATCTGGCCTCACCCCCCTCCCCCTAACATCAATCTAAATTCCCCATTAACAAAACAATATTCATTAACATGACATATAATTCAATATTAATATGCAACATTCATAGATAATTACTTAAAACAACATTCATGGAGTTATTATGATATTTTTACTAATATTTTTGTCACAATTTGATGTTCAAGATAGGGGAAAAGCACCTACAACAATAGAGGTAATAGTTATAGATACAGATGACGATATCCTAGAAATCCCTAATATAATAAATATGGTGAAGAAAAAACTAAAAAGAGTCAATCCAAAAATTATTACTATTTTGCATGATGCTGCTAAAAATCCTATAACAAGAACAAATACATATTTTAGTTCACGACATAAAATAGTATAAAATATAAACCTTTATTGAGCTTGTGTTATAACTAAAGATTCATTACTGCTTACTTCAAAATGATGTTCTCACGCCATCAATTCATATGTCCTCTTCATCATCTCCTTGGTTGGATTTGCATCTTCCAAAATAGTAATAATTTTTGAATTACTCTTTTTCTTCACCATATTTATTATATTAGGGATTTGGGATATCCTCATCTATATCTACAGTTATTGCCTCTGTTGTTGCAAGTGCTTTTCCCTTATCTGATATTTATATTCAGGTGTCCACACTCATTATGTTGCTTGTTGCCAACGGGTCACAGTCAGTGATTGGGAGAGCCCTATTTTGGCACCAATCATGTAGTACAAGCACTAGAATTGAGTTTTTCAGCACGGCTAGGAAATTTTTGTATATCAACATGCGATAGATTTTTTTGCCCAAACTCTATCACATGTTGATATACAAAAATTTCCCATCTCATGCCAAAAAACTCAATTCTAGTGCTTGTACTGAGACCTTAAATTATTGAGCTTATCTTTGTTTCGAGAATAGTTTAACATTCTCTACTTAACAGGGTCAACCACGTGAAGGTGGAAGCTCATCTGGCCCCTCCTAGGAGCCTCTTATGACCCTTTATGACATTTTAAGACCTCTAAGATGTAATCTTAGGGATTGCAAATGGTCGTAAAGGGTCATAAGGGGTCCTGGGACACAACAGCTGAGAAACATAATTGTAGGCTTCATGGTCACATTTTTTTGGAGACAATGTAATTGAGTGCTATACCTAGATGATGGAGAGCAACTTCTGCACCTATGGTTCCAAGTTGTTCTCCATCCCGCAGTGTCAACTTGGAATTGGAGGTGTAGAAGTTACACTCCATCTGGGTATACAACTCAATTATGTTGTCTCCAAAAAAATGTGACCATGATGCCTACAATTATGTTTGTCAGCTATTGTGAAATCCTCATCACACTTAGCTACCATCCTAAGCCTTTCTTCCCTCTCCAGTTCTTCAAGCCTCTACAAGATATCTGGATCAATAAAGTCTGCAACCTATGAAAAGTTTGAAATATGTTACATGATATAGATATAAAGATCATTAATTAGTGCATTATTACATTCTACTAGTAGTTAATACTATTGCATACCTTCTTCTCTCATTTGCTGGTGTAATTCCTCTTTGAGTATCCCCTTTCTCCTTTGCATCCAAAATGAACTCATTCCAATCCCTCACTGGATTAAAGGGAGGACGCTTGTACTTTGGGTTCTGGATGAGACTCCTTCTATATGAGTGCCTCACAGTCTTAAGATGTTTGGCAGCTTTTTCTAAATTTTTCTAAAATTTTCTTTTGCTAATAATTTTTGTATTGACTCTTTTTAGTTTTTTCCTCAACATATTTATTAGATTAGGGATTTCTGGGATTTCCTCATCTATATCTATAGCTATTTCCTATGTTGTTGTAGGTGCTTTTCCCCTATCCTGAACATCAAATTGTGACAGGAATATCAATAAAACTATCATAATAACTCCAAAACCCTAAATAAAATAACATAATAATATAACATTTTTCAACTATCTAATTTGTACAATTTCAATAATGTTTACCATTGCTGATGAATGGGTGGGAGGAGTATCCCCATGGCCTCTATCATGTGGGGGATCTATGTCACCTACTCTTGTACTTCTTTCATAGTTTGAGTGAAATCCTTTGCATGTCCACTCTTCATTTGTTTGTGGATGGTAAGCCAAGCTAAATGATAGGTTAGTTCCAAGTCTTTTCCATAAGGTTTTCCAAAAATGGCTCATGAACTTACTATCCCTATCTGATACAATGCTTAGTGGGAGTCCATGTATCCTTACAACCTCCTTAAAGAAAAGATGAGCAATGTAAATAACATCATGGGTAGTTCTACATGGAATAAAATGGCTCATTTTAGAAAATCTGTCTACCACCACATAGATATTTCAGAAGAATATGAATGAATAAATGTTTTTAGAAATATTTGAATTTAATTTTGACAATAACATGAGGAGTGATATATTTCAAACTTCAATGAGACTTCATACCACGTAGTGTTTGTATATTACATTCAATGCATTATTTACGCTTCTATTGGTGGGAAAACTCTTGAAAATGTGCAAAAGAGATTGCATTCAACCATGTTGTTTACATGACATGTGTGGTTTACCCCCAACCTGAATCAGTGTTGCATACAAATCTATGAATGGTACGTGGTATGAAGCCTCACTCAAGCTTGAAAATGATAGTCAATCCATAGTCAATGTCTATTTAAACTTTAGGATGATACTTATATGATGGCTTAAGTAAATTGTTCTTACCTTGAGACTAGTACACCATGGGATTAGAGGATGGTTGTTATAATAGAAACTATGTGTTTGTGGGATACTTTTATATTTTGTATTAAATAATGATACATATGTGTTTCTTCCTTTTACAATAGTTTATATTATGATACTTATAGCCTATGATTCTGATACCTTATATTCAGCAGATGTTGGCAAGCCCATCTCATCATCCTCATCACCCTTAGCTACCATCCAAAGCCCTTCTTCCCTCTCCAGTTCTTCAAGCCTCTGCAAGATATCTGGATCAATAAATTCTGCAACATTGTGTCCATCCATGATCTCAGGAATATCATCTTCTTTCCATTCTTCTTGCCTCTCTTTCCCATCTCGCAGCTTGGGCATTGCAACATGAATCCTATTTTCCACAACTACTGATGGATCCTTAGGTGTAGTTGAAATTACCAAATGGCCTTCAAAGGTAAAGGAACAAATGGAATAACCAAGAAAACACTATACGTTAAATCATGTGATTGATAGTAGATTGGGGCTCACCTGAGCCATAAACATGAAGAATTATTCTAAAAAAAGATGTAAATCATATATATGTGCACTTCAGGCAAAGAGAAGTTATGTCATATCCATATTAAAATATTAGTTACAATATGAAAATACTAAACTAACTAATTCTTGAGTTCATCTCTGCATATGGTCACAACAAAGATATGTGATTACAATACAGAGAAGGCATCGTAAAAATATAATTTCAGAATTTTCCCTAGCTTGACATGTTTTGCACTCAAATCCTTCATTGCAGATAAGTGGATATGGGTGGATAGATGTAGATGATTTTTCATCGACCCAACTAAAGTATCCACAACCATTCACTAGTACATTTGAGGTCAAATTCTGATGGCCATTTGTTAGATTTGCAATGCTAATTTGTCAGCATTTCAACACATGTGTTCGTCACAGTTTTTGCGTTGGAAATTATGATAGAAGAGACATCTGTCAGTTTACCAACACCCCTTTATGTCAGAAACTTGCACATGATAACAGCTTTGTTATGGCATTTCCTACGGTCCATCTATTAGAATTCTGACACAAAGACCTATCGAAAATATACAATCACTGTCGGAACTAACTATCGAAAAGATATCCTTTCTGACATTAGAATAGTTGGAATAGTGACAGATCTATCACCAACTTCTGACAGATAAATCCATCGGTGACATAGCATTATTGTCAGAAGATTTTGTCAAAAATTAGATATCTACAACATTTTAACTGTCAGAAGAGTGATGGTAGTGCAACATATCTCTGACAAGTTGCCCTGTCGGACGTATAGCGTTACTGTCGCAAGAATTTTCATAAGTATTTTTCTCCGACATTGTATATGTCAGATGTATAGCACTTCTGTCAGAATGAATTATAAAGTGTCAAAAAATTGATGGATATGCACATTAAAGATAACACAGCTCAAGAGGCCATCATAGGTTGTCTCTTTCTTTGGTCTATATTATTGATAGAATGTTTTACCTTTCATTAGCTCATCAAATCCGGGGATTTGAAATAATTTAATAGAATATTTTCATGACAACATATATTATTTAAGTTGATGTTGCACAAATTTATCTACTTTGTGCACTTGTAGACTATGAGGACGGTGATAAAGAAGCATGGCCATGGGAGGAGATGCTTCTTTATTTCCATCCTCATAGTCTACAAGTGCGTGAAGTAGATAAATTCATGCAACATCAACTTAAATAATATATGTTGTCATGAAAATATTCTATTAAATTCTTTCAAATCCCCAGATTTGATGAGCTAATGAAATGTAAAACATTATGTCAATAATATAGACCAAAGAAAGAGACAACCTATGATGGTCTCTTGAGCTGTGTTATCTTTAGTCCTAGCTACTGGGTAAGGCCTAGAAGACTTATACCTGTCAATCGTCAAGAATAATCACCACCTTGCATTTATGTACACTGCAAATATTGATCCCAGTCTCGCAAAAACATTTTACACTTGTACATCTCATCAATATTGGAGGCCTAAAGTAATTTTATATGATCACTAGCACATTTCATGCATGGATGAGAAACAATATCCAAAGTTTCTAGATAACCATTTTTTAGAAGAGGAATGAGTGGAGGCCAAAGAAGGGATAATTCCACAACAAAAAGGAAGACATCCTTTTAGCCTGGGTCTAGATCCTACCCCAATTATCGAAGGATCCAGGGCCAAGCTAGAAAGATGTCTTCCCATTCTATCTACAACATTGTGTCCATCCATGATCTTAGGAATATCATCATCTTTCCACTCTTCATTTGCCAAAATATATCATTTCTTCAAGCTTGCAGAGTAATCTTATTAATAAAAGAACTCTTGCCAACATTAGGGTACCCACAGATCAAAATAGTTGATGTTATTGGTGCTTGTGCTCAAGGATATTGATTCACTATTTTGAAACAACCAAATCATTTTTATTTTGATTGTAGAGAAAAGGAGTGGGAGAAAACAAGTGGGTGAAATTTGATCGAGCACGAGAGAAGGCATTGCATTTTATTTGATCATGAATGCTCTCTGAAATGACCAATCATTTTTTCTATTCGATTCTTTTTGGTGCTTTTTTTCCCATATTCAATAGATAAAAATCATGGCGGTAGCCACTCAGCCATCTTTTTTATGTTCCAGGTATTTTACAAAGATACAGGTATGTGGATTTATCATTTAGTTGCTTGTAGTTATTGGTCAAATGCAAATATTTTGTCAAGTTGAAAGGGCGAGATATCAATTTGGTGTTTTCGGTTTATGTTAAAATTTGATCTGGTAAAATCCTCAAAAAACACACTACATGTTATAAAATGTAAAGAAGTTGAATGTTAAATGTAAGATATATATCTCATCCATAGTAATCAAAAGAAAGGACATGAAACTTATAAGGAGATTTACCAATCCAAAAATATAAGCGAATAGGAAACATGATTAGTACCTTATGAATTGGTTTTTGAGGTGCACAATCTTCATCAATCTCCTTAGAACAAGACCCCTCCTCACAAAAAATGCATTTAACACAAAAAACAAATCTACAAAACTGAACCAATGGCATGTTTAGAACAAAGAAATAGATTGATAATAATATGCTAAAAATTCTATTATGTTTAATACACACAAAAGGACCATTCCCAACAATTCTTAAACGTACTTTATCTAATATAATAATAACATGCTAATTAAACTGATAAAGGTGTTATCTATATTTAATCTACCAATTACTAATTACACAAAAAACAAATTTACAAAACTGAACCAATGGCATGTTCTTCGTGTGGTACAAGGAAGATTTGGCTATGAAAAAAAAAAGTGAAACGGCCTCATCATTTTTATTTCAATTGGATAGAGGAGCGAAAGCTGATCGCAAGAGAAGGTATGTGATTTCTTCATCTTTCAAGCATCTGGCATCATATTCAACTGCAAATTTCAAATGCATTGCATTTTATTTGATCACAAATGCTCTTTGAAATGACCGCATTCTACTAGTGTCATGTCCTAGCCCGTGCTTAACCATGCTTAATCTCCATTATTTGATGTTATTGGTGCTTGTGCTCAAGGATATCGATTCACTGTTTTCAAATGTTTGGATCATTTTGGTCGTGACTGTTCCTTTAGTACACAGTCAGGAAATGTAACTGTCTAATGATTATATGTAATGTTGAATGGATTAAATGCTTTAGTCTTGGTAGAAGTGAATGGAAGGAATAGTGTGTATTAAATACAATTCAGTCACTTATTGAATGCTTCGAAGACTACTGGTTTGACTATCCATGCGCTACCAGTGACTGAGATTCATTAAAAGATACAAAACCCTTCATTTTGGGGTTATTGTGTGTGGATTCAAATGTAGGTTTGATTTGGTTAATGTTTAGAAGAGATCAATAAAGTATTTAAATACAATCTTACATGTTTGGAGAGGTTTGAGAGGCACTTATCATGACTGTACCCTCACAAACAGTGGCATAGACTGGTTTTACTAAGTTTCCTTTCTCTATTTTGAGGTTTCCTTTCTCTGTCACAGGGGTACAGTCAGAGGGTTCATTGACAAAATGATCCTTTGAATGGTTACTATGAATATGAATGATTTGATATAGAATATTACTCATTTTACTTGAAGTTTGGAATAGCTTGTGCAGTGTGAAAGTAGTTTTGATCATTTTGGTCGTGACTGTTCCTCTACACAGTTAGGAAATGTAACTGTATAATGATTATATGTAATTTTGAATGGATTAAATTCTTTATTCTTGGTAGAAGTGAATGGAAGGAATAGTGTTAGTGTTAGGTTTCATTTATTATTGAATTCAATGGTTTCCAAGATGTGTTGAGGAGTTTTCTCCTTGTTTAATGTTAACTATTCCTACACAATCCACTCATACAACAATGAAATGCTATGTGGAAGGGATGGTTGATAGTGTTCCTTGAGGGAAGGGGGATTTTGAAAGACTTGTTATCATTGTATTGTGTATTTCCAATATGTTTGGCTACAAGGCAGACCAAGAGAATGAAGGATCACTCACTGATTGCATGATAACCCAGTTTTGAAGGGTCACTAGAAGAGGGGAATGAAGGATCACTCACTGATTGCATGATAACTCCACCAAGAATTCTTTCCTTTAAGTTTCCACAATGTCTCAAAGTATGATCATTATTCTTTACTTTCTTCTATATGCTATTCTTTCTATGGTTTTTTATCTCAGAAATATATCAAAAAAAATGTAGGTGCATATAAAATTAGAATATTGTCCTTCAATTGTTCCACATTGAAGCATTTCCTCTTCGAAGTATTCTCTTTGTTTGTACAATATCTGTCAAAAATGGTTCCCATATTTCTTCAAGATCTATTTTAATCTTTATATTGCAATTTTGATTAGATTTGACCAATAGTTGATTTCATTAGTATTTTATAACATATACTCCTAAAGTGAAATGTGGAGAGAAAGAAAGAGACACACTAGGTATGAATTACATGATATACCCATCATCACTTAGCACTTAAATAATAAATTATGGATAGGGAACAACCCCTAACCTCTGGATGTTTATTTCATGTTGGCCTCTTATTATATGCAAAGGTAGGCTTGTCTTAATTAGGCTAACAACCACAATGTAGGGGCCATAAATTATGGATCCCAAAATAGTGCACACTTGTATTAAATTAGGTTCACTATACTACAAGGGAATGGAAACCATGCAATAGTGCCTCATGGGGATGGAAGCAACCCTTCACCAAGAAGATGAGTGTGTCTACAATATTTACTAGAGGCAAAGAACATAATTTGGTTCCAACAATTAATCCTAGAAGATAATGGCACCCACAAAACACTTGGAAAAGATAGCACTCACTATATCTATTATCACTCTTTTAAAGCTGGGACAATAAATATCAAAGATTGATCAATGAATTCTTGAACACAAAGAACCATTGAAAAATATGATTCATGTGTACAATAGCCAACAACCAGTTGTTCCAATCATGGTGTCCAATAATTATGTTAGAAAAGGCATCTTCAAATCCCTTACACAACCATAATAGATTCAAACCATGAACTATAAGAACCTAACAATGGGACTAACAAAGATACAGCCTAAACAAATCTTGATCATATTCCACCCTATTGTAAGGCCCAAGAAGTAACTCTATCTTAAAGCTACACATTCCTCTAGATGAAGCTCAAAGGTCAAGTAGCTGAAGTATAGCAATACTTGAATGAATATAGGAATAATTTGATGTACAATCATTTGCTAGCTTGGTTTGTGGGTTTTCCACATAATATTTTCCCTTTAACCACATTTATAGTTTGAGAAAATCAGAAAAAATTGTTTCAGATTTATATTATCCTTTTGAACTAGCACACTGCCATTAAAATGCATAAGCATTGGTCATCTCAAGAAAATTCCTATTGATTAGTAGGATATCCTTATAAAAATTTGATGCATGGATAACTTGTGAATTATCGACTGCTATGTATCCTGCAACTATGGAAGGAATAGTGTTGGTGTTAGGTTTCATTTATTATTGAATTCAATGGTTTCCAAGATGTGTTGAGGAGTTTTCTCCTTGTTTAATGTTAATTGTTCCTACACAATCTACTCATAAAATAGTGAAATGCTATGTGGAAGGGATGGTTGATAGTGTTCCTTGAGGGAAGGGGGATTGTGAAACACTTATTATCATTGTATTATGTATTTCCAATATGTTTGGATGCAGGGAAGACCAAGAGAATAAAGGATCACTCACTGATTGCATGATAACCCAATTTTGAAGGGTCACTGGTTGAGGGGATAGTCAAGGTCTGGATGATTGCACCATTGAAGGACTCTATTTATTTTTATTAATTTCTATTCAAATTGGATGCATGGATTTCTTGTGAATTATTGGCTGCTATGTATCCTGCAACTGCATCAGTAAATCTGCATATACTTCTCTAGGGTTGTAAGCCACTTAGGGATCAAAATAGAGAGACTAAATCAAAATCGTTCTTTGTCCTATTTCATTTTAACAAAGTCTCAACTATCAATGATACAATACATTTGATGCCCTAAGCTATCAATACAAATGGCACCTAGCTAGAAGCTCATGGGTTGTCCATTTGATAACTACAGTCAACATTTCAAAAAAATGGATATCCTTGAGCACAAGCACCAATAACATCAAATAATAGAGTTAAAGCATGGGCTAGGGCATGACACCAGTAGAATGTGGTCATTTCAATGACAAAAATATAAAATGGCATCATTAAACATATATGCCAGTAATATCAACAAATGTGAATCCAAACATTTGAATACAATGAATCGATATCCTTGAGCACAAGCACCAATAACATCAAATAATAGAGATAAAGCACTAGCTAGGGCACGACACCAGTAGAATGCAGTCATTTCAGAGAGCATTCATGATCAAATAAAATGAAATGCATTCAAATATGATGTCAGAGGCTCGAAAGATGAAGAAATCACATACCTTCTCCCGTGCTCAGCTTTTGCTCCTTTTCTCTCGCTCCTCTATCCAATCGAGATAAAAATGATGAGGTTGTTTCACTTCTTTTTTTTAATCTATACCCCAAATCTATCAGAATTTTGATAGTCAATTAAACACCCATCGGAATACCGACATCATTGGGGCCTATTACAAAAAAAAAACACCAAATTCATAATAAAAAGTTTCCCCTTGGAAACTTCTATCGAAATTTGGCCCCAAATGTAGTAGTGATTATTTCCCTGTGATGCCCAATCTACATTAGTTCTTATAATATAATGAATAGTATTTACATTAGAAACATTAAATATATACACATTAGCAACCTTTTTTCTATTTGGACAGCACCAAATTTGTTGTCCAGGGTTGCTCTGTATCCATGAAGTCTTCAACACACACTGCCCACCACCACATTAACAGTTTTGCACATTGACAAGAGCCATCGAGCCTATATCAATAATGCACCACACCATCGTTACTACATTTATTATTTTTATATGATTATTTTTATATGGAAAACACCAAGGAGTACCCTCAAAAATATTAACCATTTACAATCATGAAAAGTAAACCTAAATCAAATAGCTCATTTTTTTTATCAACATGTGTGGTCTCTGTGTATATGAAAAATGAAATAGTAGTCCACATAGAGTGAATGAAATATACCATCAAAAGAAGGTGACAAAATCTTGTCATGAAGCACAGACATAGGAAATCAAAAAGGGACAAAAGATAAGAAATAATAAAAATCATTTCGACTATAGAAAAATCATTTATACTATAATTAAAAAAAGAAACACTCTTTGTCAACAATTTTCAAAATCATTAGGACTATAGAAAAATAATTAAGACTATACAAAATCAAATTTTAGAAATGGACGGTTCTGATGCTTTGCCATTACAACAATTGAGCATTCATCATTTGGTATTGTGTATTCCATTTTAGTATGTCAACAATGTTCAAGAAATAAGAAAAATCATTAGAACTATAGAAAAATCAAGTTCTAGAAATGGATGGTTCTGATATTGCTTTTCCATTACAACAATTGAGCATTCATCATTTGGTATTGTTTATTCCATTTAAATATGTCAACAATGTTCAAGAAATAAGAAAAAATATTAGGACTATAGAAAAATCAAGTTCTAGAAATGGATGGTTTTGATATTGCTTTGCCATTACAATAATTGAGCATTCATCATTTGGTACTTCTTGGTGTATTCCACTTAAGTTTCTTTTTGAACCCTCAAGTTGAGTTGGCCTATTTAAGGTGATAGTAGAGGGCTCTACATCAGCAGTCTACAGAATTAGACCTTTATTTTAAATGCATTTAACACAAAAAAAAATTACAAAACTGAACCAATGGCATGTTTACAACAAAGAAATAGAATGATAATAATATACTGAAAATTTGATTCTATTTAATACATGCCAAAGGACCAGTAGGGGAGAGAGACAGAGACAGAGATAGAGAGATAGAAAGAGACAAAGATAGACAGAGACAGAGAGATAGAAAGAGACAGAGACAGATAGAGACAGAGACAGAGACAGAGGGGAATGATGAGGATATTGATGCTTCGCTTAACCGTTATCTTAGAAAAATGAGCAAGAAACCAAAAAAGAAATGATTGTAATTAACATTTTTTGCTAATCATTTATTTTTTGGTTTCTTGCTCATTTTTATAAGGTAATGGATAGTAAGCGGAGCATCAATATCCTTGTCATTCCCCTCCTCTCTCTCTCTCTCTCCTACAACAAATGGACTTGTGATGATTTTCATAATAGTACATCTGTGGCAGGAACGCTCAAAGTACTACTTAGGAAAATATGAATGTTCGTCACCTGTTGCTGAAACAAATTTACATAAACCAATTAACTCAAAACACAAACCCTTTTTTGAATAATTTAATTTTAACTTTGGTTGTGTTAAAGGAACTATGTTGACTTTAGTTTGTAGTTGTTTAACATGAGAGTTTGTAGATTAATAGGAGTTCACATTTTTATGGGAACGTATCATTCAATTGAGCATTAATGCCCATCTATATCTAGTGAGATGAACATAACTCATGTACCTCATGCTAGTGTGCTTGGATTAGACTAGACATTATCCAACCACCTGTGAGGGTTGCTAGTATTATTAATTGGTGTAAAAGGAGGACCGCATGTGTGTTATAGCACTTTATATAAATACTCACTATTTGGATAATGTCTAGTCTAATGAAAAATAGTGTATACAAGGTATCCAAGCACACTATCATGAGGTACATGAGTTATGTGCATCTCACTAGTTATAGATGGGAAACTATGGCACACTAGTATTTGTGAACTCCTATTAATCTACAAACTCTCATGTTAAACAACTACAAAATAAAGTCAGCATAGTTATGTTAACACAACCAAAGTTAAAATTAAATTATCTAAAACAAATGGTGCCTTAGAGGGATAGAAGAACACTTTGCTAAAGAAGTTTGACTATTGTTTGTGAAAATACCTCTAAGGAATGCAGGTATTGCCAGGGAGATGCAGGAATTGAAGGAGAAGAACACAAGGTTGCAGGAATCTTACAATGCACTTTTGGCTAGGCTTGAAGCACTGGAATCCAATCAAAGAAGAGTATCAAATGAAGGTGTTGATAGTGAAGAAGAGGAAGAAACCCATAAGGAAGGGGAAGGAGAGGAAGAAGAGGAACAAATAGATCTTGAAGAGCAGAGGACAATTAGGATATTCAAGGCTATGAAGATTGAGCAGCATAAGGTGAGGGGAGATATCCCTATGTATGATGGAAGTCTAAAAGAAGAAGAGCTTTTGGACTGGATTGCATCAATGGTTGCATACTTTGAAGGTGAAGAGGTACCAGAAGATCAAAGGGTCAGATTGGAAAAAACAAAACTCAAAGGGCATGCACTCCTATGGTGGGATCATGAGGAGGCAAACAAAAGGAGAAGAGGTAAGCCAAAGATTTTCTCTTGGGATAGGATGATAGAAAAACTAAAAGGTAACTTTCTTCCTAAAGACTTTGATGTACACGTGCATAAAAGACCGCAAAGTTTAAAACAAAGAGATTTAGATGTTAAACCATATATAGATGAATTCTATAAACTAAGCATAAGGTCAAGATTGGAAGAAGATGAAGTTGTTAAGGTTGCTAGATATTTAGGTGGTTTAAGATTTAACATCCAAGATGAATATGTGGCTTCTAATCCCAGAAGTGTGAAGGAATGTTACCAGTTGGCCCTTAGAATAGAGGAAAAATTAAAGAGGAAAAGTGAAAGACAAAATAGCAGCAATAGAGGAGGTTTTTCAATGAGGGGAAGAGGAGGAAGGACAAATTAGGTTTGGGAAGAAAAGGACAAAGGATTGAATAGGACAATGCTGCACAGTCCTAGAAATGCAGACTTTTGGGATTTGAACTATGTTCAAATAGGTACAGTCAAGCGTCCTATTGAAGGGCAGCCAATAAACAACCATGTTCAGATGTGGACATCTAGTGGGTATAAAGAACCAACTATCAAGGCAACATAATCCTAAAGTACAGGTTCAGACTTAGACATCCAATGCTAGGACTTATTCTTGGGACAAGAATCCTTTCAAAGGTGGTGAACATGCTGCAGGGGCACCTAGAACATCCAAAGACTACCAAGAGTCCATAATGACAACCATGCACCTAATGACATCTAAAGACATCAATTGGAATCTATTGGCACCTATAATGGCCTATAAGGTCATTCAATGCAATGCAAATGGCAAATATGTAATAAGTCTTAAAAGGCTTAATAGGCCTTAGGACCAAAATAAGAGCCTAGGATGGTATTTGGTGTTACAAGTTTATAATAGTTTAGATTTGATTTTAATAATGCTTAATAAGTTCATTTGGGTTACATTTCAAAGTCTTAAGGCTTCATTATCTTTAAAAGTTTCAAAAATTCCAAATTTCTAATGTTGCAAATTCAAAAATTTGAAATGCAACGGTTATTAGAAAATGGAGGGAATTGGATTTTGTTATGTTTTAGTGCAAACTAATCCATCCAACCAATTGGGATTGGTTGGGTTAGTTTCTAGGAGTCCATCAAATATGCCAAAGTTTCATTATACAGTAGAAGATGCCTGGTGTACGGACTGTACTGAGTTTTTTATAAATAAACTTCTTTCAAATGCAATTTCCTTGAGTTCTTAGAGTGATTTTAGATTCATTTTGTCATTGTCTTACATTTCAATGCATTTTTAATAGTTAAATATTTATCCTAGACCACATCTATGCATTTATGAGGTCTGTATTTGTATTTTTACTCAATTAATTCTGACTCGTAGAGTAATTTCAGGCATTCCTTTGATAGTTTTGTGAGTTTCCAATTGAATATGGTCATTCCATGACCTCTGACCACCATAATACATGGAATGACTGAGTATTAACATGTACTATAGTTCCCTAATCCATTAATGTAATGATAAGGAAGAATGTTTGGGTGATCACCATAATTTATAGAGGAAACTTAATGAATTTGCTTGGTATGCTACAGCAGTAGCCATTTGGTCTGAAGGAGGAACATAGATTATGATTTGGATCATCTTATAATGATCATCTAATGGTGAAACAACTACCTATTAGACCTAGAAGTGATCGGAGATAGGATATTTAAGAAACCCTTGGATAAAGGGTTTAAAAGTGCTAAATTTGGGGATTTTGGGGTTCTCGATGGACTGAGCCCTATTCCTTTGAGGTTTGTTCATTTTTATACATTATTAAAGATTGATGAAGGTTTTGATTCTTGGGAGTGCAAGGATTCCATGGTTGCTTTGTTATTTGGGGTCTTTTAAAGCACTTCTGAAGCCATAGTGTGTAGACAATCACACCTGGTCTAAAAGAGTCCATAGAAAGCCAACTATAGAAAGCTAACTACTTGAGTTTTATGTTAAAAATGGTCTATAGATGAATGTCACATGATTTCTTTCAAATTTCTCCACCAAATGATCTCAGACCGGTTGCAATTGAAAGCTATGACTCCAGGTAGACTTCCTATGGAGTTAGATTTGACATTCCAATCCACATGAAGTCGGAAGAAAATAAATACCAGTAAAAAAATGTTAAAAACATAGTTTTCTCAATCTTGTTTGCAATATTTCCTCTTCCAACCTTACAATCATAAACCTAACACTAGTACATTTACAGTGTAACATGATGTGATGATTCATAAATTTAGGGTTTTGCAAGTTCATCTTTGAATCAAATGTATATAAACAATGATAAAAAATGTGCCAGCAAATACCAAATACATGATGCCCTAGCACATTGCTCATGGGCCCTAAGTAGGTAACCAATAAAACAATGCCAGACAAATGTAGAGTAAGGAAATCCTTACAGGTAATCCTCCTTTTACACCAAATCATAGTGGCAACCCTCACAGGTAGGCGGTCCTCCTTTTAATCTCACCAAATAACAGTTCAAAAAATCGCGGGCTCTAGCTCCTTCGTGCGCTCCAAATTAAAACCAAACAATGAAATGAGATATGAAATCTTTTTTCTTTTTAAAGTTATGCCCATGTTGGTCAAAATTTTGACCTACATTGTATTGGTCAAAATTTTGACTAACACAGGCATGGATTAAAAAAAAAAAAAGGAAGTTGTCCTTCTATAATCTGACCAACCTAAACCTTTTTAATTGATGGTCAAAAATTTTGGTAGAAAAATGAGGTCAAATCTAGTAGTGAAGGGCATAAACTTTTCCTTAGGAAAATTCTCTGATTATGGGCTCAAAACCTATCTAGATTTTTTAGAGTACCAATAGTGGCTCTAGTTGGGGACGTGTGCCCCTTGTGGGCATGCAGAGAATTCATGAATCTTTGGTACAATAGACCACTCAAAAATGAAAATTGACTTCTTTCTCTCTTTCAAAAATAGGGAACCTTACTGAAAGAAACAAACCACACAATTGAAAGAAAGCAACTATACAAAATATACATTATTTTCAAAATGCTCAAAGCCTCAAAATTGGAACCACTTCTTACCTCTGTCATATATATGATTTTCATCCATATATGAGACCAACCGCTTAAAAAACTTTTGACAAATATGCTGCCAACATATATGAATGAATTTGAGCTGGAATTAATTCTATACTTGTCATAACCCACACTCTTCCGGTCACAACCAACCTCATGTATATATTCCAGAAAATATGAAACATCTTTCATTTCATCTTGACATTGACTGAAAATATAAGGTCTATCTAGTAATGCATCAAAAGATGAGCTATAATGACCATCATGCATTACTAAAAACTCACCTAGCTTAAAATGAAATGGATCCTTAGCTTTATTTGTGTGGGATACTTCATTCATTGGGCAACTTGGCTTATCAATAATATCTCCATGAGTCAGATCATGAGCCAAGTGAAAATTCCTTTCACAAACATTGTGACACAGGGACAACTGATCCATATCATCATCTCTAACAATAAATTTTTTGTCCTTATCATTGTTACAATCATCATTACATTCATCAAAAGAAAGGAAAGAGACTGAACAAGAAACTTGTTCATCATTAGGATCTTCATGAAAGGACAACATACTGTCATGGTCTTCTTTATCTTTTTTAACTGGCTAAGAAGAGAAGTATTGTAATTCAATCCAACGGCTGCAATCATCAAGCTTAACTTGCTCATTAGTTTGTGAAGAAGCACTCTAGTCATTTACAAGATTGGTTTGCAAGCTAAGGGGAAACATCTCCTCATGAAATGACTAAAAACCAACACCTTTCTCACAACTTCTATTAATGTCTTGCATACATAAACCAGTATGATGAGAAAATGTTTCTTCTAAAACTTGTAGGGCTGAGAGATCACATTCAAATTCATTACTTTCCTCAATACTCTGATTTACACAAGAATCCCTGACACTAAGCTCATCAAAATCTGAATTCATACCATCATATGAATCCTCGTACTCATCATACATGACATTCCTATATTTCTCACACTCATATGCATCATAATCTTTTAAAGTATCCAATCCAATCATAAGAAAAGAATGGACATTAAATACATCATGCTTCATAACCTCACTAACATCATCACTGTCAAAACACATATCTTTCGAGCATGAAAGTGTAGAGTCAAAAACAAGAGCATACCTCTAAAAATTAGTTTCTAAGAGGTCTGAGATTTCCTCATTGTTTAGTGGATATTGGATTTTATTTTTATTTTATTTGGCTTCTTGTTTGATGTTGAAAACTTCTTCCTTGTTTGGAACAGGGTCTGCAAACTCTTGGCTCGCATTATCTTGTGCAAAGCCATCACTGTAGGAACTTTCATCTACATCATAATCATCTTTTTTTCATTTGGACAAATATCTCTTATATTGAGACAAGAAGACCATTCTCTTATGTTGATAAAAAGAGAGATCTACAAACTTAATAGAAACATTATTTACCATAGACTCTTCTTCATCATCTTGATATCTATTGAATTCACTATCATCATCATAACCAGCATCATTAGCACAAGAAGAGACAACATCATCAAGTTTATTTGCATAGGGCTGCTCATAAGGAAACATTTCTATCATATCCCCCCAATCTGATTTTTTATCACTCGAAGAACACACTTCTTTATCCGGAAAAACATCACAACCAATGTAAAATTTGGAAACATCATAAATGATGTCCTGATTTTTCAGCTCTATATATAAAAAGCAATCAGCACCTTTATTGCATGTTTGAACATCAAAATAAAACCTTTGAAAATCAACCATGTTCATATCAAACAAGTTCTCAAGAAAATCATTTTGAACTGCAACTTGTGGTTTTAAAATAAATTCATTCTGAGAACTATCATCATGCTGAACTAAAAAAATGAAAGCTGTATTTTCTGCTTGGTGATTGATATGTCCTTGCTGACTTGTTTTATTTTTTTCTAAAAATAGAGCACCATCACCCTTTACATCCAAATCTTGGAAGAAAGAACACACCTCTAACTAAAGCAAACAATCTGGTATAAGTTTTGAAACCTCTTCCAGCTTTTCATCAAATGTTTCAAATTATGGGTCAAGCAAATCAGTAGGCAGCCCATTGCACATGTCCTCCCTTTGGCATATGTCTCCTTGACATAGTTCACTATTGTAGGGAAGATTGTCACCATTGTTAACTTCTTCTTGATAAGACATTGATTCCATATTATTGACAATATCAAAATCTTCAATATCCATATCAAACCAACTGACTTCCATTCCTGGTTCAAGGGAAAACTGAGCTACCATGGTTTCATATTTGGGCTCATAAAAGTCTTCATCCATCTTATGATCAATAATTTCATATGGTAAATCAAAACCTGAAAACATACAAACTGACAAATCAATTTCATCACCACTATCATCTGAAACACAAGAATTCATTATTTCTCTATTCATGTCAGATTTTTCACAATCATCTGCAGCATATGATAATTGTTCATTCACTTCACAAGGTTGTCCATAAACCATTTCCTTTTCTTCAAGAAGATCAGGATCACTTTGTCCCCTTTAATCTTCTTCTTCACTGTCATTCCTACTGAAATCTGTCATAACTTCATCACTTGGGGCTTTATCATCATCTGATGAAAGATCTGCCTGCTCTTCATTTTCAATACTTGACTGCAAATAATAAGTCTCTGCAGCCTCACAACTAGATGAACCAATTTCAAATCTACTTGGTGTATATATGTTGTATATATATCTCTACATCAAGAAAATGTTGCAATTCTTCACTAACCATGTTAACTTCTATATTAGGGACAATCATTGTTTGCTGCAAATTTTCTTCATTCACATTTTGTTCAGAAGCATAACTTGAAACATGATCAGTAAGATCGGCAGAGATGGAGACTCTTTGATATTGAGATTCATTTTCTAATCTACACCCATTTTCTTCGATCGGAACATTATGACAATGAACTCCAGCAGATAAAAGTCCTTTGGCAATTCTATATCTCAAATTATTTTCAATGTTCATCACTTTCATAAAAGCCTGATGTAAATTATTTGGCTCTTTATTTCTTAACAAGAAGCTCATATTTTTATTGAAAGCACCAAAATAAATTACTAAACATACTTGATCATTGGGTCTATAACTCTTTGGAATATCATTTAATATCTTAACAAATCTGATGTTGAATGATGGGACTAACTCATCTTCTTCCATTTGAATCTCCATCAATTTGTTCAGCAAAATGCTCACATCAACTCTTTCAGCAAAATGTTCCATGAAAGTTGAATTGAAGTCCTCCCACAAAGGGATAGAATTCACTGGCAAGGAATAAAACTAGACCCTGGCATCATCTTTCAATGTCTGAACCAACAACTTCATGATGACAGCTTCATGACAAATTTTGAAGTCTCCCAACAAATCAGAAAACCCTTGTACATGTTCACATGCTAAATCTAATCATTTCCCTTTAAACTCTTGCAAATGCTTCCTAATCTTGGTAGGAATCTCATTCAAGAAACCATGTATGCCATCGAAACACAATGACACAGACCTCTATACAAAAAGACCTCTACTCGAATACATTATGGACTGTATTTCCTCTTAACGAGATTTTCAAATTTTTATCACAAATAACTTATGCAGCCATAAATATTATCAAATCATACATATTCCTCTAAAGATACAACCCTGATTTTTTAACAAATCTGGAGAAATATGCAGACCCACAATTCTAAAATCCCTTTTATATGGTGACTTTTTTCACCCGATAAGGATTATACAAATACAAAACATTCAAAGAGAAATACCTGGTAAGTTCTTTGATGCTGCAATTTTTCTTTCACTGGAAACAATGGCAAATTTCAGAGCTCACTTCATAGCTCCATCGGGTTCTTTACTTATAGAGTTTCCACATCCTTCAAGAGGAAAAGTACTTTATCTCAATTTTTGTATACTCCTTCCAGCCAATACAAAACTTCACCAGAATTTCAAATACTATTTATCAAAGTTGGATACATCATATCCTTTGTTCTAAACTTGCACTGATCAAACAGAGGATCTCAGAGTCGCCACTCACAACTTGGTGAGATGATACCACAAATTTTAAATCTGACTCTTATACACTTCAATGGAAACCACTAGATAACAAATAAGCAAGCCAGGAGTCCAACTCAACTTGGAACTTGCGTTATTTATAACTGATTGTAGCAAATCCCCAGTAGAGTCACCTTTTTGTATGTGACTCGGATGGGCTGAATCAATCTGGGTAGTGAAATATTTAAAGTTTGTAACATAACCAGAGATTCTCAACTAATTTATTTCTTTGTTATGTTCTCTTCCCTAGTAGATTCACCATTTTTTTGGTTCTTGGAACAGATTTTACACTCCATGAGACACCAATATACCTAAGACTAATTTTGGGAGTGGTCAGTTCCAAATATGGGGAAATCTATAGGTAACTGGATCAACTATAGGGACAAGACTACCCTCTTCACTTCTAGCTCTGCAGAACCAAGGTGGGTGCACCTAATCTAGTAAATGAAACACTCTTTACAAAACCAAGACTGGATTTGAACAAAGTAGATAATATCAAGTACTAAATGATAACCATTCATTCATTGACTCTCCATTGCTATGATGAAACTGATACTCAAATATATAAAACTGAAAGGATAGAAAGGATTTTGATTTAATTTCTTGCAGAATGTAAACAACCATGCCAAACTTGCATCACTACAGGAGATACTAATTTTTTATCAGTGCCTTGTCCATTGGGCAATACATCTAAAGTAGATACATAATACAAGAACAACTATTTGATTCATCAGAGATTCCAAGACATAAATACAATAAACTAGACTCATACACTGCTTAGAAAACATCCTTCATGTTGAACCAAATTAATCTATGCTTTACTCAAAGACTTTTAACCTGATCCTAGATCAAGGTTGAGAAATAAAACACATACACAAGTAAACCCTGTGCAAGGAGTCAGAAAATCCAAAACTCATCAAGAAAAAAAAAAAGGAGAGATCTGAAACTCGAAAACTATATAAAGTATAGGGATTCAAACTCCTATATTACAATATACTTCAGAAATCACCACTTTGATAATATGCAAAAGATTTTGAAAGTTTTTCCACTATATTGACATAACTAGCAAAATATATTACAATCTGGACTAAAGATACACACTTAGCTTTTTAGCTTCCTGTGTCAAGAATTTCCAGCCACCACCTTCTGAATGATCATAAAATTCCTTTTATAGAGACAAGGATACCATAAGAAAAAGGATCATTTAGGTCAAAAACCCTAAACCAAACTAACCATCCCATAGCCTGTAGGAGAATGAAATCTAATCTATTTTTACCTCTGCAGAACATTCCTAGGAACAAGCTACCTCTTCTAAAAAGATCAAATCAATAGTTAATGCACTTGGGGATAATCAACAAATCTGATTTCATCCATGAATCAAAACAAAATATCTTCAAAAAAACCAAGTTGCAAGAAATCTAATTCTTCCCCCTTTTCCTGAATCTACAAATCAGTCATATCTAGATTCAAAATCTTTACAAAATTTTGATCTTGAAATAGAATAGTCATTACAGCTCTCACCAACCTAGTCAAATTTGAAAATAAACAACACCATTGGAATCCTTATCTTCTACCATTTCTGAAAACATATAATATGCCCATATTCTGATTTCCGTGAACAGCCTGCATCATTTAAATTTTTTATTTTATTTTATATAGTTGGACTATATAATTCAGATTTTCATTTTTGTTGTAGACTTGAATTTTGAGGTGTGCCCCATGTGTCATATGGCACCATCTGAATGGGTTGATGATCCACCTCACTACCAATTTGGACCTCTGCACATCCCTCTGCCACTTGTCGCTCACCAATTGGTTCATCTCACTAATCGAGCATCCACCTTAGACATCCTCACCACCTAGCCGGTTGACACTTGGCATCACATCGCTACCCCGCAGAGATAACCATCGAGCATCTTTTTCTTTGAGGGATTGTGATGACCATTGGATCTTTGGCATGCATCCTAATGCAACGAATAAGCGCCTGTACATTGCTTCAAAATTCTCTTACCTTTGTGTGGGACTAGTTGTTGAGTCATCCATCCACATCATCTCCTTAGTCCATGTGCATGCGCATAGACTAGCCTTCCATCTGGGCGTCCACTTTGGACAACTTCATACTGTGTGTTTTGGGTTATAAATATCTAGTCTCCTTGCCGCACAGCAAATGTGGGATTAAACTATTTTTGAATATAAATCATTTCCTTTCAAAATTTATCTTGCCATGCATGCCCAGCTAGACCCACCAAATTTGAATGGCTTGCCTTCACAAAGTTCTCCTTCCTCTTTGCTTCTTTATTTCATTACGAAGCATTCATCCTTTTAAAAACTTATTACCCACGACACCTGGTAAATGTGGGACAAAAGCTCAATGCAGAGCCTACCATTTTAACAGCCCCCAAGTCTGGTTTGTGTGCATTTTCCATTGTTTCATCTGAAACCTTTGCGAGAAATAACCAAAAGAATGCATCAAAATCCCAAAGGAGGCTTACATGACTCCCTTTGCAAATACGTTGGCAGCCATGCTACATATTGGTGACCTTCTTATCTATTGGAATCCAGAAAACACATCATGTGTTTCCTATTTGTATGTTGCAAACCTCTCGGCAGCTTCCTCCACCTGTGCATGGCATTAAAAGGCTCACGCACCCCCTCTTCATGTCTTTTATTTGTGCTACAAAGAGCACCCAAATGGAGGGTCAATGTGCAGAAAATCCCCCTTTGTTTTATTTTTGGGTGTGCACAACATTTCCCAAACATGGTGTGTGCAGCATGAAGAAAGTGCCTAGGGTGTTTATGGGGATGGAGTTTTGAGGGAAAGACCATTTAGCATCCTCCACTCAACAACATTACATACAGCCACTTAGTTTTTGTCTACAAACGCACCAGCTTGTTTGCTTTCTTTCCATTTGGTATTTGCAGCCTCATATTTGGTGCTAGCATAAAAGGTGGGCACGTTGCTTAGTATTTAAGGAAAATCAATATCATTGAAAGGCTCACCTTTGTGAAGGAAAGGAAGAGATTCATCAATCCAACCGTCTCTGCATTCAAATGGCAACAAGAAACTACTATGTCCTTTTCATCTTTTTTTTTTAAATATGAGGTAGCCTGGGCCCCAACCGGGTTCGACCTAAAAAAATTTCAAATTCAAACACCCGGACCTCAAACATAACCAAAATGACTAGCGTCTACAACCCGATCCATTCTGGACAACCCAAAATTTTAAAAAGTTTCAATTTCTATTACTTCGCCATTCGCCAAATTTGAATAAAACACCTCCAGTCGTGCCATTAAAACATCGATCAAAATTAATCACTGGAAACTAAAAGTTGGCGAGTACAAACTTTTTACTATATAGAAACATCCTGTCAAAGGGATTCTCCTAAAAATGAACAGGGTAGGATATTTTAAAACTTGAAAACATTCGTTCAGAATTGTTGGCAAACATAAATTGAAATCACTGTCGACTGCCTCGGAAGGAGATGGATTAAAAATATCAAACGATGAGTTGAGGGCATACCACTAAATTTGGTAGAAGAATCATATGCAAGGAATGCAACAAAACAACCCTCAACTAAAGACAAGCATCTACCAAAAAGCTATGAATTTCGGAAAATGGTTAGTTTGCAAAGTTATCCTGTCTGCACTTTTCATCATTATTGAACACCTTTTGTCTGACTTGGCAATCCGATCAAATGAAACTTTCATTGTCTGGAACCTTGGGTTAATGACCTCTCTTATGCATAGAAAACAAGGTTATAATCAGATTTCCAGAAAGATAAACCAATCATCCAAAAATAAACTTCAAAGTCGACCACTTAGAACATCCTGAAATGGAAGATAGTGAAACTGTAGAAGTTGCATCCAGAACTGACTGAGCAAAGTAATCAATCGGATTGGTCATGATCTAAAACTTATCAAGGAGCATCACTTCCATATCTACATTATGAAATAACCATCAATTCCCCCTGACCACTGACTGGATGTAACTTGCATGACCTCAAAGTGAGCTACTTCAAAACCGCATTACCACATTTAGGGAAACTAAATAAAATGCAATCAGAAGAGGCCTGGTAAACTGATCAAACAAACCTTTAGGAATCTGAAAATGGGCATGGAGACACACTCTCATGCCTACAATATGATGTGATATTCCTTTCATTGTGACTATCATCCAGGCGTCAGATACAAACCCTCAAAGTAAGTCATTCAATAAAGACCGAACAGGATGTAAAGTGCAAATTTGAGCACAAGCCTCCAAATGGGTACCCTCAAAACTTATCAAAACTGAATTATGGGAGTTTCAACCAACTACATATGCTAAGTGAAAGGTGAGGAATTCATTTCCTAAGTGCCATCCCATGAAAATCAACAGGCCTATCTTTGTATGCATTTGAACAATGGTCTCTTAAACTGTTCTTTGAAAGGCACAAACTTTTCCTTAGGAAAATTCTCTAATTATGGGCTCAAAAACTATCTATATTTTTTAGAGTACCAACAAGTTACAAGCTAATTCCTTTATTAGAAACCTGAGGATAGAAGCTACTTGTTTTACCTCTAAATGTGGTCATAATCTTTGTGAAAGGAGGGGGAAGAATCTCTCTTGAAGATTAATCACCATAAGTATCCCCTTGAGCATATGGAGGAGGATAATATGACATTTAAGGTCTCATTGCGTAGTCTCCTTTGAACCATATTTTGTTTAGCTCTCAGACAAGGAAAAAATGTAGACACCCTCTAGGGGGTGACATGGTTGTGTGAGCTGACAAGATATCCAAGTTGTGGGCAAATATTTTGATCATTAAACCAAATTCCTTAGGTAGATATTTCTTGAGTGTCTTTGAATTGTGTTAGACGCATAAAAACATTTGTGGCTTGAAAAGGTCACTTAAACATACACATTGTGGTATTTTTCCCTTTTAGTTAGACTTGTCACAATTTCTTGTATCCCTCAAGGTTTCTTTGTCCCTTGTTGGATTTTTTTTAGATGTGTTTTTTCCCATGTTTGAGTGTGAAAACTAGTTCTTTCCCTTGAACATGTTGGTTAACCAAATCATCACTTGTATGGGCTATGTCTCATATTTCCAAGTGAAATAAAGATAAGCTCCCATTACCTTTGGCTTATAGGGATAGGAAGTATAAACACATCATAAAATCTATTCAATAATAGCTCAAAAACCAGGAGAAATTTGACAAGATTATCTTCAATAACAAGCTCTCCAACTACTTGCAAAAACCTAGTCTAAATAAAGACTTTGTCAACTTTGAGACCTACAATTAAACCTTCCTTTTTTCATCCATCCTTCATCCTTTTAATCAGTCATTATAACTTCCCTTCTTTGGAGCCCAACATAATTTCCTTGGACCTGAATCAATCCTTTGTATTCATTATCATTCAATCTATCTTTATCAGGATCCAAAAAATTTTGTTTTTCGCAATTTCATCATTAATCCCAAGTGAAAATAATTATCAAGTTGTCTTAGTGATCCTAAGTTTTTCTACAAGTAGAACGAAGGTTTTATCATTTCTTTTTCAAAGGATCTCTTTTTCACTAAGTTTTTCCTAAACCTTTGAACCAAATCATACTTTGAGACCCTTCCCTTGCCAATCAATCATCAATCCTTCATCAAATTAGACATTGAACCTTTGAGGCCCTTCCCTCTCAACTAAAACAAGGTCCCAACCTATGCTCCTAAGCTCAACTCCCTTCATCCTTTTCTTTTAATTGTATGGTCTTGAATCATTCACAAGCTAATATGATGAGCTGATGCTTTCTAGAAAATGAGAACCCCTTTGCCTTAGTACCTCTTGGATTCCTAGGAATGCTAGATATGACTAATCAAGAGGATCTCAAGGTTGGATATGTTGATCAACCTGATAAAATTGACACACGTCTAGCTCCACAAGTCAATGACTTTCTCAAATATCCATGTAACCTAGAGATGGTGGAGAAAGTGACTTGAGCCAATAAAACATAAATCTTCATGAACATTGTTCATGATGGTGTCACAATCCCTAAGAATTTTTATGAATCACTATTGTACAACAATGTTAATAAAGGCAGGACTTCCACAACAACTGCTTCAATAGTTCATGCTACATCATCTCAAGACAAAGGTAAGGTAAATTTTTGTGGGGCTTCTAAATCGATACCTATATTAACAACACAACCAACATTTCAATTGATACCCAAACAAATCCAAAAAATTATCAGTACTATACCTAATACAACCTCACACACTAGTACTCATGCCATGACAAATACATCTACTTCTTTTGATGCTAGTGTCTTGAATGTAGGACAAACATCATTTCTAGAAGCATAAATTCCCCAATATTTAATTAACTATATTTCATCACTCTTCAAAATTCCTTGTGGGGTCCTAAAAATATCTACCCCGACAATATCACAAGCTTATCATGTACCTCCTCCTACACTTGCACTTACATCATCCAGATTTTCAACATCATAATTTGGAGGAGGGAAACCATTTGGTTCATATCTTACACATCAAAATGCTCCTGAATTGTCAAATCAAATCAATGAAATTAAAATCCTTGTCCAAATCATTCAAGGTGGAGGCAAAAAGGAGTTTTCCTTTTAGGATATTTGTCCTTATCCATTCTGTAAGTCAATTAACATGATGCCTTTCCCTAAAAAAATTTAGATCCCTAAATTTGACAAATATAAGTGAAAAACATGTCCTATCCAACATCTCAAATAATTATATATTTCTTGTCAAGAGGTCCCCTATAATGAATATTACCTTAAAATACTCATTACTAGGATTCTTGGAGGCCCGAAACTCAAATGGTTCATGAATCTACCTCCTGGATCTATATCATCTTTTTTTTTATCTTGCAGAGAAATTTGTTGCACAATATTCATACAATATCGAACATCAAGCATCCCTAAGTGACTATTTGAACACTAAGAAAAGGAATGGGAAAAAAATTTCTAGTTTCTTACAAAAGTGGAAATACCTAGCCAATAGAATGCCTTGGAAAATACCAGATAATAATTTTATAGATATATTTACTAGAAATGTGGTACTTGAAATATCATTCCAAATGAAAATGGTTTCTCCCAACACTTTTGACATTCTTGTTAAGAAGATAAAAATAATCAAAGATGATCTCTTGCAAAAGGGAGCTATTAAACATTTTACTCCTCTTCTAATAATGATAAACTAAAATTTTGGACTAAGAATAAATGGGTAGTCAATGATACAGTGACTAATGTTATACATGTTCAAAATGTTCAAGAATCTAACAAAGGTAATTTCAATAATAATCGCAATCAAAGCAATAAAAAAATCAAAATTGCAATCAGTAAAATTAGAACACCTCACAACCAGGGCTGTCTATTTCCCCATAATAACAAAAACAATAATAGCAACAAAAATATTGCTCCACGTCCTCAATGGAAGTTTTCTTCTCTTGTAGATCCCATGGACATTATCTTTCAAAGACTTTTTGGTAAAAATATGATGATATATCCTAATACCCAACCATATTATAATAATCAAACCCAAACCTTCTTCGTATAAGGATAATGAGTATTTTGAATATCATCACATCAAAGGTCAAGATACCAAGAAAGGTATGAAATTCAAGCACTATGTCTAAGAACTTATTGATAATGGGAAAAATAAAGTTGAAGGTCACACACCTTCATCCTCTAATGTGCAGCTTAAGATCTACAATTAGACATTCCCTAAACATGATCAAAATAATGTCTTGTCTTCCAAAAAATGTCTTATGACTACACCGCCAATAATATCCAAGGCTCTAATATTTAGAACAATGGTTGTTGTGGATTTGACTCCCTTTTTGGTTGCATAGAATAATCTAACAATCACATGTGCACCCTCAAGATTAAATTTGTTGATTTCAATGCTACCACTACAAGAGGAAGAATTATCATTTTGCTAATCCACCTGATTTACCATCCACATCTTCTAGACCTACTTCGTGCTATGACCTCCTAGAACAACTAGAGAAGACTCTCACATAAATATCCATACATGATCTACTTCATACATCTCCTATGCATAAATAAGTCCTTGAAAAATCCCTTACTGAATCTTGAGTCCCTGAAAGCGTCAATGTCTCCTAGTTCCAAGCTATGATTGGTAATTTAGCTACACAGTCACACTTGGTTTTCAAAGACAAAGACCTATGTGGTTCTGAATCTTATCATTATAATCCTCTCCATATTGAAGTCATTAATCACTCCACAAAAATAAAATGAGTCTTCACAGATAATGGATCTCATTTGAATCTTTTTACTATGAGGATGATAAGAAATATAGGATTTCTAGAAGATCTCATTGATATGATAAAGTCAATTACCATAAAATATTATGATGATAGGGATATATAATCTAAAGGAATAATCACACTTCCTTTATAGGTGGGCCTTTCTCTAATTGAAACTTCATGTCATGTTCTTGATTTAGATCTTCCTTACAACATACTTTTGGGACCTTGGATACATGCTATTGTAGATGTACCATCCACATACTATCAATGTTTGAATTTCCCACATTATGGACATGAAATCACTATCTTAGGAGATCAAGAAACATTTCAGTACTACAAGAATTTAGAAGAAAATAAATATTACTACTATCCTTTGAATTAATTATTAGGATCTATTACAAATAATACTTCCACTAAGTCTCCTAAAATATCTCCCATTGAAGAAGCTGGCAGGGTATCTGATAAAGGAAAAGGTAAGGTAACTAAGGAGAAGACTGTTGAATCAGTAAAGAAAGTAAAATTTATGGATCGAGGAATGGGATAATATAAATTTGAGACTTCATTATGTATTGGACAACTCCCATTATCCCCAAGATCCTTTGGTAAACCTAAAAAAAAATTTCCCAAAGGTGATAAGGAAACTTTGGCATGCAAGAGACTAATTTTGAACACTTGGGATCTCTTGCAGATGAACACATATAGAATGACATCCTATTTTGTATTTTCAATTATGATGAAGACAAGCCAGTGGAAATTCTTAAGGAAAAATACATAAAGGCCACTCCCATTGTTGAGAACATGGGGTATCATGGAGAAATTCTTAGTGTAAATGAAAATGTGAGAAAGTGTTACAAGTAGTGGTTGTTGTTGCACCAAAAGACCGACCTATTAATGCCCAATACAACCACTATACTTATAGAATACATAGGAGGTGGTTAAACCATGCCATGAATCATGAGGGGAGTGCTAACCATTTTGCCAAAAATCTCCCCCTCAGCATTACCCGAGGGGATTTGAACTTGTGACCAAGCTCTGATACCACTTGTTACAACTAGTGGTTCTCATTGCACCAAAAGATCAACCTATTAATACCTGATACAACCACTAGACTTATAGAATACACATGAGGTAGTTAAACCATATCATGAATCCCAAGGGGAGCGCTGAGCATTTTTCCAACAGAAAGATAGTCATTAAATAAATTGGTTATCCTCGATGCCAAGGATTGGGCTCTCTTGAAATCAAAGTGTCCTTTCTTGAGGAATTTTATTTAGATGAGACTGATTTACACAATGAGGAATAATTTTATGAAGTCCCTTTCCAATACATCGAAGATGATCTCATCAAAGCAAACCATGTCCTATCCATCACTATCATAGACCTTTCATCCCCTACCCTTCCCCTCAAATATCATGAGCTTATCAATTGGGACCAACAAGATTCACCACCAACTTTAGACATATGTGATTCAGATGAGGTAGTATTCGCACTTGTCAAACTTAAGAATCTCAAAGTCATGAGCACAACATAATCTAAAATCAGAAGGCCTACTTTGGTAGATAAGTCAACTCTCTTATTCACAAAAGTGAAAGTGAAAATAAAAAAGAAACTAAATTGCCCTCTGCTGGAAACCTCTTTGAGGTATCTTTGGGTGAAGAAAAAGAGAAAATAAAAGACACATCCTCTAGTGAAAACCTTTTTGAGGAAATAGAGGAGGGATAATTTTACTTTCCTTTTATAACACTACCACCAGAAGAATCCTCTATCCTGATTGAAGATACAAAAGAGATCAATCTTGACACTATAGATAATCTTAAGATCACATACATAGTAGCATCATTCAATGAGAAATAAAGGAAAGATATGACTAAGTTTCTTTCTAAGGAACAAATAAATTTGGCATGGTCCTATAAAGATATGCCAGGTTTGGATCCTAATCTAGTTGTACATCATCTTGTAGTGGATCCTAAGATCAAACAAATAAATTTGGCATGGTCCTATAAAGATATGCCAGGTTTGGATCCTAATCTAGTAGTACATCATCTTGTAGTGGATCCTAAGATCAAACCTATTAAGAAAAAGTTAAGAAATATGCATCCTCAAGTTTCCTTGATAGTTAAAGTATATTTACAAAAAATGCTTGATGTTGAATTTATACGACCTATAGATTATCTAGAATGGGCCTCTAAAATTGTACCAATGGGAAATTATTAGGGGCATAAGGATTTGTACTAACTTTAGAGATCTCAACTTGGCATGTCCTAAGGATGATTTTACACTTCCCAACATTGATATTATAGTGGATTTGACTATAGGACATGAGATGCTATCTCTTATGGATGGTTTCTCTGGATACAATCAAATCCGGATAGCAACTAAGGATCAACACAAAACTTCTTTTACTATTCCTTGGGGAACATTTTTCTATCAAGTCATGCCTTTTGGTCTTAAAAATATTGGAGATACCTATTAGAGATCTATGATGAAAATATTTAATGATCTCCTTCATGTCATTATGGAAGATTATGTAGATGATTTTCTTGGAAAGTCAAAGATAACAGAATTGCATATAACCATTCTTACCACAATATTTGAAAGATGGAGAAGTACAAGGTAAGGTTAAATTCTAAGAAATGTGTCTTTGGCAATAATTCAAGTAAATTGTTGGGTTACATCATGTCTCGAAGAGGGATTGAGGTAGATCCTAAGAAGGTAGAATAAATATTGGATATGCCACGTCCCTAAAAATTGAAGCAACTTTGCATTTTGTAAGGCCAACTTCAGTCTATTTGAAGATTCATATCTCAATTGGAAAATAAGGCTCATCCTTTTTCACATCTCTTGCGTAAAGATACTAAGTTCTTATGAGATTTTCTTTGACATAAGGCATTTGAGTAGTTGAAACAATATCTATCTAACCCGCTAGTTTCGGTCCCACCTATTCTTTATATATCAATTGCACTGGGTTCACTTCTTGCACAACTAAATGATAATGGAAAAGAGCATGTTATGTATGACCTTGGAAAAATACTTGTTGGTTATTAATTGAATTATACTATTATTGACAGATGATGTTTGGTTGTGGTCTTTTTCACATAGAATCTATATCATTACATGCTTAACAAAAAGACAACTCATTGCAAAGGTGGATCCTCTTAAGTACCTCTCATCAAAAGCTTCTCTCACTAAACATATAACAAAATGGGTCATGATCCTGAGTGTGTTTGACATTTTTTATGTAGATTGAAAAGCTATAAAAGGCCAAGTGATCATAGATTATTTAGTAGAAGCTCAAGTTCAAGATGATCATCCTATTTTTACAAATTTTCCAAATGAATCAATCTTAACCATCACCTTAAGCATCCAATGAAAACTCTATTTTGATGGATCAAATGCATAGAAAGGCTCAAACGCAGGATTATTGTTTGTGATAACACAACGAGATCTCATTCCTAAGTCATACAAGCTTACATTTCCTTGTGCAAAATAAATTGTACAATATGAGGCCCTATTAGCCATACTCTGTCAGGCTATTCATTGGAAGATCCCTAACTTGCTTGTTTTTTGTGACTCTTAATTGGTTATCATACGAGTTAATGATGAATTTCAAGAAAAGGATGATAAGCTACTCTCTTACCTTTAGACGGTTGAAGACATGAAATTAAGGTTAAAAAAAATCACATTTCAACAAATTCCAAGAGCTAACAACAAAGCATCTAACACAATGGCTACCATTTCCTCTTTCATAACTATGCCAAAAAATAGTCAAAGTTGTGAGTTTCTTGTTGAGAATCTTATGGTCCCTGTCTATGACCAGCTAGAGTCTAAAATGGTGTGTGACATCATTTGTCTTGACTCACCTTGCTACCAACACATTTATTCCTACCTTTGTAATGAGATCATCCCACTTACCCTTACCACTAATGAACATAAAACCTTCATCTGTCAAACCTCCCATTACACTATCCTTGGTGACACCCTGTTCTGGAAATACTTTGATGGAACTCTTCTTAGATGTTTGAATTCAAAGGAAGCGCAAAAAAACTTACATGAAGTACATCAAGGAATATTTGGGGCTCATTCCATTGGACTCCCTTTCGCTAAAAAGTTACTACGTACTTGATATTATTGGCCCACTATGGAACAAGATGCATATCACTTTGTAAAAAAATATGTTCCTTGTTAACAACATGGTGATTTGAACACACCCCTGTTCAAGAACTTCATCCCACCATTACACCATGGACCTTCTCACTATGGTATTTTGACCTTGTATGACATATATTCCCTAATTATTTCAATGGCTACAAATATATCCTTGTTGCTACTGAATAATTCACTAAATGGGTTAAACATATACGTCTCACTTATACTACATGAAAGAAAATTTCCAAGTTCATCTTGAATTACATCATTTGTCGCTATTGCATCCCCCAAGATATTCATACTGATAGTGGAACTCCTTTCAAGAATCAGGGTGTCACTGAGCTTTGGAGGAAATTTGGCATAACCCAACATTAATTCGGCAAGTATTTCCTACAAGGTAATGGTCACACAGAGGCTACTAAAAAAAATATCCTCAAAATCCTTAAAAAGATATTTGATGATACTAGTCATGACTGGCACCTTCAGTTGAATCCTTCTCTTTGAGCCTAGCGCACTTCCATCTATACCCCTACTAGCTCCACCCCTTTTTCCCTTGTTTATGGTACTAAGGTTGTACTTTCCATAGAAATTGAGCTCCTCTCTCTCAGAATCTCCCTAAATAATCTGATCTCTAAAGAGGACTATCAAATTTCTCGCTTACAATAATTGCAACTCCTTGACAAATGATGGCTCAATTCCCTAAACCACCTTCATGTGTATCAAAATCACCTTCTCTTATAGTTAAATAAGAAGATCAATCCTCAGAAATTTGAATTTGGCGACCTGGTACTACAACATAACATGAGAAATCTCTAGAATCGTAAAAAGAACAAAAAATTTGATACTAATTGGTTGGGACCCTTTTTTGTTATAGCTAAGTTTGGATATAGAGCATATCAAATAGCTACACTAAAGGGAGATTCACTGCCTAATCCTATAAATATTTAGCATTTGAAGAAATTTCACTCTTGATCGAACAAGGAGAATTCTTGTATAGCAGTAAATGTTCCTGAAATAATCCTAAAAATTAGAAAATATTCTTGAAAAAAATCCTAAAACTTAGACAATGTTCTTGAAAAAATCCTTAAAATTAGAAAAAGTTCCTAAAAAAATCTTTAAAATTAGAAAAAGTCCTGAAAACATCATCAAATTGGCAACAACTTGGCAAACGGGTGCCTTGATGACAAAAAAAAAGTAATTTAAATTCATCCAATAGTGAAAACCTAGAAAATAGGTGTCTTGGATAAGTACCATAATGAAAACTACTTGTTGGTGCCATGTGTAGTTCACCTAGATCAACCATCTATCAGGATACTTTCACCTGCCCATCTCTTTATTTCCCTCCTATGTCTATGCAGGAAGCTAACCTGATTTTCCTTCCATATCAATTATGTTGCATACACTCACATGACACTCCTATAATGTCACCATAGTTTGAATAAGGATCTACATATACAGATGATCCAGTTCTATTGAGATCCATCACAGTCGATGACACTCTTTCAGACCCACTAACCACATACACATTATCACAAAACCATATTGTGACTAATTTCCCTTTCTATCATTTTATTCATCATTATTTCCATTGACGCTAATGACACAACCTTAAATTGATCATCATCAGCCCTTCAGGATACATCTTTCCTAAGATGGCTCATCAAATCCTAAATGTAAGCATCAAATTTGTTCTGGGAAAGAACTTTGCACTAAATGGTCACTTGGTTATGAGGCCTTCTATTTTTTTATCTTTTATGTTCAATCACACCTACTCTAGATAGCCTATATCTTCATATCTTGGTTTATTTAGATGGGTTTTTTTAGTTGCTTCATGTCATTTTGGGTGGTATGATGTGTATGTCTATCTGAGAGTATGGTATACGTACAGAATCATGTTATCCTTGTTTCTCTATAATGTGCTACATGATTCCTCTGCAACATAAAAATGGGATATACTCTCCCATGTTGACATAATGATAATCCTCATCCTAGATTAATCTTCATTTAGCTAGGTTTATTTTTTATCTAAGGCTTTATTTTATTCATGTATCCCCTTATGTCCCCTATCCTAGTCAGCTACGTGTTCTTTCCTAGTCACTCTGACACACAAAATTTTTGCATCCATCATTAGGTTGCATTATCTTATCTTAGTTATCACTTTAGTGCATTAATTATTATGTAACCATTTTTCATTAATCACATTTACATTTTCATTAAACATTAATCATTTAATATCCACATATTACACATACCATTTATCATTACAAATTAATCATGTATTTATTACCCATCATCTATCCACATACATATACACCATATTGGACCCATCCTAATGCATCCTAAACATAGAACATAAATTCACATATGTCATTCCATCATGCATCACATCTTGCATCACATATGTCAGTATATCATATCATTTTTATTAATCATGTATTTATTACCAATCATTTGTCCACATACATATACACCATATTGGACATATCCTCATGCATCCTAAACATAGAACATACATTCACATATGTCATTCCATCATGCATCACATCCTGGATCACATACATTAGTATATCATATCATTGTATACATTACATCCTACATCATACATGTTAGTACTTCATATCATGAAATCACATGCATAAAATCCATCTTGTATCACACATAGTGTTAGTACTCATATATTATAAAGTCCATCATAAAAATTCATACATGCATTCATCATCAAAACATGCATCCATATAGAATGTCACACAAGAACCATCAAATCTACATCTCATATATAGAATTTCAAGCTCATATTGGTACATTGCCTAAAAAATATATCATATAGTCAAAATACATGCATCTGCATCATATGTATATGTACCTAGGTGATCTCAAAAATGGAAAAAATATGTCAGGGTGACTGGGGGTAGACTCATGTCATTGCCTAGATTCTTATCCTTCATCCACTTGGTGGTCTCAATGGTCTCATCCCCACCAATTCCCATTATCCTTCTCTATCTATCTGGGGTGTCAATTGTGATGCTAATCTCTATGAGTATAGTGGCACTCTTTAATCCTCTGGTACAACCTAGTGGTATAGGCCCATATAATATTGTGCCTCTCTACCATCTCTCCCAGCCCGTCTCTCTACCTTAAGTGTACTCTAAAATACCTAGAATTCCCTAGTATATGTCAAGATCTACCTCATCATCTCCCCCTCTCCCATGTATCTCTCTGTTGTTTACTTCCATGTATCCATGTTTTTCATCCTCTGAATGACCTTGGCCTGTAACTCTATAACCTATTGTCTTAGCTCATCTATGTCTTTCTTATACTTGTCCCTAGATGGTGTATCCCTAGTTGCATATTAAGCCCTCCACCTCCTCCAACATCTAACTCAATAACCCCACCCATCCAATCAAGAATTCATGCCCTAAATGGTATGGAATCATCCTTCCCTCAATTAATCCTACTAGATGCATTTCCATTCATGGTAGTCTTGCCTCCACTTCCCCTTGTCATGATAGCCATGATCACATCACTAGTAGATGGTCCATCTGACACCTGAAGAATGTACTCTAAGAATGGAGATGCTTCCTATAGCCAATACTCTAGTATTGATCCCCTAATAGGAACCCATAGCATCCTATACACTTCCAGTAAGGTGATGGTCACCTCCCCTATCAGGAGATGGAATCTTGATGTGTCTGAGTAGCATCTCCCTATCAATTTCATCATGAATATATTATGCACTCATAGTTGGGGCCACTCATGTGTGTGCTACAAACTATAGAGTGTGACATGTCCCCACAGTATCACCTCTAGTCTCTCTCATAGCTCCATGGTCACAAGCCAATTCCCCCTTGATCTAAAGGGGCACTCCTCGGCCTATAGTTAGTTAGTCATGTTTATTAGTTAGTTTTCCTTGTTAGTCATCCAAGTTTAGGGCATTTTTCCCCTAAACCTTTTTTTATCATTCACCCCCTTTTGTCCATTTTTTCTCCTTCACCCCACAAATAGGCCATGTCTAGATGCCACTCGCAGAGCCACTAGCAGCTCTACCCCCCACACAATAGGGTCATGACTGAGCACCACTAGTGGAGCCCAGTTGCCCCTTGTCTCATGCATTTTCCATCTCATTTTCTCCTCCTTTCTTTTTCTCCTTGTTGTGCAAATGAGCCCCTTGGGCCTACTTATAGGCTATGGGCCTCGTCTTTTGTCATGAACCCCTATTTTTTGTCCCAACCCCCATTTTTCATCCCAACCCCTAGATTTATGTCATGGCCCCTATTTTTCATCCTGACCCTCGATTTCTATGCTCATTTTTTTGTTCTTTCTTGACTCCCCAAAAATGCAAATTTTTTTTTTCCTCCTCTTTCCTCGCCCTTTCTTTTTCAAAAAATTGATCATTTTTTAGCCCAATTTCCTTGAGGGGGCACATTCTCTCTCTATTGTCACTTAGGCACGACTCTTGTGACATCTCATTTTATTTTCTTTAACACGATGTCAATTTTGACACCACATCAAAAAGGGAAAAATGTATACACCTAAAATTGTCCTTTGCACTATAATATTAATTTTTATTAATATTTACCCTCAACATTATAATTAACTTTTTGAACTATATTTGTTATATTCCACTATTTATTTAATTAAATTTATTTAAATTAAACAAATTCATTTTTCTGTTTATATTTAAACTTTATTTAAATAATATAATATATTAAATTTATTTTAATATACTATCCCTCCATCTCCTTTTATAAAATAAATTTAACTTATTTTATTCCTCCACTAGCCTAAAGTTCTTCTAAACTATGATTAAATTAAAATTATTTTAATTTAATCTTTTTCCCATTTTCCTAATCTTGCTTTCTTTCTAATTACCTCTAATCATGTGCACAATCACCTTTTCCAAGGTGACCACTTCTCCATCTCCTTTCCCACCAATCATTTTGAATTCTTCTCTTTTCCCTAAAAAAGTGGAGTTTGAATTTTTCATTGCCTCTTGATCCTAGCCACTCATTTCTTTTTCCCCTTCATCTTAGCCACTTTCCTTTTTCCTCTTAATCTTGATCATCCATCATTTTACCTCTTAATCTCCTCCATCCAATCCTATCCAATCTCTATAAAAGAAGGCATCTCTTTCATTTGTAGGCTAATCTTGCAAGGATAATGATCAATCATTCTAGAGAACTTGAGCACATAGAATTCTAGCATTATAGTATTAGAATTATTGGTATTTCATTTCTATTAGCATAGATCTTGCAATAACATTGCTAGCTTAGATTTCATTCCTTGCATAGGAGCATATTTTCATTTCCATAGCTTTGTTAATCTTGCATCTTGCATCTACATTGTTAGAATAGATCTTGAATTTCAATCTAGATCTTTAATCACTTGCGTGTGCATTTATTCCTTGTATATCTTGCACTTTCAATCATCTTGTGAGATTTGGGGAAAGCTTTCCATACTTGTTCCCAAAAACCCTCATTTTGTATCTTTGTAGTGTTGCACATTAGATTACATTTTTCTTTCAAATCATTATGTTGGGAGAGCATACCCAAAAAAATATCAAAAAATAAAATCAAACAAGGTTTATGAGGTGCCCTTGTTTTAGCTCATTGGAGGTTGTACTAGAAATTTCTTATTTTATTGCATTTTAGAAAGGCTAACATGTATTGTGATTTTTCTTAACATTTTCGTGTTTCTACTTGAAGCAAAAAGGTCAAGACTTTTACTGTATACACATTCACAATAGTCATGATCATAAATATATGGTATTTTCTCTTTTTCTACAACATTAATAAGGTTATCATCCATATTTTCTTGAGCCATCAACTTTTCTAACCCTTTGCCTCTCACCAACTTGGTGAATTGAATATCAATATTAAACCCTCGCATCTTGTTTATCCAGTTGTACCTCCTCCCTAAGACCTCTTGTTGGGTGAAGATGTCTTTGACTATAGCACTGGGTACATATGCAACAATTATTTCTCCCATCAAGTAACATCTAAAATCCTTTACTGTCTTCACCAGTGCATAAGCCTATTTTTCATTGATATCATTTTTTAGTTCTGCAATGTAATGTCCCTGCTTTTGGCTTGAGTATTTGATGCTTAAAACCTGAAACAATTATTAGTAGATGAAGATATAATATAAAGATATATGAATATTAAAAAAATTATTAGTGATTAACAAGATAAATAAATAATAAATCATCTAAATATTAATCCCATACTACACCCACTCTAATCCTTAGAAAGAGACTCTACTCAGATTTGCCTAATTCTCTGATGAGAATAACTCTCAATTAGGTAACCATCACAATGAGAGTGCCCTTCTAAGGCCTCTAGGATCTCTATTAATGAGCGAACTCATTAACAACAAATACTTGGCAGAGATCCCACCTCTAACCAAGACTCTTGTCTCTAACATATGCATATGATTAACCACTACAATATATATTGCCTCTAAGAGATTATCTATAAATCTCTCTCTAGATTCTAATTTGGAATCTTGACATTCATAAAGAATGCCCTCTAGTCTCTGTGAGTCCTCTTTTAGAGAAACTCAACATTCTTAATGAATGCCCTCTACCAAGGTTAACTTGGTCTCTATAATAATCATAAGTCCCAAAATGGTAATATCTCTAATTTTATACAATATTCTCCCTTGTAGTAATTTTATTTATTTATTCATTCATTTTAATTTTATTATTGTTTAATTATTTTTAATCTTCTTTTTTTATAATAGATTATACATGTTATTTATATTACAATAATAATATTTTATTACTATTTCTTATTTTTATATTTTAATATTAATATTAATATATGATTTTATTATCATTATTTATTTAATAATATTTTATTATCTCATTATTATTAAAATTCTATCTTAAAATGGGGACATGACAGTCCACCCTTCCTCAAATTGCTTTTCCTCGAGCAATTAGATAATTTCTTCTTATGATTTTTAATGTATACATGTTTTAGTCCAAATTATTAGGTTGTTGTAATGTCTATGAACAAACCTCTTACAACCTCCATTGTCTTTCAAAATTATTCTTTCATATGAATTATTTTCCAATATCCTCTTTTACCCTACAGGATTGCAAGATCATGCTCTAATACCATTGTAATGTCCCTGCTTTTGGCTTGAGTATTTGATGCTTAAAACCTGAAACAATTGTTAGTAGATGAAGATATAATATAAAGATATATGAATATTAAAACAATTATTAGTGATTAACAAGATAAATAAATAATAAATCATCTAAATATTAATCCCATACCACACCCACTCTAATCCTTAAAAAGAGACTCTACTCAGATTTGCCTAATTCTCTGATGAGAATAACTCTCAATTAGGTAACCATCACAATGAGAGTGCCCTTCTAAAGCCTCTAGGATCTCTATTAATGAGCGAACTCATTAACAACAAATACTTGGCAGAGATCCCACCTCTAACCAAGCCTCTTGTCTCTAACATATGCATATGATTAACCACTACAATATATATTGCCTCTAAGAGATTCTCTATAAATCTCTCTCTAGATTCCAATTTGGAATCTTGACATTCATAAAGAATGCCCTCTAGTCTCTGTGAGTCATCTTTTAGAGAAACTCAACATTCTTAATGAATGCCCTCTACCAAGGTTAACTTGGTCTCTATAATAATCATAAGTCCCAAAATGGTAATATCTCTAATTTTATACAATATTCTCCCTTGTAGTAATTTTATTTATTTATTTATTCATTCATTTTAATTTTATTATTGTTTAATTATTTTTAATCTTTTTTTTTTATAATAGATTATACATGTTATTTATATTACAATAATAATATTTTATTACTATTTCTTATTTTTATATTTTAATATTAATATTAATATATGATTTTATTATCATTATTTATTTAATAATATTTTATTATCTCATTATTATTAAAATTCTATCTTAAAATGGGGACATGACATGCAGATTGTAAGGATTTACTAAAAAATGCAATAGATTGTTCAAATCCTTCAAAATTCTTTTGTAATAATACTAAAACTATTGTGTGGAATAAAGCAAAGGAGAATATTTGCATAGGTTTCGTATAGTCTGGTGTCCTCAAAATTGGTGCATCTTTTATGGATTTCTTTATCTCTTGAAAAGAAACACTTGGTTCTCCTTCCCAATCTATCTTGGCACCTTTCTTAGGCATCTTAAAAATAGGCCTACTAATTTTTGCAAAATTTGTAATAAATCATCTCAAAAAATTTACATGCCCAAAAAAATACTGAATACCTTTTACATATTTGAGCCTGGGAACTTTATCAATAGAAATAAACCTCTTTGGATCTATCCTAACTCCATCCTTTAATATAACATGACCTCTTGAATATTACCTTCTATCACATGAAAAGAACACTTTCTAGGCTTCTCAGATACACCATATTCAAGAGCTTTAACAAAAATCTTTTCTAAATGGTCACAATGTTGCTCCTCCTTCTTTGAATAAGAAGTCAAATTGACGTAGGACAAGTAAGGAGGATCCAATTAAGGATAGTCCTCACAAGCAGCCAAACCCTACAATGCGGAATAACACAACAAGATAATGTTTTCAACTAAATTTTCATTAACATGCCCAGCTGTAAGGCCTTCCAAGTTAGGGCCAATTACAATCAAGAACAATTCTGCAAGATCAACAAAGATCCAAGCCAACTCTAGCTAGTCCAGTTCTAAAAATAATCAGCAACTGATGCAAACCCTAAGGAAAATTTGAACTTGAGCTCACAAGCCACCAAGCAATCTCCTTGTCTCCAAGCATGCAAACCACTAGCTCTGCTATTACAAACTATCAGATCACAATTTGACCTTCAAGATTTCGCAGGATCTAGATCTAGCTTCTATCTCTACCAATCTCATTCCATTGAATCTTCCCCTAAACAACTAGCCAAACACTCCTTAAATACTAATCTTCAGCCACAAGTTGGTTGGATGACACAATTAACGCCTAAGCCAAGTCAGCTCTCATTACAAAAAAATATTAAATGCAACAATAGTCGACTCTCAAATAACCTTACAAACATTTAATTCTCCATGTCAGCCTCTAGATCTACATAGGACAATACAAAAAAAGCTACCAACAATAAATGCACCAAGTCAGCTAGCCAAACCCTCAAGAACTCCAGCCGGTAAACTAGAACTACCGACTACCAAAGAAATAACTGAGAAATTTTGAAACAACAAACCAAGCCAAGAAACACAGGCATCACCGAGCACAAGTTCCACCAAGCGCCAGAAGCTTCACCGAGTTCCTTCAGTGACCAAACTTCCTTCAATAACTGAGACTATTGGTTAAAGCTGCAACCAAGTAACACAGAACCAAAATAACACACCTCCATTTAGATTCACCGAGTACCCTAGAATACCCCTACATCAGACACCCTAGGTTTGAAAAGATGTTCTCATAGGCTGGAAGAGCATCTTTTAGGATTCAACACATAAACCCCAAACTGGTTCTTCACATACAAATCCTCCATCTTTTCAGCTTGCATACTCTTCCACTTTAGTTCCCTCTATATTTTCAAGTCTTTCCTTGATAACACACAAGTTTTTTTTCCGTACTAATCATCATTCCTCTTAGGATCTACCAACTCAACTTGGCTACCAATACTCAAATTCCTCCTACCGAGTGTTGTATCCAGAAAAGGCATCAGGGAAAACTTCATGTCATCCTTCTCAATAGTAAACACATTCTTGACACAATCATACATAGCTCTGCAATCATATTGCCAAGGTCTACCAAGAAATATATCACAACTATTCATCTCCACAATATCACACAACACAAGATCCTTATACTGGCCAATCTAAAAATCAACAAACCATTGTTGCCTCACCTCCAGAGCATGCACATTTTGCAACTAGATAATCCTATAAGGATGACAATGTTTCATTCTATTCAAACCAAGTTTTTGAACCATGTCCTCAACAAAAGGTTATCAGTACTACCACTATCAATAATTATATCACAAATTTTACCTCCAGACTTGCACCAAGTCCTAAACAAGTTACTCCTCTAACAAGGTTCCTCCTTTGTACCGAGAAATGTTTGTTGAACTAGCAAGTTCTCAGATTTAGGTTCATTCTGAATGTTCTCATTTACTACAACAATCCTTCAGTCACCAAGCTTCTTCTATGTACACTCAAAATAACGCTACCCTTCTTCTCCACAATTATAACAGTTGGTTTATCCTTCCCTGAGTGATCAATATTCTCCTTCCCTTGGGGATTACTATGTTGTCTCCTTTTCAACTTATCTTCTTCCTTCAAAGCATACTGATAAACATCTTCAACAAAATCAATCTTTAGCATACCAAGCTCATCTTGAATATTGAATCTCAAACCATTCACATATAGAGCTACCTTTTCCTTACCAAGTTCTCTATGTCTAGACCAAATAGTCAACTTATAGAACTCCTCAATATAGTCCTCCACATTCAAATATTTTTTCTTTAGATTATGCAACTTCTTAAACAAGTCAATCTCATAGTCAATAGGTATCAACTTAGCTTTCAATTTAGTCACCATCAACCTCCACCGATTGATGTTCATTTCATCTTCATCTTCACTATCTATTTGTAATTCTTTCCACAAAAGAGCAGCATGTCCTTTCAACTTAGTCTGTGCCAATCTTACTTGAAGAGGATCTTCAATTTCTTCAAGCTCAAAGAATTCTTCTAATTCACCAATCCAATCAATCAAGTCCTTGGGTCTCAAAGTACCAAATAAAGTAGAAACTTCCATTCAGTAACTATTACTTAACCGAGCTCCAGATCTATGCAACTGACCAGTTCTATCTTCACCAGATCTAGCTCTCTGGTCATCACCACTAGATCTAGCGACTTCAAAGTCTTTAGTAGCTTCCTCATAAGCATCATAAGTACCAAGATTCCTTAGCATTCTAGCAATAGCTCTCATGACCTCAGTGATCATGTCCCTCTTCATCAATTCCATCTCAGATCCAAAATCAGATTTCACCTTCTCTATAATCTTTGATTCCACAGCATCATAGAGATTTGAAATCTCTCTAGGGTTCAATCTTCTTAGAGGCATCCTTAAGGATTTTCAAAAACCTAAGCAATAAATCACCAACAAGGTCCTAGTGCAAACAGCCTCAACTAGTTTACACACTCAAGATCTTCAAGCTCTGATACCACCTAACGCAAGACAAGTAAGGAGGATCCAATTAAGGATAGTCCTCACAAGCATCCAAACCCCACAAAGTGGAATAACACAACAAGACAATGTTTTCAACTAAATTTTCATTAACATACCTAGTTGTAAGGCCTTCTGAGTTAGGGCCAATTACAATCAAGAATAATTTTGCAAGATCAACAAAGATCTAAGCCAACTCCAGCTAGTCTAGTTCTGAAAACAATCAGCAACTGATGGAAACCCTAAGGTAGGTCTGAACTTGAGCTCGTAAGCCACCAAGAAATCTCCTTGTCTCTAAGTATGCAAAGCACTAGGTCTGCTATTATAAACTATCAGATCACAATCTGACCTTCAATATTTTGCAGGATCCAAATCTAGCTTCTATCTCTACCAATCTCATTCCATTGAATCTTCCCCTAAACAACTACCCAAACACTCCTTTAATACTAATCTTCAGACACAAGTCAATTGGATGACAATTAATTCCTAAGCCAAGTCATCTCTCATTACAAACAAATATTAAATGCAATAACAGTCATCTCTCAAATATCCTTACAAACATTTAATTCTTCATGTCGGCCTCTAGATCTACATAGGAGAATACAACAAAAGCTACCAACAATAAATGCACCAAGTCAGCCAGCCAAACCCTCAAGAACTCCAGTCGATAAACCAGAACTACCGAGTGTGAGAGAAACAACTGAGCAATAGTGAAACAAATGACCAAGCCAAGCAACACTAAGCAACACAAGCATCACTAAGCACAAGTTCCACCAAGCGCCAGAAGCTTCACCGAGTTCCTTCAGCGACTGAACTTCCTTCAATAACTGTGACCATTGGTTAAAGTTGCAACCGAGTAACACAGAACAAAAACAACACACCTCCATGTAGATTCAGTGAGTACCCTAGAATGCCCCTGCATCACAAATCATCATAGTAAACCACAAGGAAAACATTAATAAAGTATACAAATGCAACATCCATTTCTCTCTAAAATGTTTCCCCAATATTTGTCAGTCCAAAAGGAATTCTTACATACACATATATTCCCCAAGGAGTAGTAATTATTACTTTGTACTACTTATATTCTTTAACCACGAATGGTTTGTACCCTAAAAAACCACCCATCATGAACATAAACTCACATCTAGTGACCCTTTGTAACATAGCTCCCATGTCAGGTAAACAATAATTATCTTTTACTGAAGATACATTAGGATTTCTAAAATCCACACATAATTTGACATCTCCATACTTCTTTCTCATAGGTACAAGGTTAGAAACCCAAGATGAATTCCTTATTGGCTTTATGATTCCTAAATCCCTTAACTTCATTAGTTCTTCCTGCATTTTTGGTGTAAGGTTAGGATTAATGGGTCTTTTTATTTTTCCTCACTATAATCTTTAAATGGGATAACATGTTGAAATAAATCCTTACTATAATCTTTCAGGTCATCATAAGACCAAGCAAAAACATGCCTATATTTCCTCAACAAATTCATTAAACATTTTTCTTACTTTTGGTGATATTTTCTTTCCCATGTGTACTTTTGGTGCAGGAGCATCGTCAAGCTCATCCAAGGCTAGCACATCAAAGGACCCAAACATGAAGAGTTAATGGGAAGGGTTAGGATACTAATTGGATCTTGAACCAAATGATGTAATAAATTCCTATTTTTTAAGGCAAGGTGACAATAGGTAGTGTTATAAACCTAGTTGTCTACCTTGGCAATTGTTGGGCAATTTGATTATGAAGGGCTAGAATAGACTAGATGACTAGGATGGTCTAGTTGGCCTAAGAAAACATTGAAATAAGTTTATTTTAATCTATCTAATGTCCTAGGTGGATTCTAGGATAGATTTTAATAAGTTTGATTGACAATTGACAACTTTTGCAAAAGTTGTAAATGTTGTCAATATTGCTTTAAGCAATTTTTCAAAAGTTGTTAAGTTTAAATATCAACTATCAAAAACCTTCTTAGTTGGTTGGAACTAATTGAGGATTGTATAAACATGTTGGAAAATTTTGATCCAAGTTAGTTGGAATATTTGGAGAAGTTTGGATATCTGATCTCAATAAAAATTTGTTGATTTCCTGAGAAATAGACTATGTTATCAAACTGTACTAACCTGTACAGTCAAACATGTGCCATTGATTTGAAGTCCTGAAACAAGATAGAACAAAATTTATTCAATTTTGAGTCTCACTAGTTGCAGGAAGGCCCTACCTAGGGTTTCGAGACTAAATTCCTCTTTCCAGGAGACTCCACCATGGGAAAATTCTGAAAATTGGTGGAAAGAAAGGAAGGAGGATGTACTCTAATATTTTTTAAGTCCTAGATTGGGAGACCAATGGAGAGAGGAGGAAATATTAACCCCTCTGGACAGGCATCTCTATGTGACTATCCAGAATTGTGGGTTTGAATGCACAACTCGGCCCATGGGTAGAATGGAGATCTAAATCTTTGGATTTAGATTTTATGAAATCCTAAAAGTGTTCTAATAATTTATATTGGAAAGTGGAAAGTATTTTGAACACTTCCTTTGCTAAATTGTCCTATTAGCCTATTAGGCCTAGGAGAGATTTGAGGATAGTAGGAGTTTGGTGATTGGTCAAAGGTCCAAACTTGGAGAGTACTATTGGTATGTGGATTGAAGTCCTTGAGGGTGGTTAATACTTAGTTTTGTGGAGTTCCAAATAGGTTGATCTCAAGAAATTATGTTTTCTCCTTGTATCCCTATAGTGGGTTTGGGTGTCTAAATTGTGTTCCAAGATTGCTTGGTGTAGGATTGGCATTTCATTTCATTTTAAATTGATATTGAACCTTGAGTGAACCCTAGATCCATCCCTGGTTTAGTAGGGTTGAATTGTGTGAGTCAGCACCTTAAGGGTGTGGGAGATTGGATTGAAGAACCAATCTTGATTTGTGGGTTTTGGGAACTCTTTGTGAGAGCCCTAGTTTTTATGAGAGTGGAGGGTATTAAGGACCTCTAAGTGTTTATTTGAGTATAGATTGGGGCTCTACTCTAAGTAGTATCAGAGAAACTAGTAGATCTTTGGAGGAAGATTAGTTGCAGCCATGTTAGATGGTGGGGAAGATAGTGAACTTCCTAATAGGATGACTAATGTAGAACTACTAAGGGTAGTGAAGGAGCATGATGCTGAAAGAAAATGGATGAGGCGAGACATGGAAAAGCTTAGGGAACAACTCAAGAAAGGACATAGTGAGAACTCTAGATGGGAAGAAGTGGGGAGTGATGAAGAATCCCCTTTGTAGGAGGAAGAAGTAGAGGTGCCTGCAGACCAGAGGCTATTGTTGAAGACCTTGAAGTCCATGGAAAGAAGGACCATGGATACTAAGCTTGACCTACCTGTCTACAGTGGGAAGATGGATCTAGATGAAGTGATGGATTGGATTGATGCACTCACTAGTTTCTTTGACTGTGAGAAAATACCAGAGCATCAAAAGGTTAAGATAGAAAAGTCCAAGTTGAAGGGATCTGCCCTGACTTGGTGGAATTTTTCTCAAGAAGAAAGAGTAAAGATGGACAAGAATCCAATGGCTACATGGAAGAAGATGGTTACCTTGGTGAAGGAATCCTATGCACCTAAAGAATATGAAGTCCAACTTCATAAGAAGAGGCAAGGTCTAAGGTAGATGGAGATGGACATCTCAAGCTATACTGAAGAATTCTGTAGGCTAACTATGAAGTCTGAATTGGTGGAACCTGAAAGTGTCAAACTTGCTAGATACATGCAAGGATTGAGGGTGAAAATCCAAGATGAGTTGAGTTTGTGTACCCCTACTACTGTCAAAAAATGCTTTCAATTGGCATTGAAGGTGGAGGAAAATCTCAAGAGGAAGCAAGACCAAGGTGGGAAAGGAAGAGGCCAGAGAGATTTTAGCAATAAAGGAAAAGGATCAGGTAGTGGTAGAGGACAAACTCTTAGAAACTTTGAAGAGACCAGTCAGGAGAACTCCTTTGGGGAAGGAAGTTCTAGAAGCTCCTATAGGGGGAGAAGAGGAGATTAAAGGGGAAGGACTAGTGGAAGAAGTTCAGGAACCATAAGGTGTTATAGATGTAACCAACCTCGGCACCTAGCATCAAAATTCCTTGAGAAGCCAAAGAATCAGACAGAGAGAATGGCTAACATAGTCAGAGATGAAGAAAACCAAGGAGACAATGCACTTGGCTCTTATGCACCACCTAAAGAGGGAGAGTCACTCATGATGAGGAGGACCTTATTGAATGCTCCTTGTACTCAAGAACCACCACAGAGAAAGATCTTGTTCAGGACCACATGTAAGAGTGGAGGCAAGGTGTGCAGACTGGTAATTGATAGTGGATCTACTGATAACTTGTAGTCTTAAGAGGCAGTGAAGAAGTTGAAGTTAAGAAGGGTGCCACATCCAAACCCCTACAAGGTTTCATGGCTCACCAAGAACCACCACACTATCATAGAGGAGCAAGCATGGGTTGAATTCCAAATTGGAAAATACAAGGATCGGGTGCTATGTGACATTGTTCCTATGGATTCCTACCATTTGCTCCTTGGAAGGCCCTAGATGTATGATGTGGAGGCTCACCATGATCACAGGTTGAACACTTACACCATCAACCACAAAGGAGAAAAGGTAACACTCTTACCCCTATCTGAAAACTCTGAGGAACATAAACATTCTAAGTTTCTATTTACTGGTGAAAAGGAGTTTTTGACAACCTTGAAGGAGGATAAAGATCCTTGTTATGCCCTAGTTATTTTTCCTAAGGATGACAGACCCAAGAATTATGAGAAGGATGTAGATTCCTTGAGAAGAGTAGGCCCTAAAGAAGTTGCAGACCTACTAAACCAATATAAGCACATTGTCACCAAAGAATTACCAAATGAGTTGCCACCAATCAGAGATATAAGCCACAACATTGACTTGATCCCTGGAGCAACCTTGCCCAACAAAGCTACATATAAGTTAACCCCTAAAAAAAATAAGGAGATGGCAAGACAAATCCAAGAACTCTTGGATAAGGGCTTGATCACTAAAAGCCTTAACTCTTGTGTAGTACCTACCCTTTTGGCCCCTAAGAAGGAAGGCACATGGAGGTTGTGCACTGATTCTAGAGCCATAAATAGAATCAAAATTAGGTATAGGTTTCCTATGCCTATAATAAAGGACCTATTGGATCACCTAGGAGGTACAAGGTACTATTCTAAGGTGGACTTCAAGAGTGGCTATCACCAAACTAGGATAAAGGATGGTGATGAATGGAAGATAGCCTTTAAAACCAATGAAGGCTTGTATGAATGGAGGGTGATGCCCTTTGGTCTATCAAATTCCCCTAGCACATTCATGAGGCTTGTGAATGAGGTGCTAAAACCATTCCTTGGGAAAAAAATTATAGTCTACCTTGATGACATCCTTATCTTCAACAAGAGTAAGAAGGATAAATTGGAACACCTTTATTTGGTCTTGAAGAGGCTACATGAAGAGAAAATCTTTATAAATTTGGAAAAATGTTTTTTTATGCAAGAGGAACTTGTCTATTTAGGATTTTTGATTGTAGGTGGTAACATCAAGATGGACCCTGAGAAGGTAGAAGCCATCCTAAGTTGGCCTTCTCCAACGATAATGACTGAAGTAAGAAGCTTTCATGGGCTTGCATCCTTTTATAGGAAATTCAACAAGAATTTCAGTTAGTTGTGTTCTCCAATCCTTGAGACATAAAAGGTGGATAGAAATATAAATTTGTGTGGAAAAAAGAGGTATAGGAAGCCTTTCAAATGCTGAATCAAAAGGTAATGGAAAAGCTTATACTAGTGTTCCCTAATTTTCAAAAGGTTTTCACTATTGAATGTGATGCATCAAATCTAGCCATAGGGGTTGTCTTGAGCCAAGAAGGCAGGCTTGTGGCCTTTTTCAGTGAGAAAATGAATGAAGCAAGGAGGAAGTACTCCTCTTATGACTTGGAACATATGCCTTAGTCTAATCATTGAAGAAATGGAGGCACTACCTCTTGCCTAAGGAATTTGTTGTCTTCATAGACAACCAAGCCTTGAGTTTCTTGAATGGCCAAGAGAAACTAAGCCACAAACACATGAAGTGGGTGGATTCAATACAAGCCTACACATTTTCAATAAAACACAAGAAGGGAGTTGCCAACAAGGTGGTAGATTCTTTGAGCCAAATAGCTTTAGTTGTGCAACAAATCCAACTTCAAAGTGTAGGGATAGACTCATTGAAGGACATGTATAAGGATGATGATAATTTCAAGGATATCTACAAGGTGTGTTCTAATTTTTCTAAAGCCTATCATGTGGAATATGTAGATTATTTGATCCAAAATGGTCTATTTTTCAAGGGACATCAATTGTGCATTCCCAAGTGTTCCATGAGGGAGAACATCATTAGGGAGAAGCAAGCAGGTAGCATGAGAGGACATTTTGGATTGGACAAGACCTTGGAATGGGTGAGAAGGTTTTACCATTGGCCCAAGCTTCAAAATAAAGTGAGGAAGATTATGGAGACATGTACTATTTGTTAGAGGGCCAAGGGTACATCTACAAATGCAAGGTTATACCAACCCCTACCTATTCCTATAAGGCCTTGGGAGAGTTGCAGCATGGACTTTGTGATGGGTTTTCCTAGAACACAAAATGGATATGATAGCATCTATGTTATAGTGGATAGGTTTAGTAAGATGGCCTACTTTATCCCTTGTAAGAGCACCAATGATGCATCATCCATTTCCAATTTGTTCTTCAAGGAGATTGTGAGGATTCATGGTTTACCTCAAACCATATTGTCAGACTGAGATGTGAAGTTTGTTAGCCACTTTTGGAGGACCTTGTGGAAGAGGTTGGGAACTAATTTGAGTTTTAGCTCTACCTATCATCCACAAACAGATGGGTAGATAGAGGTTGTCAATAAGTCCCTTGGCAATCTACTTAGGTGCCTAACAAAGCAATATGGAGACAAGTGGGATTTAGTCCTACCATAGGCAGAATTTTCTTTTAAATGACTCAGTCAATAGAAGCATAGGGAAAATCCCCTTTCAGATTGTGTATGGAAAAAGTCCAAGAGGCATCTTGGAGCTCATAGATCTCCCATCAAACACTCCAATCAGTGCTCATGGTGAAGAATTTACAGAGAGCAAGAAGGAGATACATGATTCAGTCAGATTGGCAATTGAGAAAAGTGCAAAGAAATACAAGAAAGCTAAAGACAAACATAGGAGGGATGTATAGTTGTAGGTTGGAGACTTGGTGTGGGAAAACTTGAAGAAGGAAAGATTTCCTAAGGGAAATCACACTAAGCTACTTGTGAAGAAGATTGGACCATGTCTGATCTTGAAGAAGCATGGACTGAATGCATATGAGATTGAGTTGCCCTCTCATCTTGGTATCTCTCCCATATTCAATATTTGTGATCTAACCCCTTACAAAGGTGATGTGAATACAGGATCAGATGTTTAGGTGGAATAAATTAAAGAGGATGTTGTTGGGATACCCCCTCATGAACCAAGAAAGCTTGATAGGATCTTGGATACAATGATCATTAAGAAGACCAGGAAGAATGTTTATAAGAAGTACTTGTTGAAATGGAAAGGAAGTCCTAAGGAAGAATCAATTTGGATGGATGAAATGGAGATTCAGAATCATGGCTCAACTTTGAAGGACCTCATCTCAAGAGGACTTGAGATCAGTGCACCCCGGGAGTATGGTGCAGGAGCACCCTCAAGCTCATCCAAGGCTAGCACATCAAAGGACCCAAACATGAAGGGTTAATGGGAAGGGTTAGGATAATAATTGGATCTTGAATCCAATGATGTCATAAATTCCTATTTTTTAAGGCAAGGTGACAATAGGTAGTGTTATAAACCTAGTTGTCTACCTTGGCAATTGTTGGACAATTTGATTATGAAGGGCTAGAATAGACTCGATGAATAGGATGGTCTAGTTAGCCTAAGAAAAGATTAAAATAAGTTTATTTTAATCTATCTAAGGTCCTAGGTGGACTCTAGGATATATTTTAATAATTTTGATTGACAATTGACAACTTTGGCAAAAGTTGTCAATGCTGTCAATATTGCTTTAAGCAATTTTTTAAAAGTTGTTAAGTTTAAATCTCAATGGTCATAAACCTTCTTAATTGGTTGGAACCAATTAAGGAATGTATAAACATGTTGGAAAATTTTTATCCAAGTTATTTGGAAGATTTGGAGAAGTTTGGATATCTGATTTCAATAAAAATTCATTGATTTCCTGAGAAATAGACTGTGTTTTCAAAGTGTACGGACCTGTACGATCACACATGTGCCATTGAAAGACTTTTTAAGTTGACCTTGTGTCATATGAGTAGGATGAAATTTATTTTAAGTCTTGAAACAAGATAGAACAAAAGTTATTCAATTTTGAGTCTCACTAGTTGCAGGAAGGCCCTACCTAGGGTTTCGAGACTAAATTCCTCTTTCCAGGAGACGCCACCATGGGAAAATTCTAAAACTTGGTGGAAAGAAAGGAGGGAGGATTTACTCTAATATTTTTGAATTCTTAGATCAAGAGGCCAATGGAGAGAGGAGTAAATATTAACCCCTCTGGACAGGCATCTCTATGTGACTATCCAGAATTGTGGGTTTGAATGCACAACTCGACCCAGGGGTGGAATGGAGATCTAAATCTTTGGATTTAGTCATTTTATGAAATCCTAAAAGTTTTAAAATAATTTATATTGGAAGGTGGCAAGGATTTCAAACACTTCCTTTGCTAAATTGGCCTATTAGCCTATTAGGCCTAGGCGAGATTTGAGGACAGTAGGAGTTTGGTGATTGGTCAAAGGTCCAAACTTGGAGAGTACTATTGGTAGGTGGATTTAATTCCTTGAGGGTGGTTAAGACTTATTTTGGTGGAGTTCCAAATAGGTTTCTCTCAAGAAATCAAGTTTTCTCCTTGTAGCCCTATAGTGGGTTTGGGTGTCTAAATTGTGTTCCAAGATTTCTTGGTGTAGGATTGGCATTTAATTTCATTTGAAATAAATATTGAACCTTGAGTGAACCCTAGTTCCATCCCTGGTTTAGTAGGTTTGAATTGTGTGATTCAGTACCTTAAGGGTTTGGGAGATTGGATTGAAGAACCAATCTTGATTTGTGGGTTTTGGGAACTCTTTGTCAGAGCCCTAGTTTGTATGAGAGGAGGGTATTAAGGACCTCTAAGTGTTTCTTTGATTATAAATTGGGGCTCTACTCCAACTTTCTTAGGTAATTCCTATGTACCAAGATTAACCTCTTCTATATCACTATGACTTGTGGTAACATTGGTGTTCTTTATTTTATCTTGATTATCAAAAGATATTTTTAACACTACTATGTCTTTTGGAACCTTGTTTGTTTTTAACTATATAACCTCATTAACAAATACAATTTCCTTTCCATCAATCACTTCCACATAATCATTAAAATTAATTTCATAGCCATCATATTATTCCTCACAATTAAGAAACCTCAATATATCTTGATGATTATTGAATACCTAGAATCTTTCCACATTATCTAAGATACATGGTTTAGTTTTCACTTCTACCTTGGAAACTCCTACAAAATTTCTATCACCGGGCTTTAATGCAATGTTGGACAATAGGTCTTCCATCTTGTTATGACTTCTAGTCATCTAGTCTATCTCAAATTCATAAAAATTCTCTATCACATCCCAAATTGCATTTTTATATTGTTTCAATCTTTTATTCTTTGATGCATATTTGGATCTTACTTGGGACACAACTAACTCTGAATCTCCCACAACCTTGAGATTCTTGATACCATGTTTTTTTTTTCTATTTTTAATCCCAATAAAAATGAGATCAATAAAACCCTTGTTCATGACCCCTCTTTAGAACTTGCACCATCAAAATACATAGTCCACAAGTTCACCTTATTAGATACTTTTTTTACATCCTCTATTAGTAGAACGTGTTTCCTCTTCTCTCCTAGTACCACTTCTTCCACTTTGAATGCATTTATGTGAGTGATCACAAAAAAAATCATATTATAATATATTTATTGTTCAATCATATGTGACACCCTTGGCTCTCTCTTAATCTTCACATGATTATCATCAATATAAAAGGTAGCCAAATATAAATCAAATTGTAAACTACCTCCCATAGTTGCACTCCACTTTCTAGATAGTAGCATTCCATAATGAGGTGGAATGTCAACAACTAACATGCTCACTGTCAAATATTTTTCTAAGAATGGAGATAATTTATAAGTAAAATCCTTAATGGTAACTATAATAGGCAATTCACTAGAGTCCAATGCACAACATCTCCCTTGAGTTGTATCCACCTTTAGGCCTAAGGATTCCATAATCTTATAGGGCATTACAGTGTTAGAGGCACCAGAATCTATCATGCAATTTTTCACAACTTTTCCATTGACCATAGCACTTAATAAAAATGGATCAATGCTTCCCAATTATGCATTAATTATGTTATCTAAATACATCTGAGGGATTTGATAAGTAAGACCCTAAACTTATTTAATTTTCTTTTCTTCTTTACTTTCCCCTATGTTTGTTAAACTAGGTTCATGAATCTATTTTACTTGTATAGATGAAGTACCTTTTACCCAAGCCATTTCTTTCTATTTGTGCTCATTTATTCTCATCATTTCTAACAAAGAGACCTTAACAGTTATTTATAAAAGAAGTTGCAACATATCAATAGGTGTAATTTGGAAAATTAACTTGCATACCTAATTTCTCATCTTTAATTTTTGACTTGTTGCTTCAAATTTTGGTTTTTGCTTCAATTCCTCTCTAGAAGGTGTAGAAAATTTATCATTTATCTTTATCTTCAGCTTAGATGAAATGGCGTCTTCATTTTTTTTGAAAACTTCATCTTTCTTCAACCACACTTTTCCTTTTACTTCTTTAATCTTGACTGCATCCTTAGCCTTGTCATTTTTTTACTTCCTTTTCTTTATCCCCTTTTTCCCTAATAAATATAGTTGTAGTTTTACCATGTTCTTATCCCACTATTATTTTCCTCAACTGGTAGTTTCTCTTTACTTAGGAAAACATGGCAGAAGTAATAATATCAATCTCCTCTTCATAAGGCCTTCTTAAAGACACTAATTCCTCACCTTGTTCATCATTGCACAATTTGTCATCAATATCACATTCATCATTAGAAAATACTTGCTGGTGAAAAGATTCAACTCTCATCCTCTCCTCATTCACATCTAAGTCTTGAGATTCATTATCAGTAATATTCTCTTCTCCAAGATAGGCATAATTCATTAAATAATCTACATCATTATCTGTATCCATTTCCTCATCTTTTTCTTCTTGTGTTTCTTTTGTAACATAAAATGATTGTGTAACTACACAATAATCACTTAAATGAGGTGATTGACAACCCATGCACCATGGTATGTCTTCACTGACATGTATTTTATTCTTTTTCAAAGGATAAAGAGTTTTCTACTCCTACTTATTCTTTGGTGGTTGTTGAACCTGTTGGTGCTCGAAACTACAGATTGGAATTCCTATGAGTTTGCCTACCCAATGCTAAGAAAACCAATTGCTCCGGCCAACTAACAGGTTTCAGCCCTTGGGAAGTGCCTAAAAACCATTGCAATTTAGGCTCTACAAGACCTAGGCTGGTAAACCTTTCCCTTGAATTCTGTCTTCAACTTCCAAGGTATTAATAGCAGATAACAGGATCCTCCAGTTACTAATCCTCTCAAAGTTTGGCAAAAGAGAACTTGAAAGTTATTAGAACTGATAACAATAGATCATAAATATGAAACTCTAATAAATTATTGAAATTTTATTGAATATATAAATGAATTTAATGGATAAGTCTTCACAGCAATGCAAATCAAAACCAGATGACTGAAATCCTGTATGCAATAATAGACTAGTGCCTTGCTTCCTTTTGGGCAATAGAGTCAAAATCATCCAACCTTAATGTTCAACCTTAGAGACTGATTCACAAGGAATCAATCACCTCAAATAATCAGTAAAATGGATATACAACTTAGGAAAAACTCTAAGCTATTCCAGAATTCTCTCAAATGACAGACCAATTGATTTATGCATTAATCAAAAGGATTTAACCATGCAAGATGAGCAGACAAACTGAAAATAATTGCAAAGAATCTGACTCAGAAATATATATATTAAATGATCATACTGAGGAAGTTCTAAATGATTTATCTAAGGGACTGATTACAAATGATAGGAATCTACTTCCAATAATAGAACAGGTCTACTCATGTATTGATAAAAGAAAACAATTACAAAAAGTTTGGGTTGCAGTGCTGATCAGAAATTATCTAAATAATGATGGTAAAAAAAACTCCATTCCTCTATCTTTTACATCAACCTTGATACCCTTTATATAATATTTTATTCAACGGGTGCAACAAGCGAAGGGTTGATGCAACATTTCATAATCCAATCCTAGACCAGCAACTGAACCATTAAAAATTACAAATAAGAATGATTTAATAATTCCTAAACAATAGTTTATAATCTGGAAAAATTAAATTGGTGCCAGCAAATATAATATAATTATTTTTGCATATTTGCAAATTCACAACATGCCAAAATCTTCATGTCTTTATGTTTCAAATCTCGGTTGATAAATCTTCTTGATATTATCCTGCCAAAACAAGTTAAAAATGTCAGTTTCTTATAAATTCTCAGTTAACAGAATTTAAATAATAATGATAATATGTGCAAAAATCATATAGTTATTTGACTATGATTTATTAAAAATTTATTATTTTTCACGTCAAGTAAATCCCTTTATTTTATTCTCGGTCAATGACCAGACATGACCGCACATATATGTGCAATTTATCACCCTGCAAAAGAATAATGACATATCAGATAATTTAAAATAGAAATACTATGTTAACATAACAATATAAAAATAATAATATATATATTTTAAAAATATCTAAGTCAAACGAATGCGAAAATGAACATTAGGGTTTTAAAATATAAAATTAACTTCCCTATCTGTTCGTTTAAAAACCTTGCTCTTTGGACACGCATCAGAATCTCGCTATTTCACAAAGCATTATGTTAGAGCTTGCAAAATAGCGATAACCCTTCGATCTAAAAGTTTACTCTGCCCTACGAAAACTGGGCCCGTTTTACATGTCACCTCTATCAGCCAATCAACGGCCGCCAATTTAATCTCTGTTGTCGCTTTGAGTGGGACCAAGGACACGAGGCAAGATCGTGCAAGTTCGTAAAGACTTATGTCAGAGCTCACGAAATGGCTATAGTCGTAGGATCTTCAAGGTGGGGACAAAGCTTTATTAGGTCTTCTTTGACCGGGCCCGCTTTACATGTCACCTCTATCACCCAATCGGAAGCCACCGGAGCTCTAAGGTCATGGGACCGGTGTACACGCATCAGAATCTCATTCTTTCGCAAAACATTTCCCAATCGCTTACGAATTAGCGATAGTCGTTCGATCTGCCACGCTGGAATATTTTCATTTGGGCCTGCGGAGATGTGAGTTATGTGGGGACAAGGACACGCGGCACCATCGCATAAGTTCACATAGGTCTTTTGAAACCTATGCAAACTTACGGTGACCGTAGATCTTCTTTAACATGGGTCCCGTTAGAATTTCTGCACTAGGATAAAAGATATTAAATGACAAAATTTTAACCCCCTCAAAACATTAGAATAGTAATATTTAAATTCAAAATTTTTTGCAAACCCTAAGTAATTTAAAAATTAAATAACTTTTAAACTATTATAGGTAATAAACTGAAATTTCTACCATGCGTATTTTAAATGATAGAGAACATAATAATATTAAAATAATGAGGAAAATACTAATTTCTTAGAAAAATAAAAATGTATTAAAAATACTTCCCTGAATGCTTTTAGGTATTAAAATTTATCTCAAAATTTGTGCAACACCAATGGCTCTTTCTGTGGGATGTGTATTTATACTTGAGTACAACAAGATCCTAGCTATCTCTGGAGAGCAGACCATTAGAAATAATAAAGAAACAAAAACAAAGAAACAAACAAGACTAAAAAGAAAAGATTTTAGAAATAAAAAGGTTTAAGAAATTGACCATGCACTGGTAATTCATGAACATATCCTTCTAGATCTTGTAAAAGATAAGAATTCTCACCTCCCTTACCTGTGATGATAAATGGACCTACCCATAAAGCATCAAATTTGCCATGTTTGCCTTTGTCTTGATCTTTAACGTTCCATCTTAATACTAGGTCTCCTTCTTTGAATTTTCTATCTTTAGCCTTCTTATCAAATAGATCCTTAACTTTCTATTGGAATGCAATATTCCTTTCTTGTGCCTGGTTTCTTATTTCATTTAATTCAGCCAGCTCATATAATCTATCTTCCATGAAATCAACCTCTTCCCACTGTTCATCATTAATGAATTTATACACTGGTAACAAATTATTCAGAGGCAAACGAGCCTTCTTCCCATACACCAATTTAAAAGGGGCAAAACCAGTGGACTTCTTTATTGTGATCCTATCAGCCCATAATGCTAATGGTAACTTCGAATCCCAAGCTCTTTTGTTATTATCTAACATCCTCTTGATAATTTTCATAATATTTTTATTGCTGGATTCTACTTGACCATTACCTTGGGGATGGTAAGGTGATGAATATGATATCTTAATGCCATACTTCTCATTAAATTGAGTGAATTCCTTAGATTGGAAAGACATAGCATTGTCACACACAATTTTATGAGGAACTCCGAATCTAGTCAATATGTTCTCAGTTAAGAATTTTATCACAACTTTAGTAGTGGCCTGTCTAGTTGGTATAGCTTCCACCCATTTAGTGAAATAATCAGTAGCCACCAATATCCATTTATGTCCTCCACTAGAAACATCATTGATTTCCCCTATGAAGTCTATTCCCCACATCTAAAATGGTTCTTCTGTATTCATAGGATTAAGAGGCAAAGCACCATTATATTTAAGTTTTCCTAAGAATTTCTGACATGATTCACATTTTTGAACATATTCATTAGAGTCCTTAAAAACATTAGGCCAATAATATCCAGCATTCAATATTTTATGTGCAGTGGTCCTAGCTGAAAAATGTCCTCCACATTGACCATCATGAAGCTCCTTAAGCACTTCTTTACTCTGAAACTTGTCTAAACAAAAAAGAAGAATACCATCTATATTTTTCCAATATAAGTCACCTTGAATCAAAACATATTTAGATGCTCTCAACTTTAATGTTCTTTTCTGATTATCACTAAAACCTTCAGGGCATTTCATGTGTTTAAGAAAATAAACAATATTAGTATACCATGAACACATCTCAATGCTGGTTTGTGTTTTACTTAAATCCATATGATTAACCTACAGGGCATCCATATTAGATTCTGCCATTAATTTAGCCAATCCTTGACCTCTGATAATTTTTGTAATTTGTATTTCTATATCAAACTCTTGAACTTGGTTAATCCATCTGCACCTCCTGCCAGTGACTTCTGATTGCCTGAAAATATCTTTAACTGCTGCATTGGGAACATATGCTATAATCTTTGCCCCAACCAAATAAGGTCTAAAAGATTTAATTGCCTTAACAAGAGCATACGCCTGCTTTTCATTAATATCATAATTTAATTCAGAAGCCTGCAAGGTTTTGCTAAAGAAAGCAATTGGTTGTTCATACCCTTCATCATTTTTCTGTAGTAAAACAGCAGCAATAGTATAATATGAAGCAAATGAAAATAGCTGGAAAGGATTACTATAATCCAAAGATTTTAGGAATGGTGCCTCTTTTATTGCCCTCTTAATGTTAACAAAAGCTTCTAAAGCTTCATTTTTCCATTTAATATCTGCGCCTTTCTTTAACATAACCGCAATTGGTTTAATTATTTCAGAGAAGTTTGGAACAAACCTTCTAACAAAATTTATTTGCCCAAAGAAGGATTGAATCTTCTTGATAGTTTTAGGAACTTCTATTTTATCAATTGCAATAATCCTTTCTGGATCTATCTTTACTCCTTCCTTAGATACAATATGTCCTAATAATTTACCTTCAGTAACAGCAAATTGGCATTTTTTAGGATTCAAAGAGATCCCATATTCAAGATCTCTTTGGAATATCTTCTCTAAATGTTTACAGTGATCATCAGCTTTCTTGGAGTAAGCAGTCAAATCATCTTGATATATAACCATAATTATATCAATGAAATCCTTAAATGCAACATCCATTGCCCTTTGAAAGGTAGCCCCTGCATTAGTTAAACCAAATGGCATTCTAGCATATACATATGTGCCCCAAGGTGTAGTAAAGGCTGTTTTAAATTGTTCCTCTTCTTTAACTTTTACCTGATTATATCCAGAGAAACCATCCATCATAGATAATAACTCATTCCCTGTGACTTTCTGCAATAATGCTTCCATGTTAGGCAATGCATAATTATCTTTTAGTGATGATATGTTAAGATTTCTAAAATCAACACAAAGTCTAATATCACCATTCTTTTTTCTCACAGGAACCAAATTAGACACCCATGTAGAATGCCTTATAGGCTTGATAATACCGGCATCCCTCATTTTAATTAATTCTTCTTTCATTTTGGGAGCAAGTGTGGGATTTATAGGCCTTTGCCTTTGTCTAAAAGGTTTAGTATTAGGCTTCAAAGGGATCTCATGCTAGAATAAATCTTCACGGTAAGCTTTGAGGTCATCATATGACCAGGCAAATACATGTCTATATTTCCTCAACAGTCTGATGATATCTGATTTTATTTTAGGGGTCAACTTCTTTCCAAGAAATATTTCCCTGGGAGCCTCTTCACTTCCTAAATTAATCTTTTCTATATCATCCACTTTGGCATCATAATCTTTTTTATTATTCCTAGCATCTTTATTATCAAATAACCTCTCCATCTCCACCAGGCCTTGTGGAACTTTATTTGTTTTAAGCTGAATGATCTCTTGCCCAAATAATGACTCCTTTCCATCAATGACTTCAACATGTGCATTCAAATCAATTACATGATTTTCATATTCCTCTTCACATGCCAGAAACTTCATCATGTCCCTGTCATCTTGAAAAACTTGCCAATTTTTTATGTTGTCAGGAACAGCCGGCCTGGTCTTAATTTCAACCTGCACTATATCTTCACAAGGAATATCAGTATGCTTCAAAGCAAGGTTAGCCATAAAATCTGCAAGAATATTCTCAAACCTATCTATCCAACTTATGGAAAAGGCATCAAAACATTCAATAGAATCCCATACTTCATTTTTATATTTTTTAAGAAGGGTTTGTTTAGTAGCAAATTTGGCTTTAACCTGAGATATAATTAATTTAGAATCACCAAAAACACTTAGACATTTTATACCGTGTTTACTTGCTATTTTTAATCCAAGTAAAAGGGCCTCATATTCAGCCACATTGTTAGTACATTCAAAGTTCAAAAGGAAAGAATATTTAAACATTCTTTTATCAGGGGCAATGAAAACTATACCAGCTCCATTACCATCCTTGCAACATGCTTCGTCAAAATACATCTTCCATACTGCATTGTTAGTTGAATCTACATGTATCTTGATGGGATTAGTATTTATCATAGCATTTTTAGAAATACTTACTTGAAAGTTATCCATGTCAGAGTGGCAGAAGTGAGTAACTAAACTCGGATCCACATCCTCAATAATGTAAGGACTCCTAGCTTCCCTGTCAATTCTCATATTCCTGCCATTCACTGGTATGGAAGCATAAGATAAATCTAATTGAATGCTACCTCCTACTAAATTAGACCATTGTCTAGATAGAAGCATACCATAATTTGCTGGAACATCTACTGCAGTGATATCCATTTGATAAGAAATTTCAGGACATATAGGAAACTTGAATTCAACATTTTTCATAATTCCTATTACAGGGACTGATCTATTGTCCATAGCATAACATTTACCAAATTTAGTATCTACATCCATGCCTAGTTCTTTCATTACGTCTTTTGGCATAATATTTACAGCAGCGCCAAAATCTATCATGCAATTTTTTATTAATTTATTTTTTATCAATAGAGTGAGATAAAAAGGATCAATTTGATCTCCATTTTGGCTTAAAGAAGTTCCTAGATAAATAACTGGATTTTCCTTTACTTCTTGGTTAAGATCTTCCTTATTACCTACATTGGACAATATTTTCAATGCTTCACTTTTACATTCAGGAATTTTAACTATTTCAAGTAAAGGAACTGATATTTTAACTTGAGATAAAGCATTAGACATAAATGAACAATTAGGGGAAGTTATACTGACCAATTTTTTTTTTGCTATCTTTGGATGGTCCAGAAGTTCTACCTTTTTGTCTTGAGCAATACCTTGCTGACTTGATTTCCTTTGATTGTTTTTACACTTCTCTTGCTCTGCATTGATAGTTCAGTTTCTTAATTTGTACTTACTTCTTGCTTCTTTTGCTGCTGCTATTGTATACGCTCTTCTTTCCTCTTTTGTTGACTGTCTTACTCTAGGCATATCTTCTTGATCATTTTCATATTGATACACTCTATTCAGATCATCATAATTGCAATATTCATCAGAAGAACTTTGATCATCATAAGACCACATAGGACTTGTAGACAAAGCATTTATTACAGGCCTTTGACAATTCTCATCTTCTTGCAAACTCTGGGCTACTATGCAATATTCAGCAGAATGAGGTAATTTGCAGGGTTCACACCAGGGCTGATCATCCACCAAATGATTGTTTTTAATTAGTGGATCAGGAGTATGTAATTCTTTATTTACAGGTTTCCCATCTTTCCATTCTATTTTGTAGGGCATATCTTGTAACCTGTATTTATCATTCTTGTATGGCATTTTGTTATTTTGATTATATCTGAAATTATCTCTGCCATTATTAACTTGAAGATTTTTTACCATGTTCATTAGCTTATCAAACTTGTCCTCCTCCTTCTGCTGTTTGGGTTCCTTTGGGTTAAACAATCTGTTATACTCTCTTTTTGTAATTATGCCTGCTACTCTTCTATTGCTTTCAATCATTATTGCAATTTTAAGAGCATGTGCCAAACTTTGAGGTTTATGAGATCTTATTTCATAGTTAATTTTACTATCAAAGGCACTCATATAAAAATCTATCAGAAATGCATCAACAGGCTGAATTTCCCTTGGAATTTTATTTAGAACTTTGTTAAATCTTTTATTGAATTCAGCCACTGTCTCATTTTGATTCTTTTTCATACTCGTTATTTCACGAGAAGCAAAAGAAGTTTCATTTTGATTACCAAATTGCTCAGTAAATTGATTTGCAAATTCATCCCAGCTTGAGATAGATCTATCAGGCAAGCTCCTGAACAATTCAGCAGCATCTTCTATGAGAGATCGAGCAAACAATTTCATGTAAACATCTTCATTAAATTCCTCAATTTCTTGTATAATGCTCTTTAAATTTATGCAATGACTCTCAGCTGATTCTATTCCATTCCCTGAGAATTTTGGAATGGCTTTCCTTAATTCTTTAGTTATTTCATTTGGGAATCCCCTTATGCCATAAAAATCTAACTACCTGTATCTATCTGAAACCATTGGAGCTCTGTAATTATTTGTATTCTGATTAAACCCATTCCTTTGGTTCTGATTATTATTCCTGAATCTTTGATTGTTCCTTAACCCAAAATTTTGATTAGCATTATTTTCCTTTTGACCAAAATCTTGATTCCTATTTTGACATCCATTTTGCATTTTACCATTGTTTTGTTTCAGCTGAGTGGATGCATTAGAATTTGTTTTATTATTATAATGTTCTCCATCATTCCAATCATGATCTTTATTATTTCCTTTATTATATGATTCAAACAAAGGATTATTGTAATCACTAAAACTAATTCCATGATCCTTTCTATGAGGAGGAAAATAAACATGATTTACATTACCTTCCAAAGTAGCATCCTTCCTTGGTGATTTAATATCTTCCCTCTGTATCCCCATTTTCCTCAATACATCAGTAGGCTGTCTTTTCAAAGCTGCAATCATATCTTCATCTGCTTCACCAGCCTCAGCCATTTCTCTGAACAAGATGTCCCATTTATTTATTCTTTCTTCCTTTTTCAAATCTTCAGAATTTGATTCATGTTGAATCCCATCATTCCTAGAAGATGAATTACAATCTTCATTGTCTTCTTCACTATTTTTAAGGCTTGGGACAGGAAATTGTTCACAAGCATACATTATATCATCTTTATCAGAATAAGTCATCTTTGATGGCATTTTAGAGTTTGTGGTCTTTTTCAAACTCCAATCCAGTTCAATGTGATTTGGTTTCAAGGATCTTCTTCCTTTCATGAAAACAGAGAAAAAACATTGACTAATATTTATTTACTTCAAAAACTTTGTGTAGAGTCGCCACTTTCCTATTGGAAAGAATAACTTTTTGTCTGGATTTGTCCTTTCAGCAGAGTGCAATGTCAAACAAAATCTGGTCTATAATACTGAAATTCTGAAAATAATTCCCCAGTAGAGTCGCCAATCTATTGGTGCTCGAAACTACAGATTGGAATTCCTATGGGCCTGCCTACCCAATGCTAAGGAAACCAACTGCTCCAGCCAACTAACAGGTTTCAGCCCTAGGGAAGTGGCTGAAAACCTCTGCAATTCAGGCTCTGCAAGACCTAGGCTGGTAAACCTTTCCCTTGAATTCTGTCTTCAACTTCCAAGGTATTAATAGCAGATAACAGGATCCTCCAGTTACTAATCCTCTCAAAGTTTGGCAAAAGAGAACTTGAAAGTTATTAGAATTGATAACAATAGATCATAAATATGAAACTGTAATAAATTATTGAAATTTTATTGAATATATAAATGAATTTAATGGATAATTCTTCACAGCAATGCAAATCAAAACCAGATGACTGAAATCCTGTATGCAATAATAGACTAGTGCCTTGCTTCCTTTTGGGCAATAGAGTCAAAATCATCCAACCTTAATGTTCAACCTTAGAGACTGATTCACAAGGAATCAATCACCTCAAATAATCAGTAAAATGGATATACAACTTAGGAAAAACTCTAAGCTATTCCAGAATTCTCTCAAATGATAGACCAATTGATTTATGCATTAATCAAAAGGATTTAACCATGCAAGATGAGCAGACAAACTGAAAATAATTGCAAAGAATCTGACTCAGAAATATATATATTAAATGATCATACTGAGGAAGTTCTAAATGATTTATCTAAGGGACTGATTGCAAATGATAGGAATCTACTTCCAATAAGAGAACAGGTCTACTCATATATTGATAAAAGAAAACAATTAAAAAAAGTTTGGGTTGCAGTGCTGATCAGAAATTATCTAAATAATGATGGTAAAAAAAACTCCGTTCCTCTATCTTTTACATCAACCTTGATACCCTTTATATAATATTTTATTCAACGGGTGCAACAAGCGAAGGGTTGATGCAACGTTTCATAATCCAATCCTAGACCAGCAACTGAACCATTAAAAATTACAAATAAGAATGATTTAATCATTCCTAAACAATAGTTTATAATCTGGAAAAATTAAATTGGTGCCAGCAAATATAATATAATTATTTCTGCATATTTGCAAATTCACAACATGCCAAAATCTTCATGTCTTTATGTTTCAAATCTCGGTTGATAAATCTTCTTGATATTATCCTGACAAAACAAGTTAAAAATGTCAGTTTCTTATAAATTCTCAGTTAACAAAATTTAAATAATAATGATAATATGTGCAAATAAATTAAATCATATAGTTATTTGACTATGATTTATTAAAAATTTATTATTTTTCACGTCAAGTAAATCCCTTTATTTTATTCTCGGTCAATGACCAGACACGGCCGCACATATATGTGCAATTTATCACCCTGCAAAAGAATAATGACATATCAGATAATTTAAAATAGAAATACTATGTTAACATAACAATATAAAAATAATAATATATATATATTAAAAACATCTAAGTCAAACGAATGCGAAAATGAACATTAGGGTTTTAAAATATAAAATTAACTTCCCTATCTGTTCATTTAAAAACCTTGCTCTTTGGACACACGTCAGAATCTCGCTATTTCGCAAAGCATTATGTTAGAGCTTGTGAAATAGCGATAACCCTTCGATCTAAAAGTTTACTCTGCCCTACGAAAACCGGGCCTGTTTTACATGTCACCTCTATCAGCCAATCAACGGCCGCCAATTTAATCTCTGTTGTCGCTTTGAGTGGGACCAAGGACACGTGGCAAGATCGTGCAAGTTCGCAAAGACTTATGTCAGAGCTCATGAAATGGCGATAGCCGTAGGATCTTCAAGGTGGGGACAAAGCTTTATTAGGTCTTCTTTGACTGGGCCCGCTTTACATGTCACCTCTATCACCCAATCGGAAGCCACCGGAGCTCTAAGGTCATGGGACTGGTGTACACGCATCAGAATCTCGTTCTTTCGCAAAACATTTCCCAATCGCTTACGAATTAGCGATAGTCATTCGATCTGCCACGCTGGAATATTTTCATCTGGGCCTGCGGAGATGTGAGTTATGTGGGGACAAGGACACGCGGCACCATCGCGTAAGTTCGCATAGGTCTTTTGAAACCTATGCGAACTTACGGTGACCGTAGATCTTCTTTAACATGGGTCCCGTTAGAATTTCTGCGCTAGGATAAAAGATATTAAATGACAAAATTTTAACCCGCTCAAAACATTAGAATAGTAAATATTTAAATTCAAAATTTTTTGCAAACCCTAAGTAATTTAAAAATTAAATAACTTTTAAACTATTATAGGTAATAAACTGAAATTTCTACCATGCATATTTTAAATGATAGAGAACATAATAATATTAAAATAATGAGGAAAATACTAATTTCTTAGAAAAATAAAAATGTATCAAAAATACTTCCCTGAATGCTTTTAGGTATTAAAATTTATCTCAAAATTTGTGCAACACCAAAATCGGTTTCCCATCCTTCAACTGTGTATTGTAAGGATAATTTTTCAATCTAGGTTGTATGTTAAAATTATTAAATGATGGTTTATCTTGTCCAATAGCCTTTTCATTTATAATAGCATTAAGATTCACACATTTCAAGGAATTAAGGACCTTGTCTCATTTTTCTTCCTCCTTTAATTTTGGTCATGTAGATCTCTCTAGCTCTTTCTTATTTCCTTTGTTGAAAAGCTTAGGATCTTTTCTTCTTCCAAGCTTCCTTGAAGCTCTCCTATTACTCTCAATATCAATCGCCATTATAAATTCATCCCTCAAATTAAGAGGATCATTATCTCTCAATAAATCATTCATTTTAGCATCAAATGCATTAAACTAAGTTGTTAGGCATACATCTTCATCTAGTCTCAGCACCTGAAACAACTTGTGCATTGCCTTTTGAAATATGATGTTAAAATTGGTAACAACCTCATTAGGTGAATTCTGAATATTATTGAATTCATTCAACATGAAACTAGTATTTTGTTATCACCATATTGATCATTAAAACACTTTTCAAATTTTTCCCATGAACCAATACTTGCAGCAGGTAATCCTCTACACCAATCTCTAGCATCTTCTTTTAGAGATTACACAAAAAAATTCATAACCACATCCTCATGCTCAACCTCATAATCATTCATCTTGTCAGTGAAAGATCTTAAGTGATCTTCTCTAGTTATAGAATTGTTTCCAACAAATGTATTATCTTATCCCTCAATTCATTTGGGATAGGGTTACGGTAACCAAGAAATCCATCAAAAGATAACTGACTACATCTTTCCCACTAAATAGGTCTTATTTGAAATTGTGCTCTAGTAGGCTAACCACTGGTACTTTCTCCAGTGTTTATCCCAATTTGTTGTACATTTGAAATATTAGGTTGAGTCACACCTTGAGCTGCAACCTTGGCTCTCTTACCTGTGTTTACATCTCCAGTGCTTTGGACAACTTGAGAACCTTGAGAAATGGTATTAGTACCCACACATTGTTGCGCTGGTGGGGATAAACTAGGAACACCTTGCACATTAGATGAGCCAACACCAAATGATACATTATTTAATGTTGATGTCTTAAGGAAAGTAATCTTCCTTTTCATCTCTTCATTAGCAACTTCCAATTGTTCTCTCTCTAATTCTTTGGAAATATTTTCACTCTCTTTTCTTGTCTTTTCTAAATCTATATCAACTTTGGATAAACCTTGTAATAGGTGACCTAACTCCTTTGGTTCATTGTTCTTAATTCTAGTTACCTTTTGTTTTCCCTTGTCTAAATCAAGCTTGAAGGGCTGACTGACAAGTTTTGGTTGGGAAACTATTTGTATCTTGGTTTTTTCAACCTTTAGGAATACTTGTGTAACAATAGGGCCCTCATTAACTGGTTTAGGCTCTTTTTGATTCATGGCTCTAAGTGTATTCAATTTTCTTATAAGGCTTTCCCTCTTAATAAAAACATTAATAACCTTTGATTATTTCTCCTTTTCCTTTTTCTTTCTCAACTACATTTATTCTTAGAGATCTCTTCTCAAAATATTTATATCTCCAAAGACTTCTTCAAGATTTGGTATTGTTATCTTAGATCTAGAAGTATTTCCAAGATCGATCAGATCTTTGTCATCTTGTTCCTGAATAGTTACATAAGGAAATTCATTTTTTAAAAACAAAAGGAGGTACACCAAGGGTTCTTTCTACTTCTACTCGGTCCTCTTCTCTTTTCAAAGTATTGGACCTAAACCACTTCCTTATTATGTTGTGATATTTCCTCTTGAGCGGGTGTTTTAAATAATGCATCAAAAAAGTCTATGCTATCAGATGCATAATTCCTAGAAGATGTTTTAGAACTCTCAGGAATGGGATTTAAAGAAGACTCACTTGGATTCTTAAACTTTAATTTCCATGATGTAGGACCATTACTGGTTTCTGCATCTCTTCTTGTCCAACTCTTCTTTGAGACTTTAGGATGCTCACCGTCCAATTTCTCTTCTAGATGCTTCTTCAAAAAGGCCCTAGTGTTTTTTTATTTTCTCATGGTGAGATACCCTTCAAAATATGTTAGTGACATTAAATTATACATGCACTAGTGTAGAGATCTCAAAGTCACCACCCAAGTAACCTAGGGTATCAAATATTTAGCTAATATTTGATAATCTTTATAGGATACATGCAAATCCCACTCCAATCTATAAATGTACTCTTACAAATGACTTTAAACACTGAATAAAGATAGAAAATAGACACATATTCAAAACCACAACCTCAACCTTCAAATCATAGAAACACACATTTAACTCTATGCAAATTACCAAAATGGACAACACGCTAAATAAAAAATTTTCTAAACTATCCCCATAAGAGTATCCATTTTTTTGGTTCCTGGAAAGGGTTTACTCATAAAATAAAACCAAGTGACTCACTCATTTATTTAAAGAGATGTCAATTCCTATAATCAAAAAACAACCGAACTTGGACCAACTAGAAAGGATCTACAAAACCCTTCTACACTTTTAGCTCTGCAAAACCAAGGGTAATCCTTTGATTCTCATATAATATTTACACCAAAATTACATTCCAAGTCAATTAGGAAGATAAATCTCATACCTTACTCAGCATAATTAAGGAGATACTAAAAAATAGCTAATTTATCATTGATACTCAACTTAAAATAGAGAATGAGATAGTAGTTTCTTTTAACTTTAGTACACATACAATCTTAAGATAAACGTCATTATATTTCAAAAATATCATGAGAAATAGATGAATCAAAATAAGAAAAAACCAATAAACATTACAACTCATATTAGTTCCTTATCCATTGGGTTTGTTGTAAAATTTGCAAACATCAACACTTTATGACAATAATTTATTTAATAACTTCTAGATCAAGAATTACATTTCATTACAATGTATTTAAATATTATTTATGACCTAAACTATTTAACAAAATCCTTGAATGAACCCTATTAATCTATAATTTAAATACTCAAGAATTTTAATCCATTCTTTGAACTAAAGCCTAAATCAAATCACATACACCATAGCAATGTAATGAATTAACAAGATCTTTAATCAATTTATGACAAAACACATATACCTTAAATACATGAGATAGATAGGCTAGAAATATATGTATTCTGATTAATTTGAAAATACTCTAGTCATACAATGAGATAGACTTTAAATTTGACTCAAATCCTACAACACATAACATTAACTCTTTGTATTTTCTTCGTCAAATGTTTACAACATTCTCTTAGATCATATAAACTTTCACCTAGGACCGACAAACCTAAAAAATAGACTCTATCAAAAAGGATTCGGCCACCCTTGTCTCATGGCCTTGATTTCCTTTTATAGGAAAATGGAGAAACAAGTTATGGGCAATAGCACACACATGTCACAATTCCATTTGACAAAACACCTACTCCAAAGAAACTCATACAAGACAAAAATGATAACCTCTTGCCAAGAAAAATACTTATGTACCTTCTTGCATCACATCTTTTGATCAAGATATGATTTTGGGACTAGTAAGTGAAAATTAAAATGGTTAGATATGATATTGTGTGCTTCAAAAGGTGATGCACTATCCAAATTGTTAGCCTAACTAAACACACACTTCCCTTTTTCTCTTCAATAGAGACCATAACCTAGGCATCATACTCCTCATCTATGGGATAATCAAAGCTCATCACCTCACTTGACACTCTCCTATATGGGGTATACTTGATGGAATATTGATTTACCTCTTTCTTAAAACTGTCAAAGAATATACCCTTGTTGATTATCTTGTCCATACTCTTCTCCAAGTTCCCTACATCTAGATCATCACAAATTTTATCAGTTTTTTCCTCCATAATATTTTGAGCTTCATATTTCCAATCCTAAAAGGATTTCAATCTTCCATCCTGATCAATTATTCTTGGTAGGAGATTCTCCCCCATTCCATTAAAATAATTTATTATTTCTCTCATCCTACCCTCAATGTGTTCAGGACGCATCTAAACATCTTTTAATGTCTTAACAAAAAAAAAGGTTGAATCTAGATGGGATTTTCTTTATGGTACTTGGAGTTTAAATTTATCAATCTTAAAGACTCAACCCTCTATATCCACTTATCATACAATGGTTTAGTAACCTCCTTGTCCCTATCAAAATTATAGATAGATTCATACAACAATGAGTAGCAAGAGTGAATTCTTACCATTTTTTCTTCAACCTTCTCATTTAAAATATATAGGACAGTTTGAAAATTTTATTTCCTCTAAGAAACAGAGGCCTTCTCACTCTCAACAAGTTTCTCCTCTAATTATTTTATTTTATCTCTTAATTATCCCTTACAGGCATCAACTAAACATTATATTTCTTCTATAAATGATGGAATAGGGGAAGGCAAAGAAGTAGCCCTATCAATTAACTTTGGTGTTGAAGAAGATGGAATGAGATTTGTACCTATAGGGGTTCAACCCTATGACTTTGCAATTATCTGGCTCAATAAGGAAACTTTAGCCTCCAATTTAGTACATTTCTTTGATAGTTTTTCATATTCCTTGAACAAGTGGTTGCATCTCAGTATTTATTATTCTATATATTCATTTTCCCTCTTGGAGAAATCATGTGCCATTTTGGAAATTTCCATTACCATCTTTGTAGTATCCACCCCCTTAGTATCTTCTATCCTTTGGAAGTATAACACTTCTCCTCACACTTGGATTGATATCTTCAATATTTGGTTTCTATGTGGCTGGGGACAAGGACCAAATGGACAGTATAGCATAGTCACTGCTATAATAGGTACCCTTAATAGAAAAATCAACATTCTCTACCTCATTTCCATGAATTTCCATACTTCTCCTTATAGAATCAAAGGCCACAACATTATTAATGTTCCACTTTGGTAGGATCAACACCCCTTATTGGTGTACTATTTTCTTCCCCTCCTCTGGAGTGATAGCTCCAAACTTATTTTGCATTTCTATTTGAACTTCTTTCTCTTTTTTTTTCCAGATCAATCAGGATCTTGAGCCTTTCTTTCATCACACCTCTTATGGTACTCATCCAATTTCATTTTCCATTATAATTGTTGAAATGTAGTGGTCTTGACAAAACTTTCATCCTTAAGGAAAGAAATACATGCTTCCCTCTACATATCCGTATGGACTCTTCCTTGTACCTCTAGAAGAGTAAAATTAGTGAGAGAGGAAATAGGTACAACTGGATATTGGAAAGTGGGCCATTTAGGATTTCAGAGAGGTTTTCATTTATGGAAACACTACTCATTTGTATGGTCACTTGAAGTGAAACTCAATTTTGATACTCAGTTTTTGTAAAAAATGACTAAGTCTAGGAAGTAGTTAACTGGGTACAGTGGTATAATTCTGGTTAGTAAGCACTGTATATGGTAAAATAATTCATGAAATCTTAGAGGAAGCTATTTTTGGATATGGTAGACCTTCAATTAAGTTTTCTTGTATTTTTGAGTTGATCGCTAAGAGTTACAAATTGTTGAAGGCATGTGAAGATAGTATAGCAGCAAAACAAAGCAATTAAATGGTTGCAATGATTGAGGAAGTATAACATAGAATCCAAATGTGATAAGTTGGATTTGTATTGGGTCCTACCCCACTTTTGGTAATGTATGATCACCAACTATGTATTTGATATTTGATAAGTGTTGGTCACATTTTGCGATGTACTTGTGAATCCAACTGGTTATGAGATTGAGTATATATATGAAGATTTTTTGAGAAGAAATGCATGGTAAGGTATGAAGAGATGCATTTTGATATCAGAATTAGATAGAAGGTGATGCAATATATAACTAGGACCACTTGAGCATAGAAGATGCTTGTGCAGTTCACTCTTGATAAACTATTGTAACTAAAATATTTTTTTGATTGTAAGAGCATTATGCTCATTGTTTACCCCTAACAGGTTTTTGTATTCCTTTAATAGGGAAATGTAAGTTAAATGTAATATTCAGCTCCTATAAGGGCTAGGTATCCTAACAAGGACACTATACTCCTATTGCATAATTTGTTTTTATCATCCCCACTTGGGTTTTCCCTTAACAGGGTTTCCTCATGAACAAATCATGGTGTTATGAGTTACTTGTTTTATATGTATGTTCTTTTCATTTCAATAATTGCATGGTTACGTTTGAAAATATTGAGTTTGAATTTAAAGTGCTATAATACTAATTCACCCCCTCTCAATATTACCTAATCCTAACAATTGGTATCAGATCTATTGGCCCTTGGAGAGAATGCCTAACAACTTAAGAGAGATTAAGATGAATTCTAAAAGTTTGAAAGAGAACTTTGAAGTAGCACTTGAAGATCTTGAAAAAGCTAAATCTGAAAATGGATATTTTAAATTCAAATTGAGAAGACCATAAGGTTTCATCAAGAAACTTAAAGAACAACTTGAAATTTCCAAGAATCAAAAGCAAGATTTTATGGAAAATTCAAAAAATGATTCATTTGATTAGATCAAACAGCTAAAACAAGAAAAATATGCATTGAATGAGGATCATGAAAATACTTCAATTTAGATGGCTGAATGAATTCAATAGGAGAAAGATGAAGGAATCAAAATCAAAGACATCTTAAAGAGTGAAAATGTTCAGATGGGAAAAATGTAGCTTGAACTTGACGACTATAGGAACAAATATCAGGAATTGGAAAAATACAATCACATCATTAATGGATAACTTGTTGAGGCTAACACATTGAAAAAAATCATATGAGAAATGACAAGATGGATGAACAAAAAGAAAGTAAAAAACCCAAAGGAGACATGAGAGGAATTGGTTTTAATGAAGTTGAATGTTCTAAAACTCAAGAAGAAAAATCTAAAGTAAAGATAGATGAAGAAAGTTGATAGGGAGATCTTCTTCACACTAGCCCTACTTGCTTTAGGACTTACCTAGGCCTTTACTTAACCTATCTTAGGGTGATTTAGACCCTTCACACTGAGGTATTCTTCCTAATCTCCTCTACTCCTCAAGATCTCACTACCAAGGATTACAACTCACTCTTGTTCACAATACCCTTCATTTGAATTCGACTAAGGAATTCATCCCTTCATCCAAATACCTAATTCCAAGTATTGAGCATGAGAGAAGACTCAAATTTTCTTATTTTGATTCATTTTGAGATGTTCCACCATGTAGCATCTCCCTTCTACAAGTTGATCTCCAAAACTTAGACCAAAAGGCTACTAGGTCTTTGTAGGTCTTCCAACACACTATTTAGGGCTTAACTTTTCAAATTTCCACACAAGTGGCCAAAGAGATTACATTTCCTGATATATTTCTTGAAGTTACAAAGGATTTTTAACTTCTTAGGTCTCCAATCCCTTCATATAGTCATTTCCTATTTTTAAGCCTTATTTTTAGGCCTAATTAGGCCTCACTAGTTTTTAGTCAGGGTTTGGTGGATACACCCCTTTCCGGATTGGTCAAAGTCTTTCCTTCATAGGATGAAGTCTTTAATCATTAAGGAACACTTTCCTGAAGTTGGATTGACATTACCAATCCCTGATCCCTCTCTCATTTGTTGGATCAACAACAAGCTTCTAGCCAAGCTAGCACTGGCTCACCTAGGGCTTGCTCTTAAAAATCATTCCCCTACAAACTAGACCATAAAAATGCATATTTACAAATATTATACATTTCCCTAACATATTCTAGGAGGTCATACAAAATCATACTTGGAAACCTATGTTAGAGCCATTTTTTTTGCCTCTACTCTAAACAATCCAGCAAGCTAGTCACTGAGGAGGTTTTAAGTTACAAAGATGAAAAGAAAGCTATCAAAATAAAAAAAAATATCTAATCTACTTATAAAATCATGAAGAATAAACTCATGCAAAGATCTTCTCGGGTCTAATCCATGATCAAGGATTACCGAGCTTTCTATTCAATAAAAAAAGGGTACAGTCCACACCAGTCTATGAAAATTGAAAGCACACACATAAAACTAAGTTCTAACCTTATGTCTTGATAGAAAAAGACATATATAGGCTTATTCAACCAAGTTTGATCGGTTTGAACCCTATAACTAACTCTATCTCTCGGACAGGCCTTAGACAATTTGTTGTCATGACAACTTTGCAAGTTGTCATGACAACTTTTACAAATTGCTTGACAACTTTTCTAGGGTTGTGCCAATAGGTCTAAAAGACCCCTAAGACTCACCTAAGACCCCTAAGACCCTTTTTCATCTTTATTTTACTCATTTATCTCATTTTCATGGTCAAACCATGGCTTTGATTGATTGGTAACATCCAATGGCATACAAGCCATATCCTTTGGGTCTACTCTAGGTCTAATGAGTCCTTCACTAAGACACTAAAACATCTTCCTAAGAACCTATTGGATCTCAAACACATACCACACTCAAAAACACAAAACAAAGTCTTTTTTGGAATTTGACTTGGCCAAGGTCACTACAAGCGAAAACTAGGAGCTAGGAGCTAGGTTGGCCAAGAATCTAGGTGCTCTTGCACCATACTCCCCTGCAAAAATAAACTAAGTCCCATTAGGATAAAAGAGGGTTGCATAAATACCAAGCTTCTTGAAATTATTTTCTTCAATCCATTGAGCCTCTAATTCAGGTAGAGACTTCCACTTCACAAGGTGCTCCATGTAGACCCCATGCCTAGTTTGTTTCTTCACCCTTGAGTCTAGTATCTTCTCAGCTTGAGGCTTCACTTGGATTGGCATTTTGAGGTCTTTAGCATCAACATGAACATCTGTATTGTGTTCTTCTTCTTTCACATCAATCCCTTTTTATTTGACCAAGTCTTGAATATTGAAAACTTGAGAGATAGATAGTTCATTAGGCAGGCCTATCTTATATGCATTTGATTCATACTTGGCTAGAACCTTACAAGGTCCAACTCTCCTCATTTGAAGCTTGCTGGGTGTGCCCTTCTAAATCCTTTCTTTATTGAGATGTTCCATCACCCAATCTCCCACTTCAAACTGAATATCCTTCCTCCTTTCATCAACTCTATCTTTCACCATTTGATTGGCTTCTACCAATGTCCTCCTTACCTGCTCATGGACCTCTTGCATGGATTGAGAAAATTCATCAGGTTGACCACTCACTCCCACTTGATTTCCAAGTTCTCTAAGCTCACACACACCTCTTGGGTGCATTCCATACACCACTTCAAAGGGGCTCTTGCCAGTAGACCTATTTATGCTGTCATTGTAAGAAAATTCAGCTTGTGGTAACACCTGGTCCCACACTTGTCCATACTCCTTGGTAAGACATCTTAAGAGGTTCCCCAACACCCTATTGATCACCTCTATTTGGTCATCCATTTGAGGATGATAAGCTGACCCAAATGCAAGGTTGGTTCCTAATCTCTTCCACAAAGTCTTCCAAAAATGCCCCATGAATTTAACATCTCTATTTGACACTATGTTGATTGGTAGGCCATGAATCCTTACCACTTCCTTGAAAAATAGATGTGCTATATAGCTGGCATCATGTGTAGTCTTGTATGGTATGAAATGGCTCATTTTTTTGAATGTATCTACCACCACATAGACCCTATCAAAACTAGTAGTTGTCTTAGGTAAACCAACTATAAAGTCCATACTTAGACACTCCCATGGCCTCTTAGGGAATGGTAAAGGCTGATATAATCTTGTATTGGAAGATGTGCCTTTAGCCTTTTGGAAAATAATACATTGCTCTATATACTTTCTAACATCTCTTAGCATCTTGGGACAATAGTAGAAACTTTGCACTAGGTCCAAGGTCTTATTCAAGCCAAAGTGTCCACTAAGGCTACCATTGTGCTTTTCTTGTATAAGGTTCTCCCTCATTGAACCTTTAAAATACACATAGCCAGTTACCCTTGAATAGAAAACCATTCTGCAATGTGTAGTCAGCAAACTCACTATGAAAGTGATTCTCAAAGTCTTCACATACCTTATAGGCTTTGGAGAAGTCCTCATCCTCCTTGTAGAAACTAGTATATTTGAGGCCAAATTCTGATAGCCATTTGTTGGATTTACAATGCCTATTTGTCAACATTTTGACATATGTGTCCGTTGGCATTTTTGCATTGCAAATTGCTATGGAAGGGATCACCGTCGATCTTCCAACATAATATTCCATTGGAATCTAGCACATGAATACCATCTTTGTTATGGAATTTCTTATGGTAGACCTATCCAAACTCTGACAAACCATGTGGAGTTCCCATTGGAAAGGATGGTTGGAATAGCGATGCATATGCAATGATTGTCTGATAGGAAAACCCAACAGAGATATAGCATTCATGTCACAATTATCTATCAAAAAGGATTTATCTTTGACATTATACCTATTGGAATAGCGACAGATTTGGAGTGAATGTCCGACAAGTAAACTCATCAGTGGTATAGAATTCATGTCACACCTATCTATCAAAAATGAGTTCTCTCTGACATTGTACTTGTCGAGAGAGTGATGAAGCTACAGTGGTTGTCCAACAGGTAAACCCGTCAACAGTATAGCATTCATATCACAAAGATCTATCAAAAAGGATTTCTCTTCGAGATTATAGCTGTCGGCATAGCAACGGTCACTAGTAAATGTCTGACAAGAATCCCCATCAGAGGTATAGCACCACCGTCAAAAGAGTTTTCATTCATGTAGAAAAAGTGACAGATATGCACATTAAAGATAATAAAGCTGAAGAGACCATCATAGATTGTCTCTTTCTTCAGTCTATATTATTGAAAAAATGTTTTACCTTTCATTAGCTCATCAAATATGGGGATTTGAAAGAATTTAATAGAATATTTTCATGATAACATATATTATTTAAGTTGACGTTGCACAAATTTATCTACTTCACACACTTGTAGACTATGAGGACAGTGATAAAGAAGCATCTCCTCCCATGGCCTACATTACTCAAGCCATGGAAGGGGATGCCTCTTTATGGCCGTCCTCATAGTCTACAAGTGTGTGAAGTATATAAATTTGTTCAACGTCAAACTAAAATAATGTACTTTATACATGAAAATATTCTATTAAATTATTTCAAATCCTTGCATTTGATGAGCTAATGAAAGGTAAAACATTTTTTCAATAATGTAGACTAAAGAAAGAGAACAACTATGATGGTCTCTTGAGCTTTGTTATCTTTAATCCTAGCTACTGGGTAAGGCCTGGAAGACTTATACATGTCGATAGTCAAGAATAATTACCACCTTGCCTTTATGCACACAACACAGTATCCAATATAATTGATCCTGGTCTCGCAAAAACATTTTACACTTATGCAGCTCATCAATATTGGAGCCCTAACATAATTTTATACGATCACTATCACATTTCATGCTTGGATGAAAAACAATATCCAAACTTTCTAGATTCTGAGAAGAGGTATGAGTGGAGGCCAAAGAAGGGATATTTGTGAAGGTTTTATAGACATAGGTTACTAAATCATCATCTTTGCACTAGTACTCAATCTGGAAACCCTCATATATATATAGCCACTCTATCAAATCTCCACATCTAGCAAATCTCCACAAAAATCTTGTCTGGCCTCCACTACATATACGTCTTCTTAGAATCTAAAAAATCTCCATCATTGATTCCTGTCATTTTTCCAGCATCTTTGTGGACTGAGACCTTAAATTATTGAGCTTCTCTTTGTTTCAAGAATATTTTAACATTCTCTACTTAACAGGGCCAACCACGTGAAGGTGGAAGCTCATCTGGCCCCTCCTAGGAGCCTCTTATGACCCTTTACGATATTTTAAGACCTCTAAGATGTATTCTTAGGGATTGTAAAGGGTCGTAAAGGGTCATAAGGGGTCCTGGGACACAACAGCTAAGAAACATAAATGTAGGCATCATGTCACAATTTTTTGGAGACACAACATAATTGAGTGGTATACCCAGATAATGCAAAGCAACCACTACTCCTCTGGTTCCAAGTCGACACTGCAGGATCCAAAAACCATACATAAGGAATAAATTTAGAGAGCGAAGGAGGGTCATAATGACCAAAATAATATAGGGCCATAATGACCAAAATAATACAGGACCTTGTATTATTTTGGTCATTATGGCCCTCCTCCTCTCTCTAAATTTATTCCTTATCTATGGTTTTTGGATCCCGCGGTGTCAACTTAGAACCAGAGGAGTAGTGGTTGCTTTGCATCATCTGGTTATACCACTCAATTATGTTGCGTCTCCAAAAAATTGTGACCATGATGCCTACATTTATCTTTTCTGTGGAGGCCAGAGCATCGGGCACCACCTGACTAAGGCTAGAGCATCAGTTAGCTGTTGTGATATCTACATTGTAGTCTTTAGTTGTTGCAGTAGCAGAGCATTAGACACCACCTTCAGCACAATATGATCACTAGACAAGTCTGTATGTTTTATGAAACACATATCCATAATAGAATAGGATGACATATTTCTATCCTGGGCCTAGATCCTATCCCAATTATTGAAAGATTCAGGCCCAGGCTAGAAAGATGTCTTCCCATTCTATTTAAGCCATATTCCTTGTTCTTGTCAAACTTCCTTAGTACGGTAGGCCTTCTCTCTATAGTACTCTTCTTCAATTTGTGTTCGACGATAAGAATCTTATTCTTCTTCCTAATTGTAGCTAGAGCTTCCTTTTCATTGGGATTCAACTCCACTTCCCCCATCTCATTATCCTCATCACCCTCAACTACCATCCTAAGCCCTTCTTCCCTCTCCAATTCTTCAAGCCTCTACAAGATATCTGGATCAATAAAGTCCACACCATTGTGTCCATCCATGATCTCAAGAATATCATCATCTTTCCACTCTTCATTTTCCAAAATATACCACTTCTTCAAGCTTGTAGAGTAATCTTATTAATAAAAGAACTCTTGCCAACATTAGGGTACCCATATATCAAAATAGTTGATGTTATTGGTGCTTGTGCTCAAGGATATTGATTCACTATTTTGAAATGGCCAAATCAATTTTATTTTGATGGTAGAGAAAAGGAGTAGGAGAAAATGAGAAGGTGAAAGCTAAGCACGAGAGAAGGTATGTGATTTCTTCATCTTTTATTGGTATCTTTGACAGGAAATGTCTTTTGAGCCTCTAGCATCATATTCAACTGCAAATTTCAAATGCATTTCATTTTATTTGATCATGAATGCTCTCTGAAATGACCACATTCTACTGGTATCATGCCCTAGCCTATGCTTTATCTCCATTATTTGATGTTATTGGTGCTTGTTCTCAAGGATATCAATTCACTATTTTGAAATGTTGACTGTGGTTATCAAATGGACAACCCATGAGCTTCTAGCTAGGTGCCATTTGTATTGATAGCTTAGGGCATCAAATGTATTGTATCATTGATAGTTGAGACTTTGTCAAGTTGAAAGGGCAAGAAATCAATTTGGTGTTTTTGGTTTATGTTAAAAGTTGATTTGGTAAAATCCTCAGAATACACACTACATGTTCTAAAATGTAAAGAAGTTGAATGTTAAATGTAAGATATATATCTCATCCATAGTAATCAAAAGAAAGGACATGAAACTAAGGATATTTACCAATCCAAAAATATAAGCAAATAGAAAACATGATTGGTACCTAATGAAATGGTTTTTGAGGTGCACGATCTTCATCAATCTCCTCAGAAGAAGACCCCTCCTCACTGCTATTGCTTTCTTGTTTAACAATTGGCTTGGAAAAATGCATTTAACACAAAAAAAAATTACAAAACTGAACCAATGGTGTGTTTACAACAAAGAAATAGAATGATAATAATATGCTAAAAACTATATATTTTGTTTAATACATGCCAAAGGACCAGTCCCAACAATTCTTAAACATACTTTATCTGATATGATGAATTGTTAATAAAGGTCTAATTTTGTAGATTGCTAGCATGAAGGAAGATTTGACCTAGCCAAATCTTCCTTGTACCACACAAAAAATTATGTGATAACTATGTTTACTCCAACCTTAATTGTTTAAGAATTCATCATATCAGATAAAGTATGTTTAAGAATTGTTGGGAGTTATATTAGACCTTTTTTGTAAACATGTCATTGGTTCAATTTTGTAAATTTGTTTTTTGTGTTAAATACATTTTTCCAAACCAATTGTTAAACAAGGAAGCAATAGCAGTGAGGAGGGGTCTTCTTCTGAGGATATTGATGAAGATCATGTTGGAAATTTGGCTAATGTGAATGCATAGATGTTGTCATTATGGAAACATATGATCTCTTTTAAGAGCACAAAATCTGGAATGCAAGTATGGCAAGTTGAAGGAAGAAATTGTCTAAGTATGGATACAGTGATCCTGACAGAGCACCCGATGAAGATTTAGTTGGCGACATCCACTGGAGAAATATTTTTGTTTGTGAAATTAACTAAAGCTTCTATAGAGTGTGAGGATACCCCATCTTAGTGCGCATAAATTTTGGAGCAGTACGGACAAATTTATTCAAAGTTTACCGAAGATAGTTTTTGCAAACAGAATAGTTTTGGAGACAGTATTAGCGAAAGAGTTAAGGGATTATTTTTGCTTGTCAAAATAATGACTTATCATTATGAAAGGATGACATCCTAGATTTTTACTCTTGGATAAAGATTTTGGAAGCCGGCCATGTAAATTTATTATCTCTAATAACTCATATATTAGGCATACTTGAAATGTAATGAGATATGTGTGATGTGTAAAAAGAAAGAAAAGATAACTTGTGATAGTTGTATATTGTAATAGCAGAAAAGGCTATTGATGTGAAGTTGTAAGTAGTACCATATTATAGTCAGAAACATTTTGTATTACCTGTTTGGGCAGTGAGCTCAGCTGGTGATCAGGTTTTGTAATCTAACTCCTAACAGGGTTAAGGCTTCTAACAAGGCCTAAAGTCCTTTAACTAGGATAGATCTACTATATATTGTTAATTGACTCCTAACAGGGTCCAATATCCCTAACAGGATACTTTTGATTAGTGATCTTTGTGGGTACCATCCCCACCGGGGTTTTCCCTTGACCAGGGTTTCCTCGAGAACATATCATGTGTTATGAGTTCTTTCTATTTACTGCTATGTTTGTTAATCAGCTTGATAATCTTTGTATGCACTAAAGTAATATGTTATATCCATAAGTGGGCAAAAGAAAAAGTTTGTGAAATACTGATTCACCCCCCCCTCTCATTATTTCCTATTTCTAATAGATCATGCACCTCAAAAACCAATTCATAAGGTAACAATCATGTTTTCTATTCGCTTATATTTTTGGATTGGTAAATCTCTGTAGTTTCATGTCCTATCTTTTGATTACTATGGATGATATATATATCTTACATTTAACATTCAACTTCTTTACATTTTAGAACATGTAGTGTGTTTTCTAAGGATTTTACCAAATCAAGTTTTAACATTGTGTCCATCCATGATCTCAGGAATATCATCTTCTTTCCACTCTTCATTTTCCAAAATATACCGCTTCTTCAATCTTGTAGAGTAATCTTATTAATAAAAGAACTCTTGCCAACATTAGGGTACCCACAGATCAAAATAGTTGATGTTATTGGTGCTTGTGCTTAAGGATATCAATTCACTATTTTAAAATGTTTGGATTCATCTTTGTTGATATTACTGGCATAAACATTGTATATTGTTGAGATTCTCTTTGAAATGATTGCATTCTACTAGTGTTGTGCCCTAACTTGTGCTTTATCTCCATTATTTGATGTTATTGGTGCTTGTGCTCAAGGATATCAATTCACTATTTCCAAATGTTGACTGTGGTTATCAAATGGACATCCCATGAGCTTCTAGCTAAGCACCATTTGTATTGATAGCTTAGGGAATCAAATGTATTGTATCATTGATAGTTGAGACTTTGTTAAAAGGAAATAGGACAAAGAATGATTTTGATTTATTTTCTCTATTTTGATCCCTAAGTGGCTACCGCCATGATTTTTATTTTGAGTGCAACTTTGATAGAAATTTAGTTGGGTTTCAGTAGGGTTTTTCATATATTGAGCTACAACATAACACGATTCTTTTTGGTGCTTTTTTTCCCATATTCAGTAGATAAAAATCATGGCGGAAACCACTTAGCCATCTTTTTGATATTCCAAGTATTTTACAAAGATACAGGTATGTGGATTTATCATTTAGTTGCTTGCAATTATTGGTCAACTGCAAATATTTTGTCAAGTTGAAAGAGCAAGAAATCAGTTTGGTGTTTTTGGTTTATGTTAAAATTTGATTTGGTAAAATCCTCAAGAAACACACTACATGTTCTAAAATGTAAAGAAGTTGAATGTTAAATGTAAGATATATATCTCATCCATAGTAATCAAAAGAAAGGACATGAAACTAAGGAGATTTACCAATCCAAAATATAAGCAAATAGAAAACATAATTGGTACCTTATGAATTGGTTTTTGAGGTGCACTATCTTCATCAATCAACTCAGAAGAATACTGCTTTCTTGTTTAACAATTGGTTTCGAAAAATGCATTTAACACAAAAAAAAAAATTACAAAACTGAACCAATGGCATGTTTACAACAAAGAAATAGAATGATAATAATATGCTGAAAATTATATTCTATTTAATACATGCCAAAGGACCAATCCCAACAATTCTTAAACATACTTTATCTGATATGATGAATTGTTAATAAAGGTCTAATTCTGTAGACTGCTAGCACAAAGGAAGATTTGACCTAGCCAAATCTTCCTTGTACCACACAAAAAACTATGTGATAACTATGTCTACTCTAACCTTAATTGTTTAAGAATTCATCATATCAGATAAAGTATGTTTAAGAATTGTTAGGAGTTCTATTAAACCTTTGTTGTAAACATGTCATTGGTTCAGTTTTGTAAATTTGTTTTTTGTGTTAAATGCATTTAAATGGAACATTAAGCATAGTAATAATATGCTTAATCTATTAGTAATTGGAAGATTAAATGCAGATAACACCTTTATCAATTTAGCATGTTATTATAAGATACTAAAGAAGACCTGCTATTTGTCAGACAAATCTTCATTGTCCCCCACAATGAAGACAATGAAGATTGACCTCCTGCCCCACAACAAAGAACATTGTAATAAGACCTTTTATCCTAGTAATAAGAGCATAGAAGCATTCTAACTCATTTGTAAGAAAATAAGATTTCTATAAAATGAAAGGTTCAACCTAATTAATACTAGCACTTGCACTCAAAGGATAGTGATCTGGCTGAAAGACTTAAGAGAGATTTTGACCCAAGAGCTTCATCATCAAGCTCTACAACCTCTTTTAGATATCTTCATAGCAAGAAGATTCATTGGATACGTCAAATTTCTCATAAGTTTGTACTTAGTTTGTAGGTTGATTTTGTACAAAGTAGATTGTAATTGAAAATTTAAAAACTATTTGCATCTAGTCATTATTCATGCACCATGCAATATGCATTGTGCAACTTAATGAAATCAGCAATGTGTATAGAAATGACAAAAACTATATTCCACAATTCTTGGGCTAAACTCTAAATTTATTTTCTTTTTATATCTCTATTCTATTGAGACCACTTCTATTTTATTTAACACATTTTTTCCCAATTAAAAATCTCAATTAGAATAAGATATAATATGGTGTTAGTATAAACTTTGAACAAAGACATGTAATGCTTATATTAATGATCTAAAAAGTTGAAAATATAGGAATTGAAAAAGAAGATAGTGCCAAGAAATATTTTAACAAATATGAAACATGAGGAAAAGTAATAGCATTAACAATGCCAAGATTCACAGCATTAAATTTCACCTGTGGATGAGTTTCTCTAGTGGGTTGCCCAGCATCAAAAATATGTTGAGTTGCATTTGAGCTGTAAGTAAGAGTATCATAAGCATACACATTTCAACATGCTTGAGTAAATATGGAGTAGCAAATGAGGGGATCAGTGAGCGAGAAAGGAGAAATTCAAATTTCAAATCTGGATAATAGAGGGAATGGAAGATCTGACACTAGTTCATCAGGGGATGGAAGTCAACATGAGGAGACAGATGTGAATGAAGATCAAGGAAATATTCCTAATGTTGGATTGGGGATAGGGGACCTGGGGGGGGGGGGGCAAAATGGAGCCTACTAATCAAAATAGGATGAAGACTAACATGCCTGTCAAAAGCTGGTCAGGTCTTTTTGGCGTTAAGCCAGTGGGTAAGTCCTCTCTCCCACCTATGGAAAATATGTCCAACCTCGAGCAGGGTACTTTTTCTATTACCATTTCAGATCAAATCATTGATTTTAATATTTCTTGAATGGCTAACTCTCTTGTGGGGAGATTTCTGGGTTCTCATCCTTATATCAAGGTGGTTAGGGCTTTTGTGAAAAGAAAATAGGTCTTAAAAGGTCAAGTTGAGGTGGTGGCTCTCCCCAAAGGCTGCTTATCCTTTTCTTTTTCTTGTGAGGAAGATCTAAGGAATACCTTGTGCAATAGACTGTGGGTGATAGGAAAGCACTCCATGATTCTTCATAAGTGGTGTCCTAACCTGAATATGCAGGATGATTTGAATGTGCAAGCTCCGATCTGGGTGAACCTTTTGGGCCTGCCTCTTGAGTTCTGGATGGAAGATGTTTTCAAGGGAATAGCTAATGTTTTGGGGAGCTCTTGTCTATGGATCTTGTTACGGTCTCTAGGAGACACCTAATGTATGCCATAATTTGTGTGGGGGTTCATCAGGGAGTGGACATGCCATAATCTATTACACTCCAATCTAAATTAGGCTCTTGGGTCCAGAAGATTGAGTATGATTCCAAACCATTTGCCTGTTATCATTGTAAGAAAATTGGGCATTGGGATAAACAATGCCAAAAACTAATACTCCAACCTAAGAAACAAAAGAAGGTGTGGGTTAGAAAGTTAGGATCTGGAATGAATGTTAATGGGAAAAGTGACAATGGGAAGCAAGAAGGAAAGATGTAGGAAAGGGGCACTATTGGAGAAGGAAGTGGCACGTCCCCTTTTGAAATAGAGTAGAATAAGGGGGTTAGCACGGAAATAATTAATGATTCTTCGCATAAAAGAAGTGATGATTCTTTTGCTGAAGAAGTTCAAAGTAGGCCCTTGGGTGCGATGGAGGGTCAAGAGGATTTTGATGTGTATTTGATTGAGAGAGAAATGTCGAGAGGTAATTTGTTTACCTTACCTATACAAAATAAGGATGATACCTTTCAAAATGCCCAAAATTGTCCTATATTGGGGTATTCTAAGGACTTGGCTCAGAATCCTATTTCTACTCCTACGGGATCTGACAAGCATTTACCCCTTAAATCTAAGTCTAAAAAGTGGGGAGATGAGGTGGATATCGACACTGCCCTTTTAGGGGGTGATGTCCTAACTGAAGATGGATGGACAGATGTGGAGAGCAAAAAGACAGTGAAAAATAAGAAGAAAGAAGGATTGTTGAAGATGGCAAGGAATGCTACTATGATTGCTAGAAGCACTAGAAGTAGCAAAAATGGAGATGTGGGAGTCATTCATGTCTCCCTAGGAAGGCCCTCAAATCAAAAAAGAAGAGCATTAGAGGCCAGCAGGAACATAGCGGATGGAAGTCAAAGAACCATCCTAGATTTCAAATCCTTTCATAAGCAATGAAGATTATTTCTTGAAATGTAAGAGGATTAAATAATCCTCATAAGCAGGACATGGTTAAAAACATGATAAGAGATAACAAGCCAGATATTGTTTTACTTCAGGAGACTAAGATGACCAAGGACAAAGTTGAGAAACTCTTTTTTTTAACAATGATAAATCCTTAGGTGGTGATGTTGATGGGGCTTCAGGGGGTATTGTGGTTAATTGGAACTGTAATGTTATTAGGCGGGAGGTTATCTCCCAAGGTAACAATTTGGCTAACATCATATTTTGGCACATCAAGGATGGCACCTCGTGGATCTTGACTAATATCTATGCTCCCAATACTAAATAGGGGAGGAAATATTTTTGGAATGAGATTTCTAGAAAGAGGAGTGACTTTGTTGATGAAGGATGGATTATAATGGGAGATTTTAACACCCCCTTAAAGGAAAATGAGAAACTTGGAGGGAGCCAACCAAATCTAGATAGCAGAACTGATCTTATGGACTTTATTGATAGCCAAGCCTTACATAACATAGACTTGCAGGGGATCAATTATACCTGGACCAACAGGAGATCTAGTAATGAGCTTATACAAGTCAGATTGGATAGGACACTTGCTAGTAGTAAGTGGTTTGATAGTTATTCTTGCACCTTATTGGCTTATGTTAGAGCTGGTTCTGATCACTATCTGATTACTCTTATTGTTGAGCCTTATGGTGTGAAAAGGAAATTCCCTTTTCATTTTGAGAAAATGTGGACCATCCATCCTAATCTATAAAATCTCATTGAGGAATGGTGGAGTATTAGGATTGAAGGAACGACGATGTTCAGAATTGCTAAGAAACTGAAAAATGTTAAGGACAATATTAAAAAATGGAACAAAGAGACTTTTGGGAATATCTTACCCAATAAAAGGAGAATTGTAGAGGAGCTGAAGGAAATTCAGGACAACATTTAGAAGGATGGGTATAGCATCTTCTCTAAGGATGAGGAAGATACTAAACTGGTGGAATACCATGATATTATCTCAAAAGAAGAATGCTTTTGGAGACAAAGGTCTAGGAATATTTTTTTGAAGGAAGGGGATAGAAATTTGAAATACTTTTTCATGACCATGGTGAAACACAAAATGGGAAATAAAATTTCTAGACTTAAGATTAATGGATTCATTAGTGAAAAAGAGGATGAATTTAGGGGAGAAGCTAATAAGATTTTTGGTGATCTCTTGAAGAAAGTTGATAACTTGAACAAGGACCATCAAAAGGAGTTGTTGGATGGTATTCCTTGTATTTTAAATGAAGATCAAAATAGAGTTATTACTGTGATCCCTTCAAAGGATGATATTCATAAGGCGGTCTTCTCCTTTGAAGGAGACAAAGCCCCTAGACCTAATGGGTACCCTCTCTTCTTTTTTCATAAGTATTGGAGTATTGTTGAGGATGATGTTGTTTATGCAGTTAAAGAATTTTTTAGCTCAAGAAGGATTCTTAAGGAACTTAATGGTACCTTTATAGCCTTGATTCCAAAGAAAGTGGGTCCTGAGAGTTTGGACCAGTTCAGACCTATCAGTTTATGTAATTATGTGTACAAGATTATCTCAAAAGTCCTTACCTCTAGAGTTCTTCTTTTTCTTCCTTCCCTAATTTTTGGACAGCATAATGGCTTTGTCCCTGGAAGACAAATTCTAGACTTAATCATTTATGTTCATGAAAACATCCATTCCTTGACGATGTCTAAAAAAGAAGGTTTTTTATTGAAGTCACACTTGTCTAAAGCCTATGATAGGGTTGACTGGGATTTTTTGAAGGGTACTTTAGAGGCTTTTGGCTTCAATCAGAGAAGTAGAGATGTTATTCACTATTTGGTTTCCTCAACTACTTTCTCAGTGCTTGTAAATGGATCTCCTACTCCCTTCTTCAAGTCTTTGAGAGGTCTTAGATAGGGGGACCCTTTGTCTCCAATCATGTTCATTATCATGGCAGAGTGTTTGAGGAGATACATTAGCAGGTTGGTTAATAGTGGTAAATTTATAGGGCTGAAGCCTTCTTCAAAAGAGAAGATTTTTTCTCATCAGCAGTTCATGGATGACTCTATCATTATGGGGGAAGCCTCTATAAAAAATGGTAAAATTATCAAAAAGGCCCTTGATAATCATGGTGTGGCTACTGGACAGATTATAAATTGGTACAAGAGTTCTATTTTCTTCATTAAGGTTCCTGAACAAAGACAAGAAAGCAAAAAAAAAGGTGATGGGATGTCAGGTGGGATGCCTTCCTAGGTTATACTTAGGTTTTCCTCTTTGCCTTGATCCCCCTGACTCTTTTTGGAGAGCTATGATTGATAAATTCCACATGAGTTTAGTAGGTTGGAAGGGTGCACTTCTGAGCCAAGCTGGTAAAATTTTGGTGCTCAAGGCTACTCTCCAGAGCATCCCTCTTTATGCTTTAAGTATTTTTAAAATCCCTAGAAATTTTTTTGAAAGTATTGATAAAATCCAAAAGAATTTCCTTTGGTCTAGAGCGGAACATAAAAATAGAATGGCCCTCATTGCTTGGGATAAAGTTTGTAAACTTGTTAAGAAAGGGGGCCTCGGTCTTCGAAGTATAAGAAGTATGAACGATTTTCTTCTGGCCAAACTTATTTGGAGGTTATTCAAGACCATGGGAGAATGGAGTACTATTTGGCACAACAAATATAACAGGGACAAGAGTGACTTTCAAAAAAAATTTGAACCAGGAATCTTTACAAGGAGGTTCTAGCATTTGGAATAATTCTTTGAGAAAGAAGGATTTGGTCAAGAAGGGTGTCAAATGGAAGGTAGGAAATGGTAAGACTACTCTATTTTGGGAAGATGTTTGGATTTTGGATCACCCTCTTAATTCTAATTCAAATTGGAAAGATAATATGTTGCAATGTAAATAGGTTTTTGGTTCACATGTGGCAGACTATTGGGAAGGGGATAATTGGTCTGACTTGTCTATGGTGGATCCCTCTCTTAGAAGTCTAAACAAAATTTTGAATGTTGTCTTTCTCATTGATGAAGAGGATACTTTAATATGGAAATACAATTCTAATGGCTTTGTCTCGATCTCCTCTTTGTATATGCAAAATTTTGAGAATAGCCTTGAACCATGTTGGGCAAAAGCTTGGTTTAAAGGTTTAACACCTAAAATTAATGTGTTTTTCTGGATCTTATTACTGGATAAAATCTTAACTATTGAAAATCTTAGGAAAAGTGGTTTATACCTAACTAACAGGTGTTTTCTCTGCAAGAATGATGAGGAGAACATTAATCATATGACTATTCATTGTGCCTTTGTTAGGAAAATTTGGGAGAAGTTCTTGGATTTGATGAATATGGATTGGGTATTTCCATAGGGTATCCAAGATTTTTTCACTTCTTGGAGATCTCCTACTAATAATAATCTTTTATCATCTATCTGGATCTTCCTTTTACCCTACATTTGCTGGGGGGTTTGGAAAGAGAGGAATGATAGGATTTTTAGAAACAAGGAGTCTAGTTGGGTTATGATCTTTCACAAGATAAAGAGAGATCTGTTGGAGAACATCTGGTTGATTAATAATTATCAAGATCTAAAAGATGATTGGGAGGTGAAAGTCTTCAAAAATTGGAAGCTAGATGGTAAGAAGGTCCATGATACCAAGAGAAGTCTGAGGAATGAGGTTCATTGGGACTGCCCCCCTAATGGTTAGATGAAAATCAATTTTTGATGGTTCCTCTAAGGGAAACCCAGGGATTGCTGGTTGTGGCATTGTTATTAGAGATGAAAATGGGAATTGCAAAGGTTCCAAGGCCATTCCTATAGGTTTTAATACCAACCATGTTGCTGAGGCTAGTGCTACTCTTTATGGTCTTATGTTGGCTAAAAGGAAAAACTATAGAAAAGTTTGGGTTGAAGGGGATTCAGAGAATATTATTAAATGTCTTAATAATATCATAACCCCTTCATGGACAATAGCTAATTCTATTAACAAATCCAAAAACATTATAAACTCCTTTGATGTGTGTAATTACTCACAATTATAGGGAAGCCAAATCAGTGACTGACTAGGCTGTGAATGTGGCATGTTGTAAACAGGTGGACATCAAATGGGATGACGGGATTGTCCTTCCTCTTAAAGGGGCATCATTATCAATATGGATTGATTTCATAGCAGGCAACATGTTCTTAATGAAGATCACATTAATGTGTAATAAATACAAGATTTCATGTGAGGATGACGAAGGACATTGGGGTGATTTCGAGATGATTATTGCTTTCAACTCGCATAATTTATGGGTATTTTGAGGCTTCGGAGGTTTTATTATTACTTCAAGCCTAAGTTTTAGAGTGTTGTGAGAATTTTTGAGAGAGGTTTTTTTGAAAATTATAGAGCCATGGGAGGCCATAAGAAAAGATGTGAGAAGAGGAATTGTAATGAGTGGAACCAAAACCTGGAGATTTGGAACATTGTTAAGGAAGGGGTCTGGCCGTTTACTTGGAAAAGTTGTATGGAGGGAAGATTGTTGTGACCAAGCATTTCATCAAGACTTGGAACAAAGGAAAATTATGGTGGGAGCACAGAGCATGGAGGTGATTGAGGAGATCATCGATGAGGTGACAGGTCTTAAGATAGAAGGGATCAACTTCTATAGGGATAGGAAGGTGTCGGATAGGACTCTGGAGGTCTTTGCACCAATGATTTAGGAAAGGAAGTGCATGGTTAAGGTTGATAATTCTTATTTTAACCCTAAATGCATTTCTAGGCCATGGAGACTGGCTCTTTTTGTTATCATTAGTTACATTACGCTGGATGGTAGATATACCAAAATTTATAATCACCATCTAATTTTGCTAAATCATTTTAGACATGGGGTTAAAGTTAACTTCCCCTTTTATCTTTTGGGTTATTTGAATGCTATTATTCTCAGTTGGCAGAGGGACCCTGATGGTGATCATGCTTGTCATGATGGGCTGATGGTCCTTAACTATGAGGTTCTTAAGTCTAAGAAGGTTGAGAGGTCTTGACTGAATCGGAAGGCCCTTGAGGATTATGATACTGATGGAAAAGAATCAGAGGAACCCCTTTATGAAGGACACTAAAGATGATGAGGGTGATTCTGAACAAACTAGCAATCCCTTCAAGCATCATGAATCCTCATCCAAAAAGATAAACAAGAAGATCAAGGTGGAGGATTCGGTTACTGATATGGAAATGGAGGAAGAGGAGAGTAGGGATGAAAGTGTGAAGAGGAAGGGTAAAAAAAAAATGGATTCTATAGGGAAGCGCACCAAAGCCAAAATAGTAATAAGAAGAGGGATAACAGGGTCATCATTTCTTCTGATGATGGCTCTACCTCACAGGAGAATAGTCCAGAAAATCAAGAAAAGCGAGAGGAGAACAATCCTAGCATGGAGGAAAGTGATGGGTTGGAGAAAAATGTTATGGTTGATGACAACATCATACAGGAAATAGCCCAAGACGTGGCTAATATTGAGAAGGATGGTCAGGCTGAGAACAGGGATAGGGTGGAGAGCTCCAAGGAGGAGACGGTGGGCATGAATAAGGATTTTGAAAATTTGGAGTGTCTTGCATTCCTTATTAACCTCAGCACCATGAAAAATGACATCAATGCTATGAAATCCCATATCCATCAGCTTCAAAAGAAAACTAGGAATCTCAAAAAAATGAATCTGGGAGAGCAGACTATGGGACATTGTATTGAGGAGCTGAAGGAGACTATTGGCAGGGTTGAGGGGCTTACAGCCTTTAATGAAAAAATCATTGCTATGGAGAAGAAAATTGAAGATGGGGAGGTGGTTAAAAAGAGAATTGACAAAATGGAAAATAGAATTGAGAAGCTAGAGAAGATAGTGGGTAACATTGTTGAATAGAGTTTTTCCACTCTCAAGGCTTCGGCTAAGCATGTCAAGATCCTAGTGGACAAAATGGAATAGGGGAAAGGGGAGTAGGCGCTCATTAAGGTCAAAGAGGATCACGGCCCCAAAAAATGAACTAGATCAAGCTTCAAAAAGCTGGAGGATAATAAGAACAAAGATATTGAGGAACTCAAAGTTTCCTCTACTAATATGTAGATGTTGGCTGAATAGGCAACTGATCTTATGAAGTGTATTTATCCAGCAATCTGTTGTCCTGCTGTCTTTTTGTTGTCTTTTTTTCTCTATCTTTCGATTAAGGACTTGTTAATTTTTTGGTGTCTCTTTTCGGTTCTGGTGCACTATTTCCATTGGAATTTTAATGCTTATCTTGTAATCTTTATGTAAAAGGTTTTAGGTCCTTTCAAAACCTATTTTTATGTAATCAAAACTAAGAGTGTCATGTAGAACAAACCCTAAACTTTGAAAGCGTTCTCCTGCCTGGAAAATCAAAATTCAATCTAGGCAAGCATCAGTAAGTGAAATAAATTATAGAAATCAACATCAACATCATCATAATCATTAGAAGCATTGTAAAGCACCAATGAGAGAAGGCCAATTCCAAACTAAGCCAAATAGTTAATAACTAACTGTTAGCAGTTACATGGAGGTTGTAAATCAGTTGGAGAGGCTTATTAGAGAAGATTAGTTTCTTGTGTTCTATGTGTATGGGGGAAGTTTCTTAAGGAGAACTACTCATAGTCAAGAATAGGATAGGGAATATTGAAAATTTGTGAATTTTTTGTCAAAAGTATTGTTAGCAGATGTGAACCATTAGGAGGGTATTTGTTTTGGATAGTACTATGTTTCTTAAAAACAATTGTGATGCTTCTAAACTTTAAAGACATATTTTATGGCTTAATGATAATATTGATTAGTGTTTTGTTTTCTGATGTAAAATTTTTTCAATATAATCATGGATGTTGTTGATCATTCATGGTCTTGAAGAAACTTTTCTTTTATTTGATGTATCCTGAATTCATTGAGTTCTAGTGCAGGTGAATTGGCCAAATTGAATAATTTCCAGAGTTAAATTTTTGTTTACCTATGTAAGCTTCACATTCATTCTTTGCTTATTTTGATTCTCAAGTCTTGATGTTGTTTCTCAATGTGATATAGAATGACCACAAGATGGTTCAGTTGGTCCTCTCTTTCTGTTTAATCATTTGTGTTATTCATGGTGTAAGTGTCAATATGTTATAATCCAACCAACATGTCATACCTCCACTTTTGACAAACCTCACAGCATGCAAATCATAGCCAAAGACTTGGGTGATCAGCATACACAAACAGCAATTACCTTTAGGAAACAATGATCATTAATATTCATTAATGGTGGGTGGTGATTCCTTGGTAATAAAGGCATTGACGGCATTCATCATCTTAACCAAATCATGGGTGGTGATCCTTGAAATAGCACAATTAGTAAAAGGAAATAACAACATAACTAATAATCATTACCTTTATTAATAATTATAAAGCAGTGCCTATAGTTTAAATAGAAAGCCACGTCTCTTAGAAAAGAGATCTATGTTCAAAGGAATGCATCACTTCATTTGGATATAGAGGCATAGAAGGAAAGACATTTTATTTGGAGTGAGAAAGAAGGAAAATTAGAAAACAAAATATGGAATAATCAGGTTGGAATTGGAGAAGAATTCAGAAATAAACTTGAATTAGAAAAAAGCTAAGCTATCTGGTTCTTTGTTTGAGATCGGGTTCCAGTTCTACTTTTGTTTTCCTTTGGGTTTGACTTGGGTTTCTTTGGTAGGAACTTGGGTGCCTGGGCCAATCCCAGGTGCACCTACAGTTTGGGTGCCAAAAAATAGGCTCCACATGCCTAAGAAAACTATCTTTCACCCTCAAAAATCCATTGGCATATACATTTGAAACTTTTGCAAATTATAAATATGATACATGAGGTATTTTATTCATAATTTTATAGGCTAACTCATTATTATGGTAACATGGGTATGACCACACTCCATGCCTAATGGTACCCGACATGGAGTGTGGTTCAAATGAAGTTGAACCAAATGCTGACCGTGATGGCTATGATCATGATGAAGATGAATATGAATATTAAATCTAAAATACAGTTTTTAATTTGAATTTTCATTGTGAATGAAGAAACTATAGATTCAAGTTGACTCATTCTATGTTGTAGTATATTTGTTCCCTAGATCTATCATATTATATACGTGCAACCTATAAGGGACATCTTATGCTCGTCCATGTATCAAAGCTCGGTAAGAGTTCTTAGGAGAAAGACAAGATGTCAGTGGGAGATGGAGAAACCAATCTTAGAATACCACTTGAAGCCTTGCAATGTTGAGAGTGGGATAAAGGCTACACTTGAGACCCTATATAAGGAACAACCTTATTGAGCTTCACTTTGTTTTGAGAATAGTTTTATATTTAGTACTAAATAGGGCCAACCACATGAAGGTGGAAGCTCATTTGGCCCCACCCCCCCCCCCCCCTAACATCACTCTAAATTCCCCGTTAACATCTAACATTCATTCATTATTTTATCCATTAATAAAATGTAACATTCATTAATTATCACACAATAACATTCATTAACACATTAATAAAATGTATAAACATTCAATACCACATAATTAAATTTATTGGCATATAAAAATCATTCATTATCAATTAAGGTGCATAGATGACAATCATTTCTTTTTTTTCTTTTGATTTCTCATTTTTAAGAATAATCGCTAAGAGGAGCATTGGTATCATCTTGATCATCTCCCCTCTCATTAGATCTCAATGCACGCCTAGTTCTCTATTGATGCAAAGGGGGGTCATCTGCAATAACATATAAAAGGGTTAAATTAAAAAGATTTTATTATAATTAAAAACATTAAAAATATTTTAAAGTATGTCAGTACTTTAAAGGCCATAATCATATAGCTCTTTACCTAATCTAGTCACATCATCAACATCGAGATCAATTTGTCTAGCCTCGGCCTCAACCTCAACCTACTCATTAACAGCGGCCTCTACACTCTCTACAGCTGTAATAAAAATTATTACATTAATCCAAACACCAATTGCAGTTAAATTTTTATTACTACACCAATCAATTTAAGATGGTGTCATCATCATGCACAGGTTGTGTACGGCCAGAATCGGCAGGCTGCATTTCAATTTTATACGCATTCATGTTATCATTGTTTTCTTACTTAAAATAAATATACTCACTTTATGTTGGAACTTAACATCAAATAAACTAATTGGTAAATAATTAAATTTCAAATATCATCTATTTAGCTTACTTACCATGATGGATCCTGTGTGTGTATGCTAAACACCTTCATGAAATTAGGATATTTAACTATCAAATCAAAGCAAATGCAATACAAATTTAACTAAGAAATTAAACTAAAATCCATGACATCTCATGGTTCTCTAATCAGATGTGGTAAGTAGAGCTCTCAACTTAATCTCCACTAGTGACACTTCTAAAATGAGAAAATATGATGCTACAAATGCTTATTCTAGCTCACTAACTCTCAAATTGATACAAAGATAATTCAAATGCTCTTGATTGCTATGAAATTGACTATAATAAGGATGCTTTGCAAATGAATTTTTAAGATGAATATTGCTCTCAAAATGCCTCATACTTATAGTAAATTCCCAAGGGTAGGGGGTAGAGTGAAGTAATCATGATTTAACTTTGGTTGAGTCAAAAACTTTGCAATGTTCATAAATGGGGGGACAATTTAAATGTTTGTCTCAAAGCTTTGGACAAAAGGACAAAATTGAGTGGTTGAGATTGAAACTTTAAAATGAGTGATTGAGATTCATCCTTTTTGAGTGATTTGTGTCTTTTTGTCCGCAATTTTCATTGGTTGTTCAACTTTGTTGAAAGATATTAGGATTTATTAAATTCAATTAGTTAATTAAATTTATCCATGTAAGGGAATAGGTTCATTTTGATTTTTGATTAAACAACTATACAATTAATTGATTAAAATCAATTATGTAGTGCTTTTCACCCCTTTAAGCTTTGATTTAATTATTTAATGTCATCATTTGATTTTTAATTTAATTTATTTTGTCCAACTTTGATTTAAATAAATGTCCATTTTTATGAGAATTAGTGCATTTTGATGATTTTGAGCCATTTTATTGATTTTAAAGCACTTGCCCATTTTTTAGTGTCTACAATTGCCCCTCTTTGAATTGATGTGCGAAGAACATTGATTCAAAGACTCTTTTAAGTCCTGATCACTTTTAGGTCTTGATTTATTGATTTGTTGATTTACCACTGATATGAAAAATTTTTGATATGCTACCTGATATGATTTGATAAACTGATATGCCACTGATAATGATTCCAAAAAATTTGATGCCCCAGATTCCTTTGATGTTTGATGCCACTTTGATACTCGGATGCCCCCTCAGAAATGAAACATATTGATTACTTCATGTGGAAGATTTTGATGAAATTGTTTTGATTTTGATTAAGTCAATATGTTTTCATTTCTGAAAAACATTGATGATATGCCATGATTTAGCAATTTGCCCCAGTTGATTGATAGGTTAATATAGGTCAAAGTCAAAATTTCACCTCTAAATTAGGTCAAAATTAGCTTAAATAGGTTGAAAAACCTTGATTTACTATTCATTTTCACTTTTGACTTCTGAGATTTTTCTCTGAGCTTCCTTTGATTTTCATGATGGTTGTGCCTATCAGAGAGCATTGGTTCGAGAGGAGTCATCGGTATCAAAGACCACCTTACTATGGACCTCCAGTGAGTCATTACTAATTTCCTTTTTGCATTTATTGCTTGTTTATAGCATTTATTGCATTTTTCCATGTTCTTGTATTTTTTATTTTGCAAAATCATGCCTAGGAATAGTTAAATGCCATGTAGTCCTGTTAAGTCATGCATCTGCGCTTTTTACTCACACCTCCACATAGTAAAGTATCACCTAAGAATAATAAACTCTCGCCTGATAAAAATCTTTTTTCGCGTAGCATTGGAATTTTCATGCCAATTTCCATACGTTTTCATGCGTATGAAACCTTAGTTTTAAAATGATACCTAGGCTCTTTAACATTCTACCTAGCATTGTGAAGTGACGTGTAAATCATGAAATGACACCTGGTAAGAATAAAGTACCACATAATAGATTTTATGCATTGTGTAAGGTAAAATGTCACGTGGTAATGGGCAAATGACGCCTGCAGGTTTTTGAAAAATTTTCAAATTTCTAACTTGATTTTCTAATTTAAAAATTTGATGTCATCAACTAATCATTTAAATTCCAAGATAGTTTAGGTCTATTGTAGTTTAGCAAAACAATTGATTAGGATATCAGGATAGTGGTACCAATGAATGGTTGATTATGTCAATCTGGTAGGATAGATCTGATAGTGGGATACTGATAGGTAGGACTTGATTGATCAGTGTGAAAATTGATATTGATAGGTAGGATTGATGCTTCATTCTCAGGACACAGAGACACGAACAAATGGTACTGGGTTTGATTAGTTTGATATGTTTGATTCTTGATAGACTGATTCTGATTGACTTAGGATAACTCATTGATATGGTATACTAATATGATTCCTTTGATTTGCAAAACAAGCACATTTCCATAGATTATATATATGAACCGTCACTTCCTAGGTGATTGATTTAGGTCAGGCTCTGACTCCTGTAGAGTATCAATTTATTGAGTTGTGTGGTCTTAGTTTCCTCTTGGACATCCTACGGTTTCAGCTGAACCGTGGTTTACTTACCGCAGTGGCAGAGCGATGGCACTTTGACCACAACACATTCCACCTTCCATTCAGAGATATGACTATTACTTGGGAGGATGTATACAGATTGTTATGATTCCTTGTCATGGTGAGATTGTGTATTATGATTATGTCTATGATAGCACAGTTTGCAGATGAGTGTTTGGAGACAACACTATTGATCATGATACTATCACTTGGGCTTAGTTTGCTTCATTCCCTACATTGGTAGCGGTACTTGGTGCTTTGATTAGTGGTTTACTACTTCTCGACCGTTGAGGTCATGGTTTCTCAGTTGGATGGGGCAAGATACTCGACGATCTTCTTGCATAGCCTCGATGCTTTGATTGGGGCTCATGTGTGTTGGCAAAGCTTTACCATGATTTACATGAGGTTATTTATAGGGAGAGTGCTTCGTTATCGACAGGTGCAGTGATTTTGCAGTTGTGGGTATGGGAGCATCTTCCCATTACTAGACCAGTTTCAGATAGGATTCGGTGGTGCGATTTCCCTTATGCCTTTCTGTATAGCGGTATGGTTCTCCATCATCATCTGGACAAGATTGAGTATTGGCACTGGTAGATTGATGATCTTGATCAGGTTCAGTGGCGGCCATACATAGGATGTGAGCACTGGAGGGAGGACAATGATGAGCTCCCCTATATGTTTGCACCTCGATGGATGATCGACACGTCTACTACCATTATTGAGCATTTCTACTTTGGTCAAGTTTCTCGTCAGCATGGTAGAGTACAGGATATGCCTCAGGGTACATCACTATATGCTAGAGTCCAGGTGGAGAGATCCATGTGGGGTCCTCAAATTGATTATCAGTTTACTTGTGATCAGATTGCTTAGTTGGCCTACTATAAATGGGAGATGCTTGGGGGTATTGTTGATTTTGGTGTGTCTCATGAGTTTTGAGACTGGTGGGCTCAGAACATATTTCCTAGATTTATAGATCCAGCAGAGCCTATCCCAAGTCATGATGAGAGATTTGAGGGTGATGATGATGACAGAGGTGATGATGGGGATGGTGGGGGTGGTGGTAGGAGGAGACATCAAAGGTGATGAGCATAGAGAGGATAGAGAGCTCCTTAGGTCATTGGGTGAGGATGAGATGGGCCACAGGTGAGAGGTAGACATGCTAGGGATAGAGCTAGGGATGACAATGCAGCTAAGATTGTACGTCCTAAAGAAGCAGGTGATAGGCAGTAGAGACGTTAGAGATATCAGAGACAGTAGAGACAAGTTCATGTAGAGGCTACTAGATAGATTCCTAGTGGTATGGATCCATTAGTTCAGTTATAGAGAGTTGCCTTAGCACAGTAGGATCAGGCTCAGGTACAGTAGGATCAAGTTCTGGCATAGCAAGTGCCTCCACAGGTTCAACATGTAATACCCCAAAAATGGGCTATAAGTTCATTAATCTCCTACATCTTCAATTCGAACAAAATCGACATCAAAGTCCTAACCTAAGGCACATCTAAACATCATCGAATCATAATTGATTATCTTAAATTTTGCATCGGGGAATATTCCTAGTAATATTCCTAATTATCTTAATTATCTTTAATTTTATAATTATTTGGCAATAAATCACATTTATCCTAAAGTTTGATTAATTGAATATTTTCATATTTAATTAATTAGATTTAATATTTGCCACTTAATTATGTAATTAAATTTAATTCTATCTATTATTAATTGTATTATTTAATTTTGACAATAAATCAAAATTCCTATCTTTAATTGATTAAATTCTTATTTAATTAATTAAAGCATGTTGTCATTATTTAATAATATAATTTTTAATAAAAGTTTGAATAAATAGTTAATTAACCCATAAATTAATTATTTATTTTTAAAAAATCAGTTGAGTTGAGGATAAATCACTTTATTTGTTTATTTAATTCTTAATTATTATGCATATTCAAAAGAAACAGTTAAACTCCAAATCAGAAAATCAATGCAAGTTATTGACTTTTTGGAACTCAACATCCTTTTGGAGTTCAAAACGCTGATCTAAACTCTAATTTGAGTTAAAAAGCTGTTTTTGCATGTTTTTGCATGATTTTGAGAATTAACTATCTTTTATGATCAGATAACTCAAAAATCAAGATGAGTTAATTTGAGTGATTTATGGCTTTTATTCATGCACCTCCAAAGCCCTGGATTTCTATAAAAACAAGGCTTTAGCTCTTCACAAATCATCTCATATTTTGCACAATCACGCTGGAGAATTGGAATTGAAGAATCAAAGCTCTTGCGAATCGGCATTTTTGTGAGATCAATCTTATTTTTGCATTCATATTTCATATCATTGTTAGATTAGCATAGCATATCAGTTTTCAATAGCATTCATATCATATCAGTTTTTATCATTCTTATTGCATAAAAAATATCAAAAATATAGATTAATTGCATTCAATTTCATATCCATCTTTTGCATTCAAATCCTTCATTTAGGTGTCGTCTAGGTCACTGATCTCGATTACAATCTGAGAACATCAATCTCGCACCTATTAGAAGGCAGTAAATCGCTTGGTTAGATTAGATTTCAATTTTGCACGATTTGGATTATAGCTAACCTCTAATGTTTTACTGAAGTGTTGTGTCTACAGATCAGGTACAATTTTCACACACACATTTCTGGCGCCCACCATGGGGCCACCCACCTTTGCATGTTGGTTTTGATTTTTTTTTGGGAGCTAAAACCCCAAAGTTTCAAAGATTTAATTTTATCTCCCAAACGGCTTGAAATTTTAATCTAAAATTTTTTTTTCAGGTTGCGGACATGTCATGGAAGCTACAGTAAAAAATTTAGAATTTTCTGAGATGTTTTGAATTTTTAATAATTTTTTCTTGAAATTCCGGAAAAAATTAATATCTGACGCAAATCAGCATATTTTTCGAAAAATTTTATATTTTCGGAAAGCTCTTTAAATTCTACAGGGGATCCATTCTTTGTGTTTTAAATTTGGACATGATCTCATAGCTCAAATAGTCAATTTACAAAAACTGGTCTGTTTTGATAAAATGGGTCTCTAGGGCACAAATGAAGAGGTTTTTCTAAAAAATTTTGCATTTTTGGAAAGCTCTCTGTTTTTTAGCAGGGGTCTCTATTTTGAATTTCTATTTTTGTGGCCAAAATCATATCAAAAAAATTAGATCTTGTTGACTAGGTCAAATGCAGCAAAAAAAATAAAGTTTTGTGATGGGTATGCACTTATTTTTTTTACATGGTTCAATGAATGATATGAGTTGTCATTTGGGTTGATTGCTAGTTATTATTACTGATAATAATTGATTTTTAGAGCTAACCCTATGGTTTTCATAAGTTGAATATATTTTGCATATCTTGTTTGCTTGTTTGCTTGTTGGAGAGTTCATCACTTGCTTGCATGGAAAAGCTCAACAAAAATTGCTAAAAATCAAGTAAAATCTACTAAGCGCGTTGCAAGGATCCCAGGTATTCTTCTTCATCTAATAATATTTTGATTTGGGACTTAAAATAAATCTCTTATGTGTCAAGCTTGTGTGCATCTTTTCATGCTTTTGATCTATTTCTACACACTTGCATAATTGATACTAGGTTGTGAACCCTTAAGGATTCATTAAGTAGTCTTAGGATACTTGTGATTGATCTTGATTGCTATCTTGGGTTATTGGACTCGCTAATCCGCCGGCCCCTCATTTCCGCCCCGTGGTTGCAATCTCAGCGCCATAAAGGGGAGGGGTCAACAGGACAGAAGCGTTAAATGTTCCACTTGGCAACCCTTTTGTGCTTTTAAGAACTCCCTTGTTTTCTAAGTTGTGGACTCATTTTTAGCTTGTGTGAGGTGTTAAGTGTTCCACCTTGTGGACTCATCTCATATTCGCTTTAAACGTTAAGTGTTCCTCTTTCTACTTTTTGGATGCTTTTGGTAGATTTGCTTTCGGAACATACATCTGTGCTCACATAGTAATTAGGCCCTATGAACACTATTTGTGATTCTTGAGAGATTGGATTCCTAGCGAAATCCTTCTTGACGATAGAATCCTTGTAGGTAGGGAGGATACTTAGTGTGTTTCACATTCAACTTAGTTAGTGAGTCTTCTCTTATTGATCGACACATTCTCTCTCCGGAGAGGTTGATAGATCACGTGGGGTTGATATCACGAGCTTTGGTGAATCAACTTGGTTAGTGCATCCTCTCTTATTGATTGATACATTCTCTCCCCGGAGAGGTTGATAGATCACGTGGAGTTGATATCACAGACCTTGGTGGAACAAAACTTTGTCTTAGCGTGTCGGATTAATCTGCTTGCTTTGTTTGGGTTAAAAGTGAAGAGGTGTCAAAACCTTGAATCTGGAGCCAAGTCCCCTTGTGGTATACTATTGTGAGTCATCTTTAGAGAGGGTTAACCATAGCGGATAATCCCTTCACAGGGCAAACTGCATTGACGGAACCTCAAGCGGTAATAGCCATTTTCGCCATGGTAGTGACAGCCGCTATATAAATGTCCTTGTGGAAGAAATCTCCACGGGTATGGTTCATTGTTGGGTTGTCAGATCTCCCTAGCAGCTCTTGAAGATTAAGTTCTCGGACTGTGTCAAAACCCTGGTGCGCCGGGATTGGAGTTCACCCCTTTGAATCATAAAAGTTGCAGAGTCAAACCATTACTAAAAACCCTAGAGAGGCCAATTTTTCACTTTCAGGTATATGTGCGTTATTGCAAAATTTTTCAGAACATACACAATTAGTACTCTTAGGGATTAGCACAATTTGGTCACTTGATTGTTCATGCGCAAGGTTGCTTTTGCCCTTGTTCATTGTTTTCAGATGTGCTTGGAATCACTTGCTTGCTATTCTACGTGCTTGTTTATCTACTTGGCTTTTAAAAATGATCAAATCTGGTATAACTTTCAAAATCTGGACAATACAATTTGCAAACAATCCAAAACTGAAGACCTTACATTTTGCAAAAAAATTGACGTAAAATCTTTCTGGAGTCAAAAGTCATTTCAGGAAGTCAAAAGTCGTACGAGTTTTGTCAAGTGTCATTTCAGTATTACCCAACTGTTGTATGAGTTTAGCAAATGTCATTTCATAGACTACCCAGTGTCGTATGAGTCTGCAGAGTGTCATTTGGAAAAATTTGAGAGAGTTGTTAGAAATTGTCAAATTGCAAGATATCCAATGTTTCCAGCCTAGTTCCAGAATCTGTCAAAAATATCATTGTGTCAGGAATAGAGCAATAGCTATTGAGAATCAGTACACATGTCTCAAAAAATCAGTAAACAAGAGGAAGAAGCTCTGATCGCCACTATAATGAAACAGATACATGCTATGCAAGTCCAGCTTGACAAACTTGGGAAAGAAAAGGAACCTCTATACTCTTTTCCATTTGATAAAGACTTGTACATGTCACCATGCCCCCGAAAAAAAATTGAGCAATATGATACCTCTTCCACGGAGAGTGACACATCTAGCTTTGAAGACTATGATGACTATGATGACAGAAAATGTAATGATACTTATGACACCTCTGTTCCTAAGAGTCCTCCTCATCGTTCATTCCTGCTTACTACAAATGGGCAATCACATTGGATAGATCGTGATGGTGATCCATATGATTCTGATTTTGAAAGATATTTTGATGGCTTTTGTGGACAATACCTTGATGATGATCCATCTACTACTGCTGAGGACTATAAAATACATCATGCTAGCTTGAAACGTCAATACTATAAGGATCTCTCCTCTCAGAACTCTCCAGCTGAAAATAAAGATTACACTCTCAAGCAAGATCATGTTAATGTTGAACCTTTGTCTGGTGATGGTTCCCTTCCATCCCCTACTTCCTCCAATACCCATACATTTCCTAAAGCTTCCGAGTCTTTCAAATCTTTCACAGAACCTTCATCTGACACAAGCCTTGATACTTTTCATGCGATTCCCTATAGTTATCCTCCAGGGCTACCTCTTAAAGAAACTCAAGCTAACCTTCACTTGGCTGCAAAGACTTTCAATAATGATAAATCTAAAGAGCCTAAGCCTTCATATGCTATAATCCCTACTTCAGCTAGTCCTCCACCATCTCTTCCAAAGTCATCCATACAATCCCAACATGCTTCCTTGTCCTTAGAAGTGGCTCCATGTCAAGAGGACTCTAAAAATGATAAAGAAAAGAACATAAGGAAAGATCAAGATCAAGAAGCCTCCATGTCATCCACTCCTTTTTCTAATGTCTCTTATCCACCTCAGGGTTCTTTTGATCCTGTACCCCCTTTTTCATACATTCCACCATGTCTTAAGTCTTCTCTTAAGCAAGATCAAGCTACTACTTACACTAATGAGCTTATTGACAATCAAAATGACCTTACTACGCTTGCACTTTCCAAAGATGATACTTCCATTAAGGTTGGTAAAAATGGTGTTCCTTCCAATGTTAAGCCTATTGAAAAACAAGAGAAAAATTATGCACTTGTGCTATCCAAAGATCCTTGTCAAGATCAAAGTCTTCCATCTTCTTGTTCTACCACTCCATGTTCACTTCCACTTTCTACTCTTCCTAAGTCTTCGCAAGCTTTGAATGATCCTATCAAAGAAAATGCTCTTATTCAAGATGTTCATGATTTTCTTGAAAATTCTAATGGTCACTCTAAAGATGCTGATATCCTTGGTTGTCATATAGATGCTGATGAACTTATTGATTATCCTTTTGCGTCTTCCACTTCCATCCTTGGACCTCTTCCACCACTACAAAGATCTTCATACCTTCCTTCCATCTTGGGTCCCTATGTCCCTTCACTTTCCCCTCCTAAATCTCCTAATTTTCCATCCATCTTAGGTCCTTACATACCTCCATCTCCCATCTTTCCTCAAGATCAACATAGATGCATACCCTTGAATCCTTTTCATCCACCCACCCATCTAAACCAGTCATATCCTCCTCCTTCTTCCACAAGTCCCAAGTCCTATGGAAGTAACTTGAATGTTCAATACAAGAAAAAGAAGCAATACAAGAATCCATCAAAAAAAGATCACCATGTCTCCTCTAATAGACATGGAAGCATAAATTCCAAAGAGATATCTAAGAAAAAAACTACAAGACAAGTATGGGTTCCAAAATCTATCATTGAAGATATTATCTCTAGATCATCAAAAGGAAATAAAAAGCCTACGACTATATGGATTCCAAAGTCTCTCTTGAAAGAGTCTGGTGTTGAGAAACAAGTGAAGTTGACATTCAAGCTTCCAAAGACTTCCACTTCATCTCCTTCCAAAACTATTCTTCCATTCCATGTGCCTAAACCACAACCTCTGCTATCCATTCGCCATATTCCTTCAGGTATTCCTTCATTCATGATTCCTCCATCCTCTCACCACCCTTCAAGGTATGTGTTGACGTTGATCTTGCCTTCCTTTCCATCTACCCTTTCACAATCCTTCCATTCATTAACCTTCTACCTTCTATCTTTTTTCCTCATTTTCCTATTCCTCCTATCTTCCAACCTCACTCGCTTTACATAAAACCCTATCCTCCATTTTTCTCTTCCATGTTCCTTTCCCTATCAGCATCTTTGAGCATATCATTTTGAATCCTTGGCATATCATGGTTTATCCTTTCAAGGAGCATTATCTAAAAAGTTTGCCTTCTTCCAAAAAAAAATAAAAAATAAAATAAATTGAAAATGTGCCTTGGTGAAAACTTGGAAACAGGTGCCTTGGTAGCAAAAGTAAAGAGAAATAAATTCATCCTATGGTGAAAACCACTCCCTTGTGGCACCTTGGATAAGTACCATGATGAAAACCTGGCAATCAGGCATCATGTGTAGTTCTTCTACATATTTCATCCATTCCATCTTCTCTCTTTGATCTTGACAATGTTGATCTATACACGAATATTTGGCTATTTTATGAGCTATCTTATGGTGACCTTGTTTTCATTGCTTCCATGTTTAGCCTTCATATCCATCTTCCTCCATTCATTTTCACCTATCGCTATCCTTTTCCCCTTTGGTCTTGATCTAATAAAAAAAGAAAGAAAGAGTAAAACATAGTGCTATGAAGCCTCTTGACATGTCTACTCCTTTGGATTGCATTCTTTCCTACTCTTGCACTACGCTTTTGTGACTTATCCTATACTAGCCTTTCATTGCTTGTCCAAATGCGCTTTACATGACAATTTTTCCCTAGCTTGGGTATTCTTGAGGAGTTTTCCCTTGAGGATTTCTTCCCTTCATTCTCCTTCATTCTCTTGTCTTCCATCTCTTCCACTAGCTTGCCAATCCCTCTTGTTCTCCACCTTGCTAGACATTGGGACTGCACGATATGATCTTGCTTGGGAGTTTGCAATAGGAAAATATGCTATCAAGTATATCCAGTATCAGAATCAGTATCAGAATAAGTATCAAAACAAGTATCAGAACCAGTATCAGAATTAGTATCAGAATCAGTATCAGAAAAAGTATCAGAACAAGTATCGAAATAAATATCAGAACAAGTATCAAAACTAGTATCAAAACAAGCATTAGAACAAGTATCAGAACAATTATCAGAACAAGCATCAGAACCAGTATCAGAACAATTATCAGAATCAGTATCAGAATCAGTATCAGAACCAGTATCAGAATAATTATCAGAATTAGTATCAGAATCAGTATCAAAACCAGTATCAGAACTAGTATCAGAACAAGTATCAGAATGGGCCTACAAAACAAGTATCAAAACACCTATTGGGGCTACACCTTTCACTTTAGTTTATGGGTCTGAAGCGGTACTGCCTATTGAGGTTGAAATCCCATCACTCAGAATCAAAATGAATGGACTTGTCACTGATGAAGACTACAGAGTGTCGAGGTTACAAGAACTTGAACTACTAGATGAGCGCAGACAAGCAGCATATGATCATCTCAGAGTGTATCAGAAAAGAATGTCTAGAGGCTACAACAAGAAAGTCAGACATAGAGAATTTCAGGTTGGTGATCTAGTGTTGAGAGAAAATCTTAAAAATCAATCACATCGAGAACACAAGGGGAAGTTCGAACCCAACTGGCTGGGTCCCTTTGTAATCACTGCTACTTTTGGCTCTGGTGCCTATCAACTCTCAACCACTGAAGGAGAACAGCTCCGAGAACCAATCAACGTTCTCCATCTGAAGAAATTCTACGCCTAAGGCATTCAGTGCTTGGTAAATGTCCTGAAAAAATCTTAAAAATCGGAAAAAGTCCTGAAAAAATGAACATCTTGGTGAAAACCTAGCAATAGGCGCCTTGATGATTCACAAAAAAAAAAAAAAAAATATCAAAAGTACAAAAAAATTGAAAAAATGAAAAATACAAAAAAATGAAAAAAGAAAAAAAAAAGTGCCTTGGTGAAAACCTGGAAACAGGCACCTCGGTAGCAAAAATAGAATCTCTACCAAGATGGTGAAAACCTGGCAAACAGGCACCACTTGTTCCAAAATGCTCCATCTATCAGCACAATCTTGGTCTTTCCCAGCTTTCAGTCTTGCTTTAGTTTGTACATATCTCCCGGTTTGTTCCTGCATTTCCAGTTTTCAATAAGTCGGCCTGTACACCAACCAGCTCAAGCGTTTGCATCCTATCAATATTCACACTTGGGGGCAATCAATGTCATATCCTATGGTCTCCCATGTATCTTAGATGTGTCATATCCACTCAGAGTCCTTTGTAGCTTCAAGTTGAGTCAGTCAGTCAGTCTCGTCTCCAGAAAGGATTTTGCATCAACAACAATCAAACATCAAAACTCAACTGAAAACAATCTGTGCTTTTCATGCTTTTATCTCCTTGTAGGCTTGCTGATTCGCATTGAGATTTTTGCATATTGTGTCCCTTCGAGCTCTTCGATGATGTCTTTTATAGGATTTAGAGAGTGATGATTGGGGGCATAATCTTTTCTTTGTCTTCTGCTTGTATGTGAAAATCTAACAGCTTTGGAAATTCTGGATTGAAATGGTGTCCGACTGTAAGAGCCTCTATCTCGAATTGGATGGCCATGCGTACCTCGACCATTGATACCCAAAAAAATTCAAGGATGTTTGATCTAACTATTATCTTTTTGAGTAAGTTCTTTCTCCTACTGTGAACACAATCTTGCCTAAGGATGTGAACGATAAAGGGTCACTACGGGTAATTCACATTGGATTTAGAATGATCTCTTGACTGTTTGATGTGTTTGTAATGCAAGGCGTACTCAGGTCATCACAACGTTTATGTTTTGATGCTTGTACAAATTGCTATATCAAAATGGACATGATATTCAGGTCATCCTGGCGTTTGTGCCTTGATGCTTATATTTAATCCGACATTTCAAAAACAAAATCAATATTCATATATCCATGGTTGTTTGACCAGTGGGTGTTGTATTGATTCTTGCGCATACAAATCGATATTCATATGTCTATGGTTTCATGGCTAGTGGGCATTGTATTGATTTATCTGGTTACCTAAAAGTTCAATGATGATAACAAATCGACATATGATCAGTGACTAGGTCCTAGGTCTTAGGTTGCATTTCATATTGCATGCTTCTTTGCATTTTTCATGTTTGCATGATCTCACAATGATTAAATGAACTTCAATGCTTAGATGATTCTTCAAATCGCATCTTCAAGTCTAACAAGAGCTGAATCTCACACGAAGGTTCCTCCAATGAAATAGCAAGTAGAATCCTTTTTCGGGATCAAAATTCAAATCTGAGATCATTCATATTATTAACTACTTGCATATTCGACCTTCTATCATCATAGAAATCCAGTATTCAACTCAATTGATTATCTTACATCAAACTATTGAAATTTCAACTTGGTCAACCATGGTCAACTCATGGTCAAACCTAGTCAAATTCGGTCTCCAGGACCTTCCAACGATGCAGAATGCATTCTCGGATGTAAATAACCACTTCTCAAATCAATTAACATGCTTCTAAACTATAATGCTGACTTTTCTTGTCAGATTTCAATTTTAATCCCGAAGGGGGCATGGTATTGCACATCATTCAAAGTCTGTAAATCAAATTCTGTCAATCAAATCTATCAATATCTTTCATCAGTAATCAAGACAAACAATCACGTCTAGTTACTGATTCATCAAAAGTCCTCATCGCTCGGGGCAAATCTATCATCACTTGGGGCATATCAGATTCAAGATCCATATCAATCTGGTATTCTCTTAATCTTGTAATCTGTATCAATTTTTGCAACCATCAGATCATAGTGTTCTTTCCTTGGTTCTTCGACAACTGAAGGGTTTGGATGTGATACTTGCTAGTTCTGCTAAGACAATCGAGTCTAGAACGGGTCACTCACTTCTTATCAATCCTAAGGTTCAGAATCAGGCATTTTGACACTTTTTCACAATCATAGGTTCATTTGCTGCTACAGTGAACATTATCTTTGGTCATTCAAGACCTATTATCTCCATATCAATTCAATATCAATCAACTCCTATCTCAATATCTTTCAATCGGTTTCTATCTTGAGATCGGTTTATCTTTTGAATCAGTTTCATATCTTTATCAAACACAGACTATCTTTGAACCACTGCGCTTCGCACAGTAATTCAAAGAGGGGCAAAATGTAATACCCCAAAAATGGGCTATAAGTTCATTAATCTCCTACATCTTCAATTCGAACAAAATCGACATCAAAGTCCTAACCTAAGGCACATCTAAACATCATCGAATCATAATTGATTATCTTAAATTTTGCATCGGGGAATATTCCTAGTAATATTCCTAATTATCTTAATTATCTTTAATTTTATAATTATTTGGCAATAAATCACATTTATCCTAAAGTTTGATTAATTGAATATTTTCATATTTAATTAATTAGATTTAATATTTGCCACTTAATTATGTAATTAAATTTAATTCTATCTATTATTAATTGTATTATTTAATTTTGACAATAAATCAAAATTCCTATCTTTAATTGATTAAATTCTTATTTAATTAATTAAAGCATGTTGTCATTATTTAATAATATAATTTTTAATAAAAGTTTGAATAAATAGTTAATTAACCCATAAATTAATTATTTATTTTTAAAAAATCAGTTGAGTTGAGGATAAATCACTTTATTTGTTTATTTAATTCTTAATTATTATGCATATTCAAAAGAAACAGTTAAACTCCAAATCAGAAAATCAATGCAAGTTATTGACTTTTTGGAACTCAACATCCTTTTGGAGTTCAAAACGCTGATCTAAACTCTAATTTGAGTTAAAAAGCTGTTTTTGCATGTTTTTGCATGATTTTGAGAATTAACTATCTTTTATGATCAGATAACTCAAAAATCAAGATGAGTTAATTTGAGTGATTTATGGCTTTTATTCATGCACCTCCAAAGCCCTGGATTTCTATAAAAACAAGGCTTTAGCTCTTCACAAATCATCTCATATTTTGCACAATCACGCTGGAGAATTGGAATTGAAGAATCAAAGCTCTTGCGAATCGGCATTTTTGTGAGATCAATCTTATTTTTGCATTCATATTTCATATCATTGTTAGATTAGCATAGCATATCAGTTTTCAATAGCATTCATATCATATCAGTTTTTATCATTCTTATTGCATAGAAAATATCAAAAATATAGATTAATTGCATTCAATTTCATATCCATCTTTTGCATTCAAATCCTTCATTTAGGTGTCGTCTAGGTCACTGATCTCGATTACAATCTGAGAACATCAATCTCGCACCTATTAGAAGGCAGTAAATCGCTTGGTTAGATTAGATTTCAATTTTGCACGATTTGGATTATAGCTAACCTCTAATGTTTTACTGAAGTGTTGTGTCTACAGATCAGGTACAATTTTCACACACACACAACAGTCATAGGATATGGGCCAAAGTTCACAGGCTACTCCTAGTATTGATAGTGTAGCATGATATGTTCAGTCATTGAGGATAGATATATCTACTATTGTGGGCAGACTGGATCAGGTAGCTCTTTTGATGCAGCAGTTTATGACTCATGTGACTTCAAGACCTAGTGTAGCGAGCACTTATGAGGCTCCTCCTTCATAGGATAGACAGAATGGCAAAGGTCTAGATGGATCAGGTATTGGGGATGGATCAGGTGTTGCTATGGGTTCTTGATGTTTTGATGATAGATTTACTATTTTGTTGATGTCGCTTGTATCACATTTCATGATGTTTGATCAGAACATTGATGTATCACTTTCATGATATTGTATCTTGATATACTAATGTATTGGATCATTTGATGTTTGATGAACACTTATATGATGATATACCTCCTTGATTCTCTTGATGAGTTTGTTATGAGATTATCTTTATATGCAACTATATGATGTTTATGATGCACTTTCCTTTGATTATGCTATGGATGCAACATATCTCATTTATGATATAGATAGATGAATGCATTGATGTATGAATTTTTGATATGTTTTTTCTATTTTTAAATGTATGGATGCAAAGTGTTTTATGGAAATGTGAATATGAATGCCCCTATGTTTTTTATTGATTTTGTTAATGTATGCAGTTCTATCTGTAATTATATGTATGCAAATGATGTATGAGTAATGAATCTTTTTCTTTCTTTTCTAATATATGGATAATGAATAATGATTAATGTTATGCATGAATACAAAAGATAACCTCATTTTTTTATTGATTGATATTCAAGGAAAAAGACGTTTGATTTGAACCCCCCATTTCTTTAATGTTTTGACTAACCAAGATTATTACTATACCCCCTTGTCCTTGGAAAAATAACCACAAATAAATGCAATTAATCTAACATGATAATGCAATGCAATGCAACTAAGTGTCACTAGCTTTTAGCAAATAAATGCCATAGAGATAAATTTTCATCATTGAGCAATTTGGGACTGGAAAGAAAGTACAACCATCACTGACCACATCATGATGATATGAATATCACTTTTGTATCACTTTTTGGTAACCTTTTTGGAAACTAGTACAACCCTCACTAGTTGGATGACCAAACTATGGGAGTATGAATATCAGTTTCAACGGATTCAATGTTGCAAGGGGATTTTGGTATTTAAGATATAGAAGATCTAAATAGACAAGGTATCTATTTGTGTAAACAAGCAAAGGTTAATCCTTCATCTTATGGGACAGTCCTTGATGGTTCTTTGATGACCATGTCATTAGACAAATTCTCATAGGTTGATGAATCTTCCTTAAAATAGTCACTCAAAGGCAAGAAAATATCATGTCTCTATCATGACCAATCTAGCCAAAACATCATCGATTAGCTAAAAAGATGTGATAAAATTCAATTCCCTAAAGATTATCAAAAAGAAAGCTTCAAGTGTTTTGCAATGTTTCATGATTTTCAAAAGGAATTTCCAAGTATTTTGATCTTTAAAGTGTTTGTCAATTTTTAATCCTGATTAATAAATTCAATGAAGGCTCAAGGATCAAGTTGTAGGATCAAATACTTAGGTGTGAACAATGATATCTATCAAAGGTTCATGAAAATCTCTCTCTGAAGCTCTGATAAGTCTCTCTCTGATGCGACCAAATGTAGCACTATTGAGTCCATTTGGTACCAAATTTCCAATCCTCTTCTACCCCCAAGTGATAAATGTGATCCTATGATGAACTTAGGTCCATAGGAAATGCAATGATGTGATTGAAGGCTTTATTATGACTATGCACAAATGACGGATGCAATGAAGGTTTACAAGTGAGATGGTGGAAATGCAACATGTACACATGCAACTAGGAATGACTTAAGGGAATAAAAGGCACTTGATTGCCAAGTTTTCACCTTTTGGGTCTTTTTCTTCTTTTTTTGCTACCAAGGCACCTATTGCTAGGTTTTCACCAAGCACTTTTTCTTTTTCAATTTTTTTGTATTTTTTCTTTTTTCATTTTTTTTCTTTTTCTTTTTTTTCAAATTTTTTTGGTGTTTTCAAGATCTCTTTGACTATGTACAATAAATATGATGCTCCTCATCTGATACTCTTTATACTCTTTCATCTACCTCATGTATAGAACCTCTTTAGATGTATACTATTGATAGGCTCTTGTAACTCATCTCCTTCACAATATGCTAACTTATAGGTTCCCGTTCCAAATGAAGACACAATGATGAACAGACCAAGCCAATTTGCCTCCCATTTTCCTTTCTTCTCTCTTTCAACTTGATTCTTTGGGTTTTCTCTTAACACTAAGTCTCCTACTTGAAAGAATCTTGGTTTGATATGCTTATTGTAGTTCCTTGAGATTTTGTTCTGATATACTTTCAAGTGTTCATAGGCTTGCATTTGGTGTTCTTCTAGAAACTATAATTGTTGAAGTCTAGCAAATCTATAGTCTTCATCTATTATCAACCCTTGCAATGACACTCGTAAAGATGGGCTCTCAACCTCCAATGGTAGAATAGCCTCGGCTCCATAGACTAATGAAAATGGTGTGGCTCCCGTAGGTGTTTGAATGCTAGTTCTATAGGCCCATAGTGTCGGGTTAATTTGCACATGCCAATCTCTTCCTGACTTATTTACCAATCTCTTCAAGATTTTCAAAATGTTTTTATTTGTAGCTTCGGCTTGTCCATTTCCTTGAGGATAATAGATGGATGAAGAGTGATGTGTGATATGGAATGTGCCACAAAGTTCATCCATGTCTTTGTTTTTGAATTGCTTTCCATTGTCTATGATTATGGCATGAGGGATACCATATCGAAAAATGATGTGATTCAAGATGAACATGGAAATTTGTTTACCTATAGCCATGATCAAAGGAACTACTTCTATCCACTTAGTGAAATACTCCATTGCGGTGATGATGTACTTGTGCCCATTGGAAAATGGTGGATATATGATGTTGATCAAGTCAAATCCCCATTGATAGAATGTCCATGGTGTAACAAATGGGTGCAATTCTTGTGCCAGTGCATGTATCATGTCACCATGGTATTGACATTTGCTGCATATTTTGATGAAGTGACAAGCATCTTTCTCTAAGGTTTTCCATAAATACCCTAAGTGAAGGATCTTCTTGGCTAGGTTTAAACCACTTGAGTGTGACCTACAAATGCCCTCGTGAACCTCACATAAAGCTAACTTAGACTCCTCTTCCTCTAGACATCTAAGTAACGTCCTGTCAAGACCCTTGCGATACAATGTTTCAGAGAGGATTATGTAATGGGAAAATTTGGCGTATGAAATTTCATTTTTGGGCTCGAGATTGGTCTAAAGGTAGCACTTGGTCTTTGAGATAGGTATATATAGGGTTGTACCAAGGTGAGTCAGGTCCATGAAGTAGGGAAACAATTTGGGTGTTGGGAAGGTCAAATTTCAGTTGTGCTAACTCTTCCACCAAGAATTTGTACTTCTCATTTTGATCTAGTTTTTGAAGTAAGGAAGCCAAGGTTTCCATTGCGTCAGCTTCTCTATTCTTCTCTCTTGGAATTTTCTCAAATGTTATCAAAGCAAAGTACTTTTTCCAAGCATCAATCATAGCCTTATATAGCATTAATTTTTCATCTTTGGAATTGTATTCATCATTGACTTGATTGATTGTTAGTTGAGAATCTCCATATACTTGTAGCTTGGTAATGTTCCATTCTAAAGCCATCTTGATGCCAATGACTAAACCCTCATATTCTGATATATTGTTTGTGCATGGGAACAAAAGCTTTTAGGACTTGGTAATAGTGTACCCTTGAGTGGTAATCAATAATATACCAGCCCCGGAACCTCCTTGTGTATATGAGTCGTCGAAGTACAACTTCCATGTCTTTGCTTCTATATTTACAATTGTGGAATCCAGAAATTCCACTTGAATGGTTTGTGTAGAAGTCAATGGATTTTCAGCTAAGTGATATGCTATCACTTGTCCTTTTATTGCCTTCCTATCCACATACTTGATGTCGAACTCACTTAATATCATGACCCATTTTGGTATCCTACCCGTTAAGGTAGTTTTGCTTAGCAAATACTTTAGAGGATCAATTTTGGCAATTAGTTTCACCTTGTGCATCAACATATAATGTCCAATTTTTGGGAAGCAAAGACAACTTCTAAACAAGCTCTTTCCATAAATGTATATTTAATCTCATATTTGATCAATGTTCTAATCAAATAGTAGATTTCTCTTTCTTTTCCTTGCTCATCTTCTTGCGCCAAAAGAACTCCTAGAGATCTTTCGATGGAGGATATGTACATCAGCAATGGTTTTCCCTTGATTGGTGGCATTAAAATGGGCAGATTTATTAGATAAGTCTTCAATAAAGTGAAGGCTTGGTCACATTGTTTATCCCACATGAAAATAGTATCTTTTTGTAGCAACCTTGTGAATGAATGACATTTTTTGGCCAATTGAGAAATTAACCTTCTTATGGATTGTATCTTGCCTTGGAGAGACCTCATTTGGCTTATGTTCTTTGGAATCTCCATATCCATTATTGCCTGGACTTTTTCTGGATCCACTTCAATCCCTTTTGGTGAAACTATATAGCCTAACAATTTGTCAGATTGAACACCAAAGGCACATTATTTTGGATTAAGCCTTACCTTAAATTGTTCCAACCGGGTGAATATCTTTTTCAAAATTTGTAGGTGATCTTCTCTTTTGTGTGACTTTGCCAATATGTCATCCACATAATCTTCTAGAAATGTGTGCATCATATCATGGAAGATAGCGGCCATTGCCCTTTGATATGTGGCTTCAGTATATTTAAGGCCGAAGGGCATGACGTTCCAACAAAAGGTACCCCAAGGGCATGTAAAAGTTTTCTTCTCTTGGTCTTTGGGTGCAATTTTTATTTGATTATATCTGCTAAAACCATCCATCAATGAGTACATAGAGTGACCCATTGTCAAGTCAACTATTGCATCTATGCTCAAAAGTGGGAAGTCATCCTTAGGACATGCAAGGTTCAAGTCTCTAAAATCCGTGCATACACAAATGGATTTGTGGTGCTTGGTGACTGGTACAATATTAGATATCCATTCAGCATAGGCTATTGCTCTTATAAATCCCACCTTCAACAATTTTTATAATTCTGCCTTGACTAAGAGAGCTACATGTGGGTGCATTTTCCTCAACTTTTGCTTGACAGGCTTAACCCCTGGTTTAACATTCAAATGGTGCATAATGAAGTCAGGATCTAGTCTGGGCATGTTGGCATAGGACCATGCAAAGTTCACTTGTTGTTCTTGGAAGAACTTGATAAAATCCTTTCTTTCTAAAGGTGTAAGTGATGCAGCCAAGTGTATAAATTTTGGATCCAATTATGTCCCAATGTTGACCTTTTCTGTTAGCTCTATGAGAATAGGTGATCTTTCTTCCTCGTGCTCAGGTAGGGTATCCAACCTCTCTTCCTTTGGTGCCACAGTTGGGTTTTCACCATAGGCAACATCCTTTATCTTTACTTTTTTTTGTTCTAGTGCTGCCACATAGTGGTTTTCATCACTAGAACTTTTCAATTTTTTATTTTTATTTTTTCATTTTTTTCTTTGGATTAAGAGATTGGGCCCCCGCTGCTTCTATCATGTTTGGTTTGAATTCATTTGTGAAAGAGGGCTTAGCTACATTAAGGTATTGGTTCATTGCTTGGTCATCTGGAAAATAGAGTAAGTCGCTTGGTTCGTTTAGGTCCTAATCAATAAGGTTGGGGTTTATCAAGGATAAGGTTTCATTTGGAAAAGTATCATCAATTGAGTTTATGGACATGACTTCATTGGAAGATTCATACATTATATCATTTAGATCTATAATGTCAGCTTCCTTGAGATGGTCCATGGAAGAAGGATCAAAGTCCTCTTCACTTGAGTCCTCAATGACTTCTACAGGAAATAAAATGGGAAATACAACCCACGGATTAATCCCAATGTTTGAATCATCTTCCTCTAAGGGGTCCCAAAATTCCTCTATCCATGTTTGATTAACAGGTGCTTGTCCTATATTAAGTTCTTGTATATTAGGCTCTTCATTAGCTTGAGTTTACTGCTTTGAAACCTTAGCATAAGTATGTATGGTGACTACCTCTTTATCATGACATGATTCATCAAATAAAGTATCCCATTCATAATCCCGGGAGTCACCACTATCCACATTAGATTCCAATGTGTTTACTTGAGGATATGAATCATGCATTGGGCTGGAGCTTTCTCCTTTGTATTGGTAGCCTACCCCTAATCTTTCTTCTTTTTCCCTCCAAGCAGGTTCAATGGGCTCTATTAAACCTCTATTTCTTCGGCCTAAGGGTCCTCTTCCCTTGTACCCCATTTTTTGCATTATCTCAAATCCTTTCCCATATTGACTAGTTTGAATGTTAATATGTTGGATTCTTTCTATGGGAGTACTTGAGGTATCATCTTCATCATGATAAAGCCATTGAAGGACTTCATCTTCCTCTTTGTCAAATGCTTCCTTGTCACTTTCTCTCATGAAGTAAGAGTTATACTTATGAGGTAGGTGTTCTTTTGATGGTTTCCCATGCATTCTAGGAGATGTGGGTAAGTCAAATAGGGAAACAGAATATTCCCCTACTCCTTTGGAACTGATTTTACATTATTTTTCAAATGTATCCATCATCTCACTCATTTTTTTGTAATTGTCCTTTTTAGCTTTATCCTTTTCTTCTCTGGTGGGTTTGTAAAGTACTATCTCTAATTTAGGTGCTTGATCTGAATCTTTATTTAGAGTTGGACCCTCGTGCCTCACTTTTTCCTTTCCCTTAGTTGATGTCGTTGAGCTAGCTTGAGGAGGGTTTGAAGTAGTACTTAATGTTAACATAGGATCATCCATTTTGATATCTTCAATGGTGGCTCTTTGGATAATTCCTTCTTTGTTATGGGGAATAAATATCTCATGAAGGGGTTTAAGTGCATTACAATATTGGAACAGATTTGAGTCCCCTCCAACTGTGATTTCCTCACCCATGTACAAAAATTTGATGCATTGATGGTACGTGGATGAAACCGCTTGCATTTTGTGGATCCACGGTCTCCCTAATAAAATATTATAAGTTAGTTTCATGTCCAATACTTGGAAATTTATGTCCTTTCTGACAGGTCCCACTTGAATGGGCAATACAATCATGCCTTTGGAGGCTCTTTCAGCTTCATCATAGGCCTTTATGGTGATTCTTTTCATAGGATCAATGCAGGACTCAGATAATCCTAGGGATTTGACAAGACTCAATGTGTAGATGTTAAGACTAGCTCACCCATCTATGAGAGCTCTTTTGACCCTATGTCTTTCAATCAAGACCTCTATATGCAATGGTAGATTTTGGGGATGTGTAATAGACATGTCATCCTGGTCTGAAAATGAAAGGCAATGAGGTGCAATGAGATGACCTACCATGTTTTGAAACTTCTCCTCTTCTAAGTTAGTAGGAACCTTAGTCTCTACTAGAGCTTTCTTTAAAATTTCCTTGTGGTTGGGAGATAGCTCTAATAGCTCCAAGATAGAGATTTGTGTTGGAGTCCTTTGTAGCTGATCTACCAATCTATAGGGTTTTACTACTATAGAAGATTTCTTGATCACAATGTTGGATTGCAGAGGGCCAATAGGTTTAGGATCAACCCCTTGTAGGGTAATCCTTGAAGTCTGCCCCCTAGTGATAACATTAGATGTCTCTTTTTGGGGTTGTTCTTTGATCACTATAGCATTCACAACATTATCATAGGGTAGCACAAAATTGATGTTATTGCTGCTTTGTTTCTTGCCATTGGATGATTCACCTTTGTCATGTTTATAGAAGGGTTGTTTGAAAGCCATGTGGTCTTCATTGCTTTGAGGTCCATCAATGGTGATCATACCACTATCAATCAAGTCTTGCACCATGTTCTTTAGCTACAAGCAATCATTTTTCATGTGCCCTTGAATTCTATGGTATTCACAATGGCTATTTGCACTCCACCAGCTAGGCTTTTTGAGTGGCTCATAAGGTTGAATGCTAGATAGATTAATGATGTTGTTAGCCATGAGGGTCTTTAATGCTTTTTTGAGGGGTTCACCCAAAGGTGTGAAGTTCCTCTAAGGAGTTGGTACCAAGAATTTATCAGATTTGTTACTCCTTTGATTATTTCCTTGGTTGCCACTATTAGCATTGTTGTTGAAAGGTGCCTTGGAGGCCTGGTTTGCATTGTTCACCTGATTAGGTGTTCTTGTGAGAGAAAATGGAGTCACCTTCAAATTACTAGAATCCACAACCCCATCATTGACTACTCCCTTATTTTTCTTCTTCAATCCATACCGATTATAGTTATTGGACCAATTCTTATTCTGATTGTTGTTATTATTGGAGTTATTGTTGTTGGAGTTATTCTTGTTATCTTTATACAATTTCAACTGTCCACTCTTAACCAAAACTTCTTCTACTGTTAATCCATTTTTGATGAGGTCTTGGAAGGTCTTGGGGCATTGCATTCTCAATTGGTAGTTCATCTCATTGCTCAAGCTATTGATGAATATATCCATCTTCTCCTTTTCAGGCACACTCCTAGGATACCTAGAAAATATTGTCCTCCATCTTTGTAATAAAATGAGGAATGCTTCTCCATCCTTTTGTTTAGTATTACATAATGTTATCATTATGACCTCATGTTTGATGTTATATGAGTAATGGGCCACAAATTTTGAAGCTAGTTCTTCAAAGGTTTTTATGTCGTATGGTAATTTAGAAAACCACTCCATGGCCATACCTCCTAAGCTTCTTGGGAATAGTCTCATTAAATAGGTGGTATCGTGCATGAACTCCAAGCTCAATGCACAAAACTCCCATAGGTGATCTTGTGGATCTAACATTCCTTCGTATTTTTCATACTTGGGAAACACTACATTAATCAGGAATGGTACCATGACTAGACTTTTATCAAACGGGAATGGACACAATGCTTTGATAGAAAAGGGTTTAGGAGCCCCACTTTGCTTGATTGTATCCAGTTTCATTTGAAATATCTTAAACTACTTGTTCATGGTGTCAATGGTACTCTCTTCAACTTTTGGCGGTCTAAGTTGATTAACATCATAGTCACGGGGAAGCTTAAGACCTGGCCGGGCTAGGTCCATAAAGTACTTTTCTTTATCTCTTGCCATTTCTTTTTCCATGAGTCTTATGAAATAGGGGCACTGAATGGCTTCATCAACCTTGTCATCAGTTGCATCATCGACAGTTGGTTTGGCATTAGTTCTATGGTTAGTGGTATCAATCCCTTGAGTTTTTAGATCCACCCCTCAACTATTGGCATTACCTTGATTATTTGTGTCAATACCTCCATTATTTGCATCACCTTGATTGTTTGGATCAATGCCACTATTTTTGTTATTACCCAAGCCACCATAGTACATCATGTTGTCTTCCACTTCTTGCTCGAGTGATTTTTAGGGTACTCTTGGGGTGGTAGAAGTGTCACCTGGGTAAGGAAGCTCTTGTCTCAAATAAGTCCCATCTACTTGCAAGGTTTTCTTGACGTAGTAGGATCTAGTAAAATTAGGCATGAACAAGCAACTTGGAGAATAAGAGTCGATCGTGCACCTGGTCAAATCCTTGTGAAATTTTCAAAAATTGTGTAGAACTAGGATTTACGACTAGGCTGGATGTTGGAATAGTAAGAACACAGAAAAGGGTATCTGAATATGTGATCAAAAAATTTTGAACCCCTCAGTGAATACTCGCTATTTTCCCTTTTGTGTTTCTGGGGGTCACTTTCCTAAGTGTAGGCGTGACTTAAAATATCGTATGCGTGAACTAGAATTGAGTTAGGCGGCACACTGCAGGTGTGCAGGTGGCACTTTACTATTGATAAGCATTTTTCTAGTGTTTTCAGGAATCACTTAATATATCTGAGGCATGACTGTATGGTTGATATGCATTTTTTGAACAGTCACAAGCATGACTTTACTGCTGACAAGCATTATTTCTCTATGCACAGGCGGCACTTTGTTGACCAGGTAGTAAATTTTGGATTTTAAAAATTGCAAGATCAATTTTCTGGGATTCTCTCATTTGAAAATGGAAGACAATCACAACACACACATGAATTTTTAATCATGTCCCTAAAACACACTAAAGTGTATATACTTGATCATTTTCCACAAATATTTCACAAGAAAGAATTCCAAGTAGTCTACCTATAGTCAAATTTGGCTTTTAACATTTTGGCTCTATGAGGCAGCTTACTACTTATCAGGGTTTTATTGAACAATTTTGTTCTAAACTATGCCAAGTTCTTATACCCACTTGCGAGTTTCCCACATGCATAAAAGCACGATTTGGTGCAATCCGTGAGGACTACTAGAGGAAGTGAAGACACTTGTACACAATCTAGCCACTTCCCTTTTAAGGAAAAGTGTATTTTTATTATAGTGGGCTGGATATTACCGCAGAAAAGGTAGTTGTTTCCCACTTGGGTCGTTCCCTCTCACCGTCCTCGTAAGGAAAATCTTAGGAGGTAGGCCCTCAATTGTTCTATTTTAACTAGCATGTTCATATAAAGCAAGGAAATGGAATTAAGAGAAAGTTTTTGGGAATTTGGTTCACCTAAAAGGTGAAGAGCATATCCCTAACTTTCTCTTAGTTTCCCAAACACTCAAGCAACAATGTTCTTTTTCAATCTCCTAACAAAGAGATTCTTATAATTGAGGTGTCTAGTCAATTCCTTATTTTAATTAAGCTAGATTCAATGAATGCCACAATTTAAGCAAGTGCAAGCTTGATTCGATAAATACCTTTTCCTTTGTAGCTAGCAATGGCTAGGCACTTTTTTGTGATTTTTGCCTTTTATCTTGCTTTTACTCACCTAGTGGTGATCATTGCCGCTCCCTCCTCGAACAAGTTAGTCAACAAAGCCATTCAAAATGAGGGGAAACCAAAAGAATAAAGTGAAATTGCAATTAAGTGTTATTGATAAGATTTTTCAATGAAAACTTTAACAACTTAATGTAACAAATTTCAACTTAGAGTAGGAAATTTAAGCTTGTAAGCCTCTACAACTTTGATGTAATGAGCATATAACTTTTCTTCCAAGCCTAAACTCTCTAAAATTAAAGTACTATGCAATTAATTTTCATGTTTAGCTTGTAGTCTTACCTCTTTGCTTGGTTGTGTAACTCATCTCTCTGGCTTTTGCACTTTTCTGTGTCTGCTCATTTACAGTAAAAACATACAGATAGAAAGTAAGATAATTGAATTTATCAATCTAATAGCAAATTAAAACAACAGACAGTAGGTGTCATTGTCTAGCTAATACGTGTAATTAAACAATTATCAGGCGTAACTTTAACAATAGCGAGCATCACTTTCCAGCAGCTCAAGCATTATTTAAAGTTACTCAGGCATGACAATTTATTTACTAAGCATAACAATTAATGTAAACCACGTGAGATAAGCTATTAAAAGTGGAAATTCACAAAAATTAAGCGTCAGTTAGAAGATACTAGGTGTGACTTTCTGTGCAAATTGTGTCGTAAAGGCTATGACAGGCAATAGAAGTCAGATACACATGGCACTTCTCTAGTAGTAGGCATTGCTTTGCAGTCCCGAGCATGACAATTTATCTCCCAGACATAACAATTTATCTAGTAGGCATCAGATGACTGTTGCGAAGCAGCAGAACAGTAGGCACAGGCATCATTTAATGCTTTGTAGGCGTCATTTTACCTATTTTCTACAAAAATTTTAGGTAAAAGTGAAGATACAACACAAAAAAAAGATAAAAATGTTAGAAATGAGGCTTAGGGCCCCACGATGGGTGTCATTTGTGTGTGTATGCTAAACACCTTCATGAAATTAAGATATTTAACTATCAAATCAAAGCAAATGCAATACAAATTTAACTAAGAAATTAAACTAAAATCCATGACATCTCATGGTTCTCTAATCAGATGTGGTAAGTAGAGCTCTAAGCTTAATCTCCACTAGTGACACTTCTAAAATGAGAAAATATGATGTTACAAATGCTTATTGTAGCTCACTAACTCTCAAATTTATACAAAGATAATTCAAATGCTCTCAAATGCTCTTGATTGCTATGAAATTGACTATAATAAGGATGCTTTGCAAATGAATTTCTAAGATGAATATTGCTCTCAAAATGCCTCATACTTATAGTAAATTCCCAAGGGTAGTGGGTAGAGTGAAGTAATCATGATTTACCTTTGGTTGATTTAAAAACTTTGCAATGTTCATAAATGGGGGGACAATTTAAATGTTTGTCTCAAAGCTTTGGACAAAAGGACAAAATTGAGTGGTTGAGATTGAAACTTTAAAATGAGTGATTGAGATTCATCCTTTTTGAGTGATTTGTGTCTTTTTCTCCTCAATTTTGATTGGTTGTTCAAATTTTTTGAAAGATATTAGGATTTATTAAATTTAATTAATTAATTAAATTTAGTCATGTAAGGGAATAGGTTCATTTTGATTTTTGATTAAACAACTATACAATTAATTGATTAAAATCAATTATGTAGTGCTTTTCACCCCTTTAAGCTTTGATTTAATTATTTAATGTCATCATTTGATTTTTCCTTTGATTTAATTGATTTTGTCCAACTTTGATTTTAATAAATGTCCATTTTTATGAGAATTAGTGCATTTTGATGATTTTGAGCCATTTTATTGATTTTAAAGCACTTGCCCATTTTTGAGTGTCTACATATCCATCTGTAGAACCTTGTGCACTTCTTATTCTTTCTGCCATGGCTTTATAGCCTTGTTGGATGCCAATTCTCTTGTCCTCTTCTATGAGACTTATATTGAACTCCGCGCCTTGCATTTTTGCTCGGTATCGTCAAATTTTATTTCATTGTTTCTACAGATTGTATTTTTCCTCATTTAATTCTGACAATATTAACACTTACAACTCATGGAACAAGTTTGGAATAACCACTATATCCTAGCTTGCATTTCCCATGCTTTTGTAGTCTTTCCTTCATTGCCTTTGATGTGTCAGGCAATCTATGAAGAGATTGAAATATGTTAGTTCATATAAATATTAATATTATTTAGTACACAATTACATTCTTAACAGTATCACATACCTTCTTCTATTGTCTGGTGGTGTATTTCCTTTTTTTATTTCATTTTTCTCATTCGCATCCAGAATAAGAGATTGCCACTCTAAATCAGGAATGCAAGGGGGTGCTGGTACTTCGGGTTTTTGGATAATGTACACCTATACTATTTCTTAATATACCTCAAACATAACCCAACTTTTTGAAGGAGCTTACCCTTCTCAAATGCACGAGGTCCAAATAAGTTTTTCATACTCTCTACGAGAGCATCCTTTAACTTTATATCTTGGTTTTTCCACCTTTTAAGAAAAAAAATAGTGTTAGATTCAAAAATGAAGTGAAATTACCTTTAATATAGTTTAAGAAATGGATGTAATGATAACTGTCCTAGCAATGATATGAAATCAAAATAGTGGATTGGGGTTTTAGTTCGGATATGATGTCCCACCCTGTACAGATGGTGGGCCCGAATATCCGCAAACACTCGTCACTAAGTTTACCATAAAAAACATCATTCCCTGCAAAATAATCATGGGATCATTAGTTGAAGGATATAATAGTATAAAATAATAATACAATAGATGTAAGCTTCTCATATTGAATGCAAGGTGTAATTAACATACAATTGTATAGTAAAAGAAAGGTCCAATCTTTAAAGTACCTGGAAGTTTTTATATTTTCAAGGGAACTCCTTCTTCGTCACTCACAAGCAATATGCAATCCTTCACCATTCCCATACTAGGAATACTAGTACATCCAGGAAATTCACCATCAAGTGATGCATCTCCTATTGCATAAATTGAATCCATTACGAAATACCCCTAAGAAAGAACACTTCAAGGGAAATAAGCATATATATAATGACAGAAAAAATAAAATTTGTGTACGAGTAGGTGGTGCCATGGCATCTATGGCCATGCTATGCGTTGCCGACATTGTAGGACGCAGTACATCTGAGCCTACCATCATATGAGGTGGCGATAGTAAATGATCATTGACACGTTTTGAAGAATAAGATTGTTAGAGCATAATAAAAGTAGTGATTAGCATGGACAATATTGTTAGAGTAAAAAAAAATAGTGCAACATGCGATCTACCTGAACCAGCTGCAGTATCCTCATCATGGTCGTGAGGATCAAAATTATGCAAAAAAAGCTGTAAAAGTAACACATCCGCTTATCCTCAAGATTTCCACTCCTTCCTATGTGGCATGGGTTGATCGTCCTTTGATTTCACAGAACCACATATCTAAAGAGGTATACTATAATAGTGTGGTGCAAAATTTAGTTTTCAACAGTCAACCTTTTATCCATGTTCTGGGTTCCTCCCCTTCCATATATTCGGATCAAGAGCTTCATCTCATGTCAAATAACACCATTATCTCGTTAGCCTCACAACTTATTGATGAAATTGTGGCTGAAGAAGGGATTCAATTGTAGGATTTGAGTGGTTTGAGCCTCTCTTCTATCTCAGCTATGGATTTTGACTATTCCCAGGAGTTATCTTTATCACAGTCTCCTAGCTCCCATGCTTCCTTAAATCCTGTACCCAAAGTAAAAACCCCTAGGAAAAGGGACAGGAAACCTATGGCTTCCAAAACCAGAGATGAAATAGAATTAGGTATTCAATCAACATTATTGGATTCTTTCTCCCCCATTATTAGAACAAGGAGAGCATGTTGCTCTCTAACCTCTCAATGAAGATTTTGTCTTGGAATGTCAGGGGTATAAACACCCCTAACAAAAGAGGTAGAATCAAAGGTTTATTAATTCTTCTCAAGTAGATATCATCATCCTTCAAGAGTTAAAATTATCTCTAGATTCTTATGATAAATTTATTTCCAAATGGTCTCTTTGGGATTCTTGTGTTCCCTCTTATAGTGCTTTTGGAGGTCTTCTAACCCATTGGAGTAAAAATTCTATGAAGGGTCAATTGTTGGCTACAAATCCAAACTGGTAGCTTCTAAAATTCCCTTGGTTTGATGTTACTTTCCTTTTGTTTAATGTTTATGGTCCATCTTCTCCACAAGATAAGCTCGATCTATGGGAATCCTTATCTGACCAATTCAAAAAATTTGATGATCTTCCTTTTATACTAGGTGGTGATTTTAATGCTATCTCAGCTATAGATGAAAAATTTGGAGGAAATCCTACAGCTTAGAGGGTTATAGATGAGTTCTCTTTCTTCATTGTAAATAATGTTTTATGTGACATCCCTCCCTTAAATGGTCTTTATACTTGGACTAAACACAGACCTTCTTCCCCCATTTCATCCAGATTGGATAAATTTCTTATATCATGTGATCTCAAGCTTCTTAATTTTACTTTTTCATCAAAAATTGTTGCCTCCTCGGAATCCAATCACTTCCCTATCTCTTTAAGTATAATTGTATCACCAAAAAAAAAAATTTGCATTCAAATTTGAAAGCATTTCATTCACCCACCCCCATTTCTTGTCTCTTCTTAGGCAATGGTGGGTAAGTGCTCCCTTTTGTAAAGGCACAAGGATGTTCTAGTTTTCTAACAAACTCAAATTTGTGAAGTCAAAAATTGTTATTTGGAATAAGGAGGTCTTTAAAAACATTTTTCAAGAAAAGGCAAGGATTGAAAATGATCTTGCTTTGATTTCTCATCAGATGGGTCTGAATTCCACTCTTGCTGAGAAACAAAAAGCCCTCCCAAAGTACTGGGAAATCCTCTATTCTTGAGAAGAAATCTATTGGAGAAAAAAATATCAAGAGCTTTGGCTTAAAGAGGGGGATACAAATACCAAATTTTTTCATGTTTCAACCAAAATAAGAAAAGATTCATCCATTATCCTTTCTATTAAGGATGCGGTATCAGGAGTAATTCTAAATTTTCAGCAGCAAATTAGCAATGAGGGGGTTTGTTTTTTTTTAAATCTATTAGCTCCAGTCTTACCCCAATCTAATAATAAGGTTGTTGTGGATGACCTTCTACATTCCATCCCTTCTCTCATATCAGATAGGGATAATGAACAATTAATGAATCCTTTTACTTTGGAGGCAATTCATTCTATTATTTTTTCTATGGCGTCAGAAAAGGCCCCTGGCCCAGATGGTTTTACTATGCTCTTTTTTTCAAAAATGTTGGGATGTTATTCAATTTGATTTATTGTTGGCATAGAATAATTTCATAAATATGGTTATATTCTCAAGAATTTTAATACTACCAATCTCACATTGATCCCCAAATCCAAAACTCCCAACACTTTTGCTAATTTTAGACCTATCTCTCTGTGCAATTCTATCTACAAGATTTTTACCAAGGCAATTTATCTTAGATTAAAACCTCTTATCCCTACAATTATCTCTCCCCAGCAAGGAGGCTTTGTGCTAGGTAGGGATACATCTGATGGTGTAATAGTTGCCCTTGAAGTTCTCCATACCATTGAGTCTTCCGAGATTCCTTCTTTTGTGCTTAAACTAGACATGATGAAAGCTTATGACAAAGTAAGTTGGTCATTTATCTTCAAGGTTCTTAAAAAATTTGGATTTGCAGATGCATGGTGTAAATGGATTAAGAATTGTCTTTTGGGAGCATGCTTTTCAGTTCTAATTAATGTTGTCCCATCGAGTTTTTTTCATGCTACCCAAGGAATTCGGCAAGGAGATCCTTTATCCCCATTCCTATTTATTATAATGGCAGAGGCTTTTAGCATAACTATCCAAAATCAGAAACTTCTATCCAACTGGAAGGGTATAACCATCCCTAATTCTGACCTCTCTATCTCCCACAATTTTTTTACTGATGACACACGCTGCTATTTGGGAAATCCACCATCCAAGAGGCTAAATGAATTAAGCATATTTTGGATACTTATACTTCAGGATCTGGTCAAGTCGTCAACCCCCTCAAATCCAAAATTTATATGTTTTTTACTCCAAAATCTATTCAGCAAAGAATTTCCAGTACCTTTGGATTCCCTCTAGATAATCTTCCCTCCACGTATCTTGACGTTCCTTTCTTCTTTAGCCAAGTTAAGACTTCTTATTGAGATACAATGATTTCTAGGTTGAAGAATAGAATATCTTCCTGGAAGGCAAGATGGCTATCACTCTCTGGCAGGATTTTATTAATTAAAACTGTCTTAATTGCCATTCCTAATTATTACATTTCCATCCTTCAAGCTCCTAAGCTAGTTATCTCTTGTATTGAAAAAATTATTCGTTCCTTCCTTTGGACCTCTAATATGTCTAATGAAAAGAAAGTCCCTCTTGTCTCGTTGGAAAAGCTCTCGATCAATAAAGCATCTGGTGGGGTAGGGCTACATGATCTATCCCTTAGAAATAAAGCTTTTGGTGGGAAGTTGGTTTGGAATATGTATTTTAAGACACATGCATTATGGTGTCAAATTATGCAAGAAAAATATTTAGATTCTTCTAATCCTAATAGAATTTTCACCATCTCTAACCCTCCCTCTGGCTCTCCTACATGGAATTTTATGATCTCATCAAGAGATGTTGATAAAAGATTCTTATCTTGGCAAGTGCATAATGGGACTATTGTCTCATTCTGGAAAGACTCCTGGAATGGACTCCCTCCCCTATGCTCCTTGCACTCTATAGATAGAATTATGCACGTTTCCTCAGTGCTTTGGGGGGAATTGCTAGTAGATTATGTGGATCATGTGGATATTCTATCACATAAGGTTATCTCGAAAGATCCATTCAGTCTTCCCATAGATATTTCTTCTGCTAAGGAATTATCGACTATCCTTGTCAATCGAACAGTTTACATGTCTAATGATAATGATAAATTGATATGGTGTCCCTCCAAAAATGGCTTACATTCTATTAAATTTGGTTATGTCACCCTTCAACAAATGGCTAATCATCATAGTAATCAATGGGCTTTCTCCTTTTGTTGGGATAAATTTATTCTCCCTAACGCGGGGGTATTCTTGTGGCTTGCTATACAAGGTAGAATCCTAACTAGTGACAAGCTAGCTAGACTTCAAATAGCCCAACCTTTTATTTTTGATCTATGCAATATGCATTCAGAAACAGTGGACCATCTTTTTGTTCACTGTCATTTTGCCCATCAATGCTGGTCTTTTGTTATGAGTAAGTTATCTATATGTTTCCCTCTCCCCAATTCCTTGTGGGAGCTTTTCCAATCTTGGCCAACTCTATTTTCAAACTCCTTATTTTCATGCTTATGGTATATCATTCCCTCTTCAGTTATTTGGTTGATTTGGTGGGAAAGGAATAAAAGAATCTTTAGGAAAGTTACTTTAGACATCCCCTCAGTCTTAATCACAATTGAAAGGCTTATATATGATCAATTCAACAACATGTCTTCTCTTCATTTTAATCCAAATACCTTATTTTCTTCTTGGGATATATCACTAACATCTTCCTGGAATCATATTTCCTTCCCCTCTTTCCCTATTTTCCCTCACATCAGGAAGTATCTTATTTGCAAATCCAATATTAAATGGAAACCACCTGTTTCTCCTTTCATCAAGTTAAACTTTAACAGATCGTCAAGAGGGAATCCGGGTGATTCGGGTCTTGGTTTTTGTTTGAGAGATCATTCAGGCAAATTTCTTGCTATATCTTCACTTCCTATTTGTCTGAACATGAATAATATGGTAGAAGATGTTGCTTTGTTAGAGGGTTTGACTCTTGCAAAAAATGTCATATATTAACCTACACATTGAAGGAGATTCCTTAGTCATCATTAATTCTTGTATTAATAGGAAGATTGATAATTGAAAGCTAAGGTATATTCTTCATCAAATTTGGGGCCTCATTGATTCTTTAAATAGTTTTTTAATTTATCATACATACCGAGAAGGTAATGCCTTGGCAGATTCTTAGCAAATTTGGGTTGTCATAGGGTAACCTTGGATTCAAGCCTTCCATTTAGCTCCCTTGGAAAATATCTGGCTCTTCTTGTTATTATTGGGAATGAATCTGAATAAGCAGTGTGCAAATTTTAAGTGCCATATAACCTTTATCAGTATAATTGGTACTCCCTTTTGGCTAGAGCTTTCTATACTAACTATTGTTCGTGGTGAACACTAATTGGTATAGAAAAATTTGGTTCTAGAGATTCGGGTGTGTGTTTTTTTCTAGTTTCTAATTAATTTATGTCATGCTAAATGTCATTTTGACATTTCTTTTTCTGGTATAGCTATCTATGGTGTTTAGTGTTACACTTGTCTTCTAGTAGAAGTGTCTATCTTGTTTAGTGTTACTTTTGGATACTAATTAGCATAGCAAGTCTCCTTTATCCAAAAAAAGGTGTGTCAAACTAGTGAATATTATTTGGCATTAGATAAGTTAATTATCAATCTTCCTCTATCTTCTTATGGCTCTTATTCTTTGGTTAGCTGAGCTGGCGGCTTTATCATCATATTTTCCTCATGTTGTTGTAGTCTCCCTTTCCGAGCAATGATCTGTTGCATTGGCATCCAATTAATACTCCACTTCCTGTCATTATTTAACTCCCATGAGTCTATGATATTTTTTCTCCCATTTTCTTGCCACATATCCATTTGAGATTGTACTCTTCGGCTTTTCCACAGTTTTGTTGTCCTTGGCCATTGTCGTCCGATCTCTGGGTACGATTTGGGATTCTAGTTATTCTTTCTCTTTAGTGCATCATGCTTATTATTATTCATAATTTTAAGGGTGACATGCTTCAGTGGTCTTTTCATGTGTGATTTCCTTTTGGTTTTATTTTATGTCACTTCTCCCTTGTGCTCTTGTATTTTGGCTCAACTTTCACAAGATCTTGTATCTTCCATGTGAGATGTATTCATTATTTCAGGTGGTGGTAATATTTGCAGTGATGACATCTAGTATTTTTAGGGGGAATTTTGTCTCCATCCCTCACTTAATTTTTTCTTTCATCTATTTCTATTCTGGTCACATTGTCTCTACCGGGACTATTTCTCATCTGAAATTTTTCATGATGTCGGTGCGTCCTATTTTCCTTGTGGGTATCAGCTCGAATGTTGATCTATGCTCGATATGTTCATCCTTGCATATGGAATATTACCCTAGAAATAATAGGGTTATGTTGGAGGTCGAGGCCTAGGAAGAGTCATTCCTTGGGGTCGTTAAGGATGATATGCTTGCATTAATCTTCATGTGTGATCGTCCTCATATTTGGTGTGGCTTTAGAAGGATCATTGGGTTTGATATCCTTTCTCCCTCAAGTAGGTGAGTCATTTATCCATCTCAGATTCTCTTTGTTTTCTTTTCTAATATTTTGTATCTGATGCAATCCCCCACTCAGTTAGACCTAATAGCAAGCCGCTATGTTAAACCCATTTTCCTTCAAGGAAACAATCTTGGGAAACCATATCATAAGTATGACTTTTGGGGTGGTGTTGCTTTGATTGGGGGTCTTTTCCATCACCATACTATTTTGAGAAATCATGGGGTATTTATGATTTTTAAAAGCATTAAAAAAGATTTTGAAAGACAATCCTTTCATCCTATCAAAGTTTCCCTTCAGCAATATAGGGGCTTCTTGACTAAAGAATGCATCAGTAGCATTCATCAGGTGGTTTTTGCAATTCTTGATTTATTGGAAGTAGATTCTCTCAATCAGTCGATTGCTCCTATGCAATCTCAGCCTATTCCTGATCTAAATATTATCCTTGGCTCTACGGATGTTTCAACATCTCATATGGAAGGTTCATTTCATATTTCTACTTCTTTTTTTTTGTCCAGGTTATCGAAGGATCCACTACCAGTAAGATCAAAGGTTATTCTTTGTTTTGCTTACAGGATGGCATTTTGTGACAATCTTCTCATCGCCCATGAGTTTTTTTGGTACTTTCATTGTAAAATTCATCTATATTTCTGGATGAGGTCTATTGTAGCTCTGGGCTGTATGTATCTATGGGATGTAAAATTTTCCCTTCGAGGTTGTATGTATTTACCCTTTGGGTCATATAAGTATGTATCTTTTAGGTTTAGTTCTCATTTTCTTCACCTTGATGTAACTTGGAGGCACTGTTTAAGGAGATTTCCTGGCCCTCCTCACAGTGATCCTTCTTTTCTTTTTTTCTCATGATGGGGTCAAGAACAAAGTTTTTCTTCCTGGTTCTTTTCTCTAGGAGCCCCTTATCTTAGCACTAGTAAAATTGTAAAATTGAAAATATTATTATATATATATCAAGTGGTACTGCCACCATTTTTCAAAAAAAAAACATAAAAACTATTATTGAAATTTTTTTATAATTAAAAATTACATTAATACTTACTCTGTAATTTTGAGATAGGTGCATCATTTTAGTTGCCCTCTTTTGTGACTCAGGAGTCAAAGGGAATATAGATGCCAATTGAGCCACTCTTTTTCCAATTTTGTGGAGGCATTTTTTAATTGCAGAGGCTAGGTCATCACAAGTAGTGAAATCAATAGCTAGGTCCTCATCAAAGGACTCCTCTTCAGGGGCTGCGGGTTCCTTTCCCTTTCTCTGCTGACCACTTGTCTATGACAACAATATTACTAACACTATTAGAATTAATCTGAAACGGTGATGAAAAGAATATAATAAAAAACACTATTTAAAATTTTTCTTCTACCTAATTTGTAGTACAATAACAAAGAGGTTTACCTATTGCAAAGAAGCGCATGCAGGATCATCATTGTCCCCTCTACATGGTTGCTCCATATTGTGGCCTTGTGTTATTATTTAAAGTTAACCAATAACTAGAAAGGACTAGATTAATAAATTTCATTAGAATATGATGATGGAGATGAGGTGGATGGTGAGGAGACTCTCTAAATGTGGCTGGCAAAAAAACTCAATTATTTAATGGTACATAGTATGTACCTACACCCCCATGATAGTGACATTATTTGTGTCTATGCGATTCAAATTTTAATCAATAAGCAGCTCTTCCCCTACACTTATTGATATTATTGCACATACAAATACATGATTTCCCTCACGCGCCTCAAATATGCAATTGGGTTGCTTAATAGTTGACAGAGGTCGCGTGCTATTTATAAAAACTACAATATTCCCTAATGCTTTTGGCCTTCCATCAATGTATATAGCCACTCTTTTACTTTTCTCATTATCTTTTTGTTGAATATAATTTTTTGAGAGTGCATACCTACACATACTTTTTTTATATTGAACAATTCGCATCCAACTTTTATAATCGTAACAAGGTCCAACATACTCCATCAATTCAATAACTTTGTTCTAAGAGACCTTTATTCCATCCATGGAAAATAGGCCCAAACCATGTATTGACGATGGTGCAATGCGATATATCTTGCCTTTAACACTAAAATTAGTGTTTATTGGAGGAAGTTCCTTGAAGACCCATTGTTTCTATAGATATTGGTACCTAGAGGGCACCTTGATGTCACCTTTGCTCTCATAATCATAAGAACATGACTCCCCTTGAGCAAGGAAAAATTTCATGTGTTTATTGAATTTCCTTCTAGTCTTTTGACCTCTAGTTGATCTTCCTAATCCAGACATACTACATGACTCACTTTCTTCTTCTATTCCTATATTTCCTTCACTCGGAGAAGACACATCTAAAAAATACCTATTTTTTGTGACCTGCACTCCATCAAATGAGAGAGATAGCAAGTAATACGAGACATTTTGCAAATTATGAAATACATTAATCTCTATAGGGTATATTGATTTATACCTATCGATCCATGAGACTGTGTGGGATGCTTGTGAAAGGGGTTTAGGTACATACATATGTAATTAAATTATCTTATGTTAGCTAAAAAATTCATGATATTATCTTATGTTAGCTAAAAAATTCATGATACATATACTCAAAAACACATAGTAAGTACATTAAAAACCATAAGCATCCCATATGAATTAAAAACATTAAAAGGTACATCATAAATTAATTAGATTAAGCATTGATCGCATAATTGCATATTTCTATCAAGAAATCAATATTAAATAGATTAAGCAGTGATCACATAACTGTACATTTCATTCATGTCATTCATCTTCTTCTTCATCTAACTCATCACCATGATCATCATTTTCATCGACATCATCACCACCACCATCATTTTCATCATCTTCATCATCGTCGTCATCGGCATTAGCATCATCATCATCAGCAGCAGCAGCAGCATCAACATTAGCATCATCATCATCATCATCATCATTATCATCATCATCATCCTTGTCATCATTATCATCATCATCAGTAGCATCATCATCATCATCATCTTCTTCTTCTTCTTCAAGAAACGTTGCATCAGTAACATCATCGACTAATTATTGTTTGTGATCATCTACATCATCTTATAGTTGTTCTCAATCTTCTTCTTCCATCGCATTATACCTCATCAACCTTCCTCTTGGATCATGTCTAAAAAAAAATGACCAACCTGATTTATGTGGAGCCTCTAAGTATAATACATGCTCACATTGGCTTGGAAGAACATAGGGCTCATCCCCAACTAGCTCAAACCACCTTATATTAATCATTGGAAATCCATTATCATGTTCAATAATAGTTCTATCAAGATCATTTTGATTAAGTCATAGCCTGTATCATCTGACGTCAAAGAGAACTAATCTGAAGGAATTAAAGTCACACTCAAGTATATCATCCAAAATGCCATAGTATCTATTTTCAAACTCTCAAGGATGTAAGTCATTTCTAGATGAAATATTAGTCACCTAAAAGACTACACTTATCCCAGAATCACAAGTTTTCTTTGTGTCATCCAACTTTTTGATGAAAAATTTATGACCATTGCAAAACATAGCCTTGTGGTGTTTAATCTACAAAAATATGCCAAACATGTATAAATTATTGCATCGGGAGTTCATAAACATATGGGTGACTAAGAAATTTATACGTACTTGGAAATCTCTTAAACCATGTGCTAAATCTATTTCCCTTTGCGTAACATTTGGATCTTCGTTACGATGAGCTTCATTAACCAATGAAGACACATCTTCCCATGTTAATGTGCAACCTAAATGATGACATCGTTCAATCTATATCATCATCCAATCTTGATTGTTTGCAATATACAAATGTATTGCATCCCACTCTCAAGAAATTGTACAAAAGATAAATAGATGACTTACAACTGATTAATTTTGAAGATTAAGAATTAATTAATAGCTACAATAGCATCTTATAATTTATTACCTCTCACTTTCCTCATTCTACCTTTCCCCACCAAGTACTCCCCTTCAAATTTTCTAATAGTGTCAAGATCCCAAATGCGATCTATATGGATCTTTGCTACAAACTTAGGAAGATATTCAGTAACATACACCATAGTCTGGTATACCATATATCCCTCCACCATAGAACCCTTGGGATGTGCTCTTTACCGAACCAAAGCTTTCAAAAATTTTAGGTGCCTCTCAACCATCCACATTGACCGAGTGTGTACGTGTCCACACAATTCAATCTTCTCAGCTTGTTATATGAGGTAGTGTTCTTGTGCATTGAAAAATGTTAAAGGTAGACACTTCTACATTTCACACATTAGATGAGGAATTCTTCTCTTCCAATATTTTATATCTTCTTTATGGATTTCTTTAGATGACAACCACCTACAAGACTTTCAAGACACAAAAATATATAAACATGAGACTTTACAATATATACAACAAATTGAATAGATATCATTTCTTCCTTCATGTATTTTCCAAGATCATATATCACTTATTTTATGTTATTTTCAAAGTTCTCTGGGAGAGATAAGGGTAGCACGTATTGCAACAATTATAAAAATAACCATGTCATTCTTTTCTCACATAATACAATGAGGAGTACATGCAGTTTACAAATATATTGTAAATACAAAAGAACATGACTTACCTTGATGAAGGTATGCCAATCATGCATTTTCAACCCTAGCCCAAATTCACTTTTCTTTGATATGGTATTGCTTATGTTCACAGCAAATCTTGTGGGAAATCAAATTTTTTGTATGACTTCTTTTATGGCATCACTTTGATGCTCTGTTAATAACCAAGGAAGGGAACTTATATTAATTCATTCTCCACTTCTATTTGATTCAATGATATTTTTCATTGCATGATTGGATTCATGAATATTGCTCTAAATTTTGACAATTTTTTCTTTGTCACGCCTTCCATCCAATATCTTCCACAATGTCAACATTACATTCTTTCGAGTATACATAGTATCAAACAAATGCACAATTTGTAGCTGCTCGTAGTAGGGAAACCTACGAAATTGTCTAGGATAACTTTTTAGTCCCTTTGGAAGGTGCTCAACAGTATTGCATTGATGAAATTCACGATCATCAATCACATAATCAGCAAACAAAACACAATATAAATATCCAAAATTCCAAACATAAACTACTAGGTAGAATGGTAGTACCTTGATGATTAATTCTATTATATTCCAACTTTCATAGGCGAAGTGTCATTCTCCATGGCTTAGATGTAGTCTCTTCTTTCCCATTGAAAAGATGTTTTTCAGTGATTCGATAGTTATGATTTTTGTGGAGAAAGTGTCTATGCTCATCAAACACCTATTTTCCTAAACTTTTTGAATGACGAGATTTCATCTTTGGACCACAAACTGGACATGCAAATTTTCTCTTTATTTGAAGACCTACAAGATAATGATACAATTGGATTAAATATGTTAATTTTTATATTTAGAATTATCATGTGCAACTTGAATTCACCATAACATACCAAAAAAATATGTTAGCCCTGGGGTATCATGTATTGTCCATACAAGTATTGCATGGAATTGAAATTGTATGTATCCTATTGGTCTAGAGATGTCATACATAGTGACACCATTCCATAACTTCACCAACTCATCGATAAGAGGCTCAATATATACATTCAAATCTTTAACTTGGTATTTACCTATAAGTTGAATGAACAACAACAACATTACATAATTATTGTGACCATTTTACTTCAAGATTTATAATTACAAGCAGATAACTATTAAATGATCAAATACCTAGAACAATTATTGCCAACATAATGTGCTCCCTCTTTATTGACATCCATGGAGGAATGTCATTGTTGATGACAAAAATAGGCCAAACAGAGTAAACAAATCGTAGCTCTCCAAATGGATTGACACTGTCCGCTACCACTGAAAGCTTGAGATTTGTAGGTTCTTCGATAAAGTGTGGCCACTTTTCCTCTATGTTCTTAAATAAAAAACCAGTCACAGGCATTCGAATAATTTCATCTCGACTCCTATTGTGTGCATGATAATCCATAAATTGTGCCAAGCTACTACACCTGAAAAATCTTTGCAAACATGGTATAATGGGGATGTAACGAAGAACCTTGTGAGGCACCTTTTTTGTTATTTGATCTGCTCGATATCTACTCGTATGACATTCAGGGCATTCTATTGAAAATTTATGTTCTTTATGATAAATAATATGATCATTGGGACAAGCATCTATTGCTTGATACTCTATTCCAATATCTTTCATAGTGGCACATAATTCTCGGTATGAACAAGGGAGAATATTCGATGGTGGTAACAAAAAATCACCTATCAATCTATAGAAAAAAATATAAGTTGTTAATATTAACAATATTTAAGGTACATGTTTCACCCTTTAATTACTATAATGACATATATGACATACCTTAGCATACGTGACATTGTTATGTTGGATAAACCATTCATAACCTTCAAGTTCAACAACAATAATACAGCAGAGAGGAGTTGTTTGGGATCCTTTGTAAAAGGTCGTGGCTACCTTCTCTAGTAGAGGTATATCATGGATGACATCAACATCATTTTGATCATCATCATCAGTTGTGCTAGTCCCAAATATGTCATGGATCAATGTATTAGTACCATCATCTTCAAATATGTTATATGGCGCATGATTGTCATCTTCCACGGGATCATAATCTTCAGCTTCAATATTCGCAAGTCCATGATCCTCCACTTCCAAAGCCATGTTCTCCATATTCACACCTCCATGGTCCATATCACGTACTCCCCTGGGGAGGTTGACCTATATAAAAATGATGAACATAAAAAAACCATGATAATGATCTCATCACCAAGTGTATTTCATATATATATTAATTGTTAAATAAATATAATGAAAAACTTACCAATTGATGATAATCAAACCTCCCTTCCATGTGACCATTATCCCTACAATGTCTCTTAGTTGTTTTGATTAGCAATCTTCTAGTGTTTAAGCCCTTATAAATATTGCAGGGAAAATAACATTTTCCATCACCTTTTATTTTCAAGTTAGACCACAATCTATTGATTGTATCCCCATTACCTTCTTCACTTGGATTGTCTGACATGATCCTTCTTCACTTAGATTATCTATAACCTAATTATATATAGAAATTGAAAATTTAGTTATGAAATGATGTTTTAGTATAGTATACCAAATTAAAACACTTCTTTTATTGTAGTCTTCCACCTCAAACTCTTTCCTATTGTGGCAAGAAAAAAAGATATTCAAATAATAGAGTAGTTTGTAAATCAAAATAAAATATCATACATATTATACACAAAATATATCAGAAGTGCATCAAATTTGGCCAAGCACTACTGGGAGCTAGACCCAGCAAAAAATGGACTTGTGATGATTTTTACAATTATACATTTGTTGCAGGGTAAGGTCCCAGTAGTGCTTAGGAAAATCTGCATGGTGAAGGTTGTATATGTTGTATATGTTATGTGTGTGTGTGCACATAAAAAAGGGGTCCTTTATCTTTGATCTTAAAATGATAAATATGCCTATCTAATGCTTTTTGAGGGTGTAGGGAACAACAAATGGAGGCAACTTGAGACCAAAAATGGAGGCAAGTTGTTCATTGAGGGTGCCGAGAACAACACCCGTCAGTACTTTTATCGAATTGTAAATTTCAATTTTCAACCATTTTGTGAATATAGAACATGGATGTAATCTCAGAAAATAACAAAATGTAGACACAACAAATTACTTATTTTGTTATTGTACATTACTTACTATTTGAGCACACGTTCCACCTGCAACTTGATCAAGTCTTGTTTGATGCTTCAATTTTGTGTTGATTGTCATGTAGAAGTACACCGTTTTGTATTTCCCCAATATGTTATTCAAAAAACAACAATAGAATAAAATACTTGTTGAGAAATATCATCATAGGAGTATCAAAAACTTGAGATCCAAAGGTAACTCAACATTATAATACTCTTACATTCAACCTTCATCTCATGCACCTAATAAATAGGAGATAAAATACATGAAATTGAAAAATTATATTACAAAACAATGAGCTAAAACTACCTACAAAAGTAGTACCCAATTTATATACAAAACATTTAACTAATGAATTGTATTTTTCTTCTCATCTTCACTACCAAAATAATCACCCCTTTAATCTAACTGCACTATGCAAGTCCATTTTAGTGACCATGTGCCTGTCATCCTCAATCAAGACTAAGGAACACTATAGGCAAATACATTGTCTAAATTGTCTACATTAAAAGAAACTATACTGCAAGCTTCTATGAATAAGAAAATAAAATTTAAAATGCATTACTTGCAACTACAACATTAGAGAAAAGTTGAATTTTATTTATACCTTGATGGATATCTATACCATGTCATAAATCTCCCATTTTGACATAGGATAAGAGCATAGTGATAGAAGATAGATCCATTTTGTGCATAACCTGAAGTCATCGTATTCCATGAGAGTGCATCTTTTGAGAATTTGTTTTTGAATGTTTCAAGGGACCAGTAGTTCTACAAGTAAATCATCATAACTTTCCCATTACTTAATAATCACACTTGGCACAGACTCTCTTCAATCTCACAATACGTTACATGTGTAGTACAAAAATCATGAGATTCTAAAGAACACCTCACTCTTAATCAGCCAAATCTTCCTTGTACCACACAAAAAACTGTGATAACTATGTCTACTCCAATCTTAATTGTTTAAGAATTCATCATATCAGATAAAGTATGTTTAAGAATTGTTGGGACTGGTCCTTTGGCATGTATTAAATAGAAGAAAAATTTTAGCATATCATTATCACTCTATTTCTTTGTTGTAAACATGTCATTGGTTCAATTTTGTAAAAAACATTTGTGTTAAATGCATTTAAAATTATCTTCATTGTCTTCTTATTGTCTAAATGCTTCTTTATTTGTCAGCTAATTAATACATGCTAGTATATAAAGAAGACAATGAAGATTTGTTTGACCAATAGTCTACAGAATTAGACCTTTATTTAGCTAGGTCAAATATTCCTTCATGCTAGCAGTCTACAGAAATGGACCTTTATTTTAAATGCATTAAACACAAAAAAAATTACAAAACTGAACCAATGGCATGTTTACAACAATTATCATAACTCGCAAGCAAAAGTCCAGTGCCCCCTTCCCTCTTCACACACGGTGCCCTCTTCGCAGCTCATGAAAATTACAAATGAGTGTTTTGCTGATTTTAAGTGACTTTAATTGAATATAAGAAAATAAAATTTAAAATTCATTACTTGCAACTACAACATTAGAGAAAAGTTGAATTTTATGTGGTACAAGGAAGATTTGGATGATTGAGAGTGGGGCCTTCTTTAGAATCTCATGAGTTTTTTACTACACATGCAACGTATTATGAGTTTGAAGAGAGTCTGTGCCATGTGTTATAGAACCTACTTTATCTAATATGGTGCATTGTTAAACAAATTAAGGGTAGAGTAGTTATTACTTAGTTTTTTGTGGGGGACAATGAATATTTGTCTGACAAATAGAACCTACTTTATCTAATATGGTGCATTGTTAAACAAATTAAGGGTAGAGTAGTTATTACTTAGTTTTTTGTGGGGGACAATGAATATTTGTCTAACAAATAGCAGGTCTTCTTTAGTATCTCATGAATTTTTACCACATATGCATGAAACAAAGACTTTTTCAATCCTTTGAGTCCTGGAGACAAGTGGAAATAGGAGTTGCTTTGTTGAGTGAGGGATAATTAGGCCTAGGAGAAGAGCATTTGGGGATGGAATTATTCACCAGTCAAAGGATGGAAGACTGAGATTGAGGTGGGTTTAGTAACTCTGAAAAGGGTATTTGAAAAGGTAAGTACTTTGCCAGGTTATTTGGAGACTTTGGGTGTAATTTTTTGATTTTTGTGTGTAGGGCTACTAGACAGGCCTAAAAGGGTTGTAGAAGAAGAATGGTTTAAGTTGAATAGATCAGAGTGAATGGGGTGTTGAAACATGGTGAATAGACCATGATGAGATGATACTTGATGTTAGGATCAGGGTGAAAAGCCTAGTTGAGGTTTTGACATGGTGGAGGCACTAGGTGCACTAGGTGGCCTAGGATGGAGATGGTGCTAGGAGGAATTGCCAAGAAATAAGGAAGTGAACTTGTGCAGAAGGGTTGTGGAAGTGATTAACAAAGTCAGGAAACTCTACTTAATCCTTGAGTTGAGGCTAATTCCTTGAGTGGATTCCAAGTACTTGTTGAATCCTCGAGTTGAGTTGGTCTCCTTAAGGTGATAGTAGAGGGCTCTACATCAAGATGTATGAAACAAAGAAGAAGAGGAATATTAATAAAAGATTAAATTCTCTGCAACTTTGGTAATCCACTGTCTCATGGAACAGTGAATTCATATGTGTGTTTGAATGTGATCTTGGCTAGGTGATGATATAGGAACATTTCCTTTTGTTATATTTACACGTTCATGAAATTATTATACTATTTTTGTTGTTAATAAAGTCAAGAAATTGACTGGTGTTGGTGACTATCACTGGTAAAGGGGTACAGTCAGTGGATTAAGGGTTGTAAACCTCTATTATGTAAATAATGGACTTTGAATCTTCCTAAAGAGTTTTCCAATGTTAAAAAATCCCAATATTTATGAACAAAAATGCAGGCATTAGGTTCATTCTTATAGTTTCAGTTTATGTCTCTTTTGTGTGAGAGTATTCCTTTTTTATTCCTATTTAATGGCACCTGTGTTTGTGAGAAAAAATGCTTTAATATTTGAAGATAATGGTTATTGGTTTTCCTTGCATGAAACTTAGATGAATGTTGCTAACTTGAAATTTGTCTTTGAATATTAAGTGTTTATTATGTATGCTTATACCTCATATAATCCAAAAAAATCTTCAACACGAGGATTTTGGTAACTTAAAGGGCCTTAGTGACCGGCTTTGAGTTGAGAAACTTCGGTGTCTAAAACTACATTATTTTCAACTAGTCGGTAGATTTTAGTTTGTCTTGATGGTTTTCTTCCAAGATTTCACCTATTTTTGTCTACAAAATTTTCATTGGCTACAGATTATTGGGATTATATCCACCTCAGACATGGTAGTAGGCTAAGCTTTCCTATTCCTTATGTTTTGTCTAAAAGAATCTACCTTGAAAGTGAATTGGATATGTTAGATCCTTAAGGCATACCTTTGTGTTTAATGCCCTACATCTTCCTTGTAAGTGAATTAGATAGATTAGTTCCTCATGATTTATCATTGTGTTTAAACTTTAAAGTGCTTTTTATAGGGTTCTCTCCCAAGGATTAGTTAATGCATATGTAGCCTAGTTTGGAGCTTACTTGACATTCTCCATTTCTACAACGGCTGCTTAAGATTTTCTCATGTTATCTCTTTTCTTTTCCTTGTATATGCCCTTGGTACTTTCACATATTTGTCGATGTCTTGACCTTAGCACTGTCTCTCTTTATTTCTCTAGGACTTTTGTTTAGGTATGTCTGTCTTGGAGCTCTTCTAAGAGGCAAATCCTACTTTAAAAAATTGTGCTCATGGCAAACCTAGCATCTAAAAATATGTTTTATAATAAATTGGTCACTCCCACTAAATTCTTCTAATTTTTAGGATTAATATATAGTTGGTAAAGGCATAACAAAGTTGACATGAATCTGTGCATAGTTGTTAACCCCAGGATTTCTTGTGAATTATTAGTTGCTATGTATCCTACAACTGCATCCATAAATCTGCATATACTTCTCTAGGGTTGTAAGCCACTTAGGGATCAAAATAGAGAAAATAAATCAAAATCTTTCTTTGTCCTATTTCTTTTTAACAAAGTCTCAACTATCAATGATACAATACATTTGATGCCCTAAGCTATCAATACAAATGGCACCTAGCTAGAAGCTCACGGGGGCTGTCCATTTAATAACCACAGTCAACATTTCAAAATAGTGAATCAATATCCTTGAGCACAAGCACCAATAACATCAAATAATAGAGTTAAAGCATGGGCTAGGGAACAACACCAATAGAATGCGGTCATTTTAGTGAGAATCTCAGCAATATACAATGGCATCATTAAATGTGCCAGTAATATCAACAAACATGAATCCAAACATTTCAAAATAGTGAATCGATATCCTTGAGCACAAGCACCAATAACATCAAATAATGGAGATAAAGCATGGGCTAGGGCACGACACCAGTAGAATGTGATCATTTTAGAGAGCATTCATGATCAAATAAAATGCAATGCATTTGAAATTTGTGGCCGAATATGATGCCAAAGGCTCAAAAGACATTGCTCGTCAAAGATACCAATCAAAGATGAAGAAATCACATACCTTCTCTCGCGCTCAACTTTCACCTGCTCCTTTTCTCTATAATCAAAATAAAAATGGTTTGGTCATTTCACTTTTTTTTTCATCTATACCCTAAAACTGTCAAAATTCTTATGGTCTATTTAAAACCCATCAGAATATCAACACCATCAAGGTCTATTACAAAAAAAACACCAAATTCATTAAAAAAATTATCCGTCGAAAGTTTTTGTTTAAATTTGGCCCCAAATGTAGTAGTGAGAGTTCTTTGAATCCTTCCACACCAATACTTTGAAGCTGGATTTCTTGGATAGTTAGTAACCTTCAGCTCAAGGCATAAGCTACCTTGTTGTTAAGGCCCTTCTTATGCTTGATAGTAAAGGTATAGGCTTGGAGGAACTCCATCCACTTGATGTGCCTATGACTTAGCTTATCTTGAGTTTTAATGTAGCTTAAGGATTGATTATCTGTATAGACTACAAATGCCTTAGGCAATAGGTAGTGCCTCCACTTTTTAAGTTCTTGAATCAATGCATAGAGCCCCAAGTCATATTAGGAATACCTTGACTTAGCCTCATTCAACCTTTTACTAAAAAATGCAATCAGTCTCCCTTCTTGATTCAAGACTACTCTCATTGCTATGTTTCTTGCATCACATTCAACAATAAATAACTTATCAAAGCTTGGTAATACCAAAATAGGATGAGTTTCTACCCTTTCCTTTAATTTCTCAAACCCTTCTTGAGCTGCCTTGGTCCACACAAACTTGGTTTTAGCTCCACCCTTGATAGTATTTAGCATAGGTGCACACATCTCACTAAATCCTCTGATGAACTTCCTATAGAACTGAGATAATCCATGGAAGCTCCTCACTTATGTCCCTATTTTAGGATTGGGCCAACTTAGTATGGCTTCCACTTTGCTTAGATCCATATTAAGGTCACCTTGAGATACCACAAAGCCTAGGTACACTAGCTCTTGTTTAAGGAATTCACTCTTCTCTAGGTTAATGGCTAATTTCTCCTCATGTAACCTTCATAGGACAACCTCTAGCTGTTGCATGTGTTCTTCCTTGGTCTTGCTAAAGATGAGAATGCCATCTAGCTACACCACAAAAAACCTACCAATATAGTCTTTTAGGACCTCATTCATTAACCTCGTGAATGTACTAGGTGCCACTAGTACATTTGAGGCCAAATTCTAATAGCCATTTGTCAGATTTGCAATGCCTATTTGTCACAATTTTGACATTTGTGTTCGTCGACATTTTTGCGTTGGAAATTGCAACAGAAGTGCTAACCGTCGATCTTTCAATAGACTTTTCCATCAGAATCTAGCACATGAATACCAAAATTCAAATTGAATTTCCTACGGTAGACCTATCGAAACTCTGACAAATCATGTGGCCATCCTATCAGACCTAATTGTCGAAATAGAGACACCAATGCAATGATTATCTGATAGTAATACCCATCAGAGATTTAGCATGCATGTCAGAACAATTTGTCAAAATAGTGATAGATCTACACTCACTATCCGGCGGGTAAACCCGTTAGTGGTATAGCATTCCTATCACAACTATCTATTAGAAATAAGTTTACTCTGACATTTGACCTGTCAGAAGAGCGATAGCATTGCAGTGATTTTTTGACAGGTATACCCGTCGGTGGTATAGCATTCCTATCGCAACACTCTGTCAAAAAGTAGTAAATTATCGATGGGATTGTCGTCGGAGTTATAGCAACACCATCAAAAATGTTTTCATTGGTGTCAAAAAATTGACAGACATGCAAATTAAATATAACAAAGCTCAAGAGACCATCATAGGTTCTCTCTTTCTTCAGTCTATATTATTGACAAAATGTTTTATCTTTCATTAGCTCATCAAATCCAGGGATTTGAAAGAATTTAATAGAATATTTTCATGATAATGTATATTATTTAAGTTGATGTTGCACAAATTTATGCAAGTGCATGAAGTATATAAATTTGTTCAATGTCAAACTAAAATAATGTACATTATACATAAAAATATTCTATTAAATTCTTTCAAATCCCCGCATTTGATGAGCTAATGAAAGGTAAAACATTTTGTCAATAATATAGACTAAAAAAAGAGACCAACTATGATGGTCTCTTGAGCTTTGATATCTTTAGTCCTTACTATTGGGTAAGGCCTAGAAGACTTATACCTGTCGATCATCGAGAATAATCATCACCTTGCCTTTATGTACACTGCACAGTATCCAATATAATTGATCCTAGTCTCACAAAAACATTTTACACTTGTGTAACTCATCAATATTGGAGGCCTAAAGTAATTTTATACTATCACTAGCACATTTCGTGCATGGATGAGAAACAATATCCAAAGTTTCTAGATTCTAAGAAGAGGTATGAGTGGAGGCCAAAGGAGGAATATTTGTGAAGGTTTTATAGATGTAGGTTACTGAATCATCATCTCCGTACTGGTACTCAATCTGGAAACCCTCATATGTATATAGCCACTCTAGAAAATCTCCACATCTAGCAATCTCCATAAAAATCCCTTCTGGCCTCCACTGCATATACGTCTTCTCAGAATCTAAAAATTCACCATCATTGATTCCCATCATTTTTTTAGCATCTTCGTGGACTAAGACCTTAAATTATTGAGCTTCTCTTTGTTTCAAGAATAGTTTAACATTCTCTACTTAACAGGGCCAACCATGTGAAGGTGGAAGCTCATTTGGCCCCTCCTAGGAGCCTCTTATGACCCTTTACAACATTTTAAGACCTGTAAGATGTATTCTTAGGGATTGTAAAGGGTTGTAAAGGGTCATAAGGGGTCCTGGGACACAATAGCTAAGAAACATAAATGTAGGCATCATGGTCACAATTTTTTGGAGATACAACATAAAAAATTGTGACCATGAAGCCTAAATTTATGTTTTGCAGCTGTTGTGATATCTACATCGTAGTCTGTAGTTGTTGCTACTGTAGAGCCTATCCACAACAAAAAGGAAGACATATTTCTAGCCTAGTTCTGGATCCTACCCCAATTATCAAAGGATCTTGGCCCAAGCTAGAAAGATGTCTTCCCATTCTGTTCAAGCCATATTCCTTAATCTTGTCAAACTTCCTTGGTATGGTAGGCCTGCTCTTTATAGTACTCTTCTTCAATCTATGTTCAATGATAAGCATCGTATTCTTCTTCCTAATTGTAGCTAGAGCTTCCTTTTCATCAGGATTCAACTCCACTTCCCCCATCTCATCATCCTTGTCACCCTCAACTGCCATCCTAAGCCCTTCTTCCCTCTCCAGTTCTTGAAGCCTCGACAAGATATCTGGATCGATAAATTCTACAACATTGTGTCCATCCATGATCTCAATAATATCATCATCTTTCCACTCTTCATTTGCCAAAATATACCGCTTCTTCAAGCTTGCAGAGTAATCTTATTAATAAAAGAACTCTTGCCAACATTAGAGTACCCACAAATCAAAATAGTTGATATTATTGGTGCTTGTGCTCAAGGATATCAATCACTATTTTTAAATGGCCAAATCATTTTTATTTTGATTGCAAAAAAAAGGAGTGAGAGAAAATGAGCAGGTGAAAGTTGATCGAGTGTGAGAGAAGATATGTAATTTCTTCATCTTTGATTGGTATCTTTGACGGGAAACATCTTTTGAGCCTCTAGCATCATATTCGACCACAAATTTCAAATGCATTGCATTTTATTTGATCATGAATGCTCTCTGAAATGACCAATCATGTTTTCTATTTGATTCTTTTTGGTGCATTTATTTCCCATATTCAGTAGATAAAAATCATGGCGGCAGCCACTTAGCCATCTTTTTTATGTTCCAGGTATTTTACAAAGATACAGGTATGTGGATTTATCATTCAGTTGCTTGTCATTATTGGTCAAATGCAAATATTTTGTCAAGTTGAAAGGTCAAGATATTAGTTTGGTGTTTTCATTTTATGTTAAAAGTTGATTTGGTAAAATCCTCAAAAAACACACTACATGTTCTAAAATGTAAAGAAGTTGAATTTTAAATGTAAGATATATATCTCACCCATAGTAATAAAAAGAAAGGACATGAAACTAAGGAGATTTACCAATCCAAAAATATAAGCGAATAGAAAACATGATTGGTACCTTATGAACTAGTTTTTGAGGTGCACAATCTTCATCAATCTCCTCAGAAGAAGACCCCTCCTCACGAAAAATGCATTTAACACAAAAAAATAAAATTACAAAACTGAACCAATGGCATGTTTAGAACAAAGAAATAGAATGATAATAATATGCTAAAAATTATATTCTATTTAATACACGCCAAAGGACCAATCCCAACAATTCTTAAACATACTTTATCTGATATGATAATAACATGCTAAACTAATAAACATACTTTATCTGATATGATAATAACATGCATTTAATCTGCCAATTACTAATTCTTAAATTTACTAATGGCATGTTCTTCATGTGGTACAAGGAAGATTTGGCTATCAAATCCTCCTTCATGAAAGCTGAGCGTGAGAGAAGGTGTGATTTCTTCATCTTTGATTGGCATCTTTGATGGGCAAAGTCTTTTGAGCCTCTGGCATCATATTTGACCGCAAATTTCAAATGCATTGCATTTTATTTGGTATAGATGAAAAAAAAAAGTGAACAGCCAAATCATTTTTATTTCAATTGCATATAGAAAAGGAGCAGGCGAAAATGAGAGAAAGCTAAGCACGAGAGAATGTATGTGATTTCTTCATCTTTCGAGCCTCATGCATCATATTCAACCGCAAATTTCAAATGCATTGCATTTTATTTAATCATGAATGCTCACTGAAATGACTGTATTCTACTGGTTTCGTGCCCTAGCCCATGCTTTATCTCCATTATTTGATGTTATTGTTGCTTGTGCTCAAGGATGTCGATTCACTGTTTTGAAATGTTTGGATTCATGTTTGTTGATATTACTTATTTAATTCTTTGGAGACTACTGGTTTGACTGTCCATGCATTACCAGTGATTGAGATTCATTAAAGGATACAAAACCCTTCATTTTGGGTTATTGTGTGTGGATTCAAATGTAGGATTGATCTGGTTAATGTTTAGAAGAGATCATTTATTATTGAATTCAATGGTTTCCAAGATGTGTTGAGGAGTTTCTCCTTGTTTAATGTTAACTTTTCCTACACAATCCACTCATACAATAGTGAAGTTACAAAATTGAACCAATGGCATGTTTACAACAAAGAAATAGAATGATAATAATATGCTGAAAATTCTATTCTGTTTAATACACGCCAAAGGACCAGTCCCAACAATTCTTAAACATACTTTATCTGATATGATGAATTGTTAATAAAGGTCTAATTTTGTAGACTGTTAGCATGAAGGAAGATTTTACCTAGCCAAATCTTCCTTGTACCACACAAAAAAATGTGTGATAACTATGTCTACTCCAACCTTAATTGTTTAAGAATTCATCATATTAGATAAAGTATGTTTAAGAATTATTGGGAGTTCTATTAGACCTTTGTTGTAAACATGACATTGGTTTTGAAATGTTTGGATTCATGTTTGTTTATATTACTAGCACGGCCATTGTATATTAGAACTTTATTAACAATTCATCATATCAGATAAAGTATGTTTAAGAATTGTTGGGACTAGTCCTTTGGCATACTAGATTTAATTCATAAATGGATTTAATTTTATTTTGTATGTAAAATTTTGGGAGTTGCATGAGAAGTTTTAGTGTCTAAATACTCAACTAATCCCTCTAACTGATTAGGAGTGGTTGGGGAAGTTGAGAGGAAAGTTTTCAAACATTCATATTCACTTATTGAATGCTTTGGAGACTACTGGTCTGACTATCCATGTGTTACCAGTGATTGAGATTCATTAAAGGATACAAAACCCTTCATTTTGGGTTATTGTGTGTGGATTCAAATGTAGGTTTGATTTGGTTAATGTTTAGAAGATATCAATAAAGTATTTAAAGACAATCTTACATGTCTAGAGAGGTTTGAGAGGCACTTATCATGACCATACCCTCACAAACATTAGCATAGACTTGTTTTACTATGTTTCCTTTCTCTGTTGATAGGTTTCCTTTCTCTTCTGTAGGGGTACATTCAGAGGGTTCATTGACAAAATGATCCTTTGAATGGTTACTATGAATATGAATGATTTGATATAGAATATTATTCATTTTACTTGAAGTTTGGAATAGCTTGTGCAAGGGTGAAAGTACTTTTGATCATTTTGGTCATGATTGTTCCTATACACAATCAGGAAATGTCACTGTCTAATGATTATATGTAATGTTAAATGGATTAAATGCTTTATTCTTGGTAGAAGTGAATGGAAGGAATAGTGTTGGTGTTATGTTTCATTTGTTATTGAATTAAATGGTTTCCAAGATGTGTTGAGCAGTTGCTCCTTGTTTAATGTTAATTGTTCCTGCACAATCCACTCATACAACAATGAAGTTACAAAACTGAACCAATGGCATGTTTACAACAAAGAAATAGAATGATAATAATATGCTAAAAATTATATTATGTTTAATACATGCCAAAGGACTAGTCCCAACAATTCTTAAACATACTTTATCTGATATGATGAATTGTTAATAAAGGTCTAATTCTGTAGACTGCTAGCACGAAGGAAGATTTGACCTAGCCAAATATTCCTTGTACCACACAAAAAAATGTGTGATAACTATGTCTAGTCCAACCTTAATTGTTTAAGAATTCATCATATCAAATAAAGTATGTTTAAGAATTGTTGGGAGTTCTATTAGACCTTTGTTGTAAACATGTCATTGGTTTTGAAATGTTTGGATTCACGTTTGTTGATATTACTGGCATGTTTAATGATGTCATTGTATATTGCTAAGATGCTCTCTGAAATGACCGCAGTCTACTGGTGTCGTGCCCTAGCCCATGCTTTATATACATTTTTTTGAAATGTTGACTATGGTTATCAAATGGAAAGCCCGTGAGCTTCTAGCTAGGTGCCATTTGTATTGATAGCTTAGGGCATCAAATATATTGTATCATTGATAGTTGAGACTTTGTTAAAAGGAAATAGGACAAAGAATGATCTTGATTTATTTTCTCTATTTTGATCCCTAAGTAGCTTACAACCCTAAAGAAGTATATGCAGATTTACGAATTCAGTTGCAGGATACATAGCAGCCGATAAGTCACAAGAAATCCATGCATCCAATTTAAATAGCAATTAATACAAAGAAATAGGGTCCTCCAATGGCCCAATCATCCAGACCTTGACTGTCCCCTCAACTAGTGACCTTTCAAAATCAGGTTATCATGCAATCAATGAGTGATCCTTCATTCTCCTGGTCTTCCCTACATCTAAACATATTGGAAATACATAATACAATGATAACAAGTCTTTCACAATCCCCCTTCCCTTGAGGAACACTATCAACCATCCCTTCCACATAACATTTCACTGTTGTATGAGTGGATTGTGCAGGAACATTTAACATTAAACAAGGAGAAAACTCCTCAACACATCTTGGAAACCATTGAAAGGACAAGAAATTAGTTTGGAGACCTTTTTTGTAAACATGTCATTGGTTCAGTTTTGTAAATTTGTTTTTTGTGTTAAATGCATTTAAATGGAACATTAAGCATAGTAATAATATGCTTAATCTATTAGTAATTTGTAGATTAAATGCAGATAACACCTTTATGACTTTAGCATATTATTATAAGATACTAAAGAATACCTCCTATTTGTCAAAGAAATATTCACTGTCCTCCACAATGAAGACAATGAAGATTGAACTCCTACCCCACAACAAAGAACATTGTAATAAGAATAAGATATAATATAGTGTTAGAATAAACTTTGAACAAAGACATGTAATGCTTATGTTAATGATCTAAAAGCTGCAAATATAGGAATTGAAAAAGAAGATAGTGCCAAGAAACATTTTCACAAATATGAAACATGAGGAAAAGTAATAACATTAACAATGCCAAGATTCACAACATTAAATTTCACCTGCAGATGAGTTTCTGTAGTGGGTTTCCCAGCATCAAAAATATGTTGAGTTGCATTTGAGTTGTAACTAAGAGTATTATGTAGAACAGACCCTAAAATTTGAAAGAGTTCTCCAGCCTGGCAATTCAAAATTCAATCTAGGCAAGCATCAGTAAGTGAAATAAATTATAGACATCAATATCAACATCATCATAATCATTAGACATAAATTATAGACATCAACATCAACATAATCATAATCATTTGAAGGGTATTTGTTTTGGATAGTACTATGTTTCTTGAAATTTTTTGTGATGCATCTAAACTTTAAAGACATTTTATGGCTTAATGATAATATAGATTAGTGTTTTGTTTTCTGATGTAAAATCTTTTCAATATAATCATGGAATTTTGTTGATCATTCATGGTCTTGAAGAAACTTTTCTTCTATTTGATGTATCCTAAATTCATTGAGTTCTAGTACAGGTGAATTGGCTAGATTGAATAATTTCTAGAGTTAAATTTTTGTTTACCTATGTAAGCTTCACATTCATTTTGTTTAATCATTTGTGTTCTTCATGGTGTAAGTGTTAATATGTTATAATCTAACTAGTATGGCATACCCCCACTTCTGACAAACCTCACAACATGTAAATCACAGCCAAAGACTTGGGTGATCAGCATACACAAACAGTGATTACCTTTAGGAAACAATGATCATTAATATTCATTAATGGCGGGTGGCGATTCCTTGGTAATAAAGGCATTGACAGCATTCATCATCTTAACCAAGTCATGGGTGGTGATCCTTGAAATAGCACAATTAGTAAAAGGAAATAACAACATAACTAATAATCATTACCTTTATTAATAAGTATAAAGCAGCGCTTACAGTTTAAATAGAAAGTTGTGTCTCTTAGAAAAGAGATCTTTGTTCAAAGGGATGCATCACTTCATTTGGATATAGAGGCATAGAAGGAAAGACATTTTATTTGGAGTGAGGAAGAAGGAAAATTGGAAAACAAAAAATGGAATAATCAGGTTGGAATTGGAGAAGAATTTAGAAATAAACTTGAATTAGAAAAAAGCTAAGTTATCTGGTTCTTTGTTTGAGGCTGGGTTTCAGTTTTACTTTTGTTCTCCTCTAGGTTTGACTTGGGTTCCTTTGGTAGGAACTTGGCTACCTAGGCCAATCCCGGGTGCACCTAGAGTATTATAAATATGATACATGAGGTATTTTATTCATAATTTTATTGGTTGACTCATTATTATGGTAACATGGGTATGATGACACTCCATGCCTAATGGTACTCGACATGGAGTGTGGTTCAAATGAATTTGAACCAAATTTTGACCATGATGGCTATGATCATGATGAAGATGAATATGAATACTAAATCTAAAATATGGCTTTTAATTTGAATTTTCATTATGAATGAAGAAACTATAGATTCAAGTTGACTCAATCTATGTTGTAGTATATTTGTTCCCTAGATCTACCATATTATATATGTGCAGACTGTAAGGGACATCTTCTGCTCATCCATGTATCAAAGCTCGGTAAGAAATCTTAGGAGAAAGACAAGATGTCAGTGGGAGATGGAGAAACCAATCTCAGAATACCACTTGAAGCCTTGCAATGTTGAGAGTGGGATAAAGGCTACACTTGACACCCTATATAAGGAACAATCTTATTAAGCTTCACTTTATTTCGAGAATAGTTTTCTATTTTGTACTAAAAAGGGAAAACCACGTGAAGGTGGAAGCTCATTTGGCCCTGCCCCCCCCCCTAACATCACTCTAAATTCCCTATTAACATCTAACATTCATTCATTAAACTATATCAAAATAGTGGATTGGGGTTTTAGTTCGGATATGATGTTCCACCCTATAGAGATGGTGGGCCCGAATATCCGCAAACACTCGTCACTAAGTTTATCATAAAAAACATCATTCCCTACAAAATAATCATGGGGTCATTAGTCGAAGGATATAATAGTATAAAATAAGAATACAATAGATGTAAGCTTCTCATATTGAATGCAAGGTGTAATTAACATACGATGTACTAGTATAGTAAAACAAAGGTCCAATCTTTAAAGTACCTGGAAGTTTTGCTATTTTCAAGGGAACTCCTTCTTCATCACTCACAAGCAATATGCAATCCTTCACCGTTCCCGTACTAGGAATACGAGTACATCTGAGAAATTCACCATCAAGTGATGTATCTCTTGTTGCATAAATTGAATCCATTACGAAATGCCCCTAAGAAAGAATAACTCAAGTGAAATAAACATATATATAATGACAGGAAAAAATAAAATATGTGTACGAGTAGGTGGTTTGATGGCATCTGTGGCCATGCTACGTGTTGCCGGCATTGCAGGATGCAGTACATCTGAGCCTTCCATCATATGAGGCGGCGATAGTAAATGATCATTGACATGTGCTGAAGAATAAAATTGTTAGAGCATAATAAAAGTAGTGATTAGCATGGACAATATTGTTAGAGAGAAACAAAAAAACAATTCCAACATGCGATCTACCTGAACTAGCTGCAGTACCCTCATCATGGCTGTGAAGATCAAAATTACGCAAAAAAATTTGTAAAAGAAACACATCCGCTTATATTTTAATGACATAAAGACTAGTATAACATAAAAACTATTATTGAACTTTTGTTATAATTAAAAATTACATTAATACTTACTCTGAAATTTTGAGATAGGTGCATCAATCTAGTTGCCCTCTTTTGTGACTCAAAAGTCGGAGGGAATATAGATGCCAATTCAGCCACTCTTTTTCCAATTTTGTGGAGGCATTTTTTAATTACAGAGGTTGGGTCATCACAAGTAGCCTCTAATCAATAGCTAGGTGCTCGACAAAGGACTCATCTTTAGGGACTGCGGGTTCCTTTCCCTTTCTCTGCTGACCACTTGTCTATGACAACAATATTACTAACACTTAGAATTAATGTGAAACAATGATGAAAAGAATATAATAAAAAACACTATTTAAAATTTTGCTTCTATCTAATTTATAGTACAATAACAAAGAGGTTTACTTGCTGGAAAGAAGTGCATGCAGGATCATCATTGTCCCCTTTACAGGGTTGTTCCATATTGTGGCCCTGTGTTATTATTTAAAGTTAGCCAATAATTAGAAAGGACTACATTAATAAATTTTATTAGAAGATGATGATGGAGATGAGGTGGATGGTGAGGAGAGTCTCTAAATGTGGCTGGCAAAAAAACTCAATTATTTAATGGTATATAGTATGTACCTCCACCCCCATGATAGTGACATCATTTGTATCTATGCGATTCAAATTATAATCAATAAGAAGCTCTTCCCCTGCACTTATTGATTTTATCGCACATACAAATACATGATTTCCCTCACGCACCTCAAATATGCAATTGGGTTGCTTAATAGTTGACAAAGATCGCGTGCTATTTATAAAACCTACAATATTCTCTGATTTTTTTGGCCTTCCATCAATTTATATAGCCACTCTTTTACTTTTCTCATTGTCTTTTCATTGAATATAATTTTCCGAGAGTGCATACCTATGCATACTTTTTTTATATTGAACAATTCGCATCCAACTTTTGTAATCCTAACAAGGTCCAACATACTCCATCAATTCGACAACTTTGTTGTAAGAGATCTTTATTCCATCCATGGAAATAGGCCCAAACCATGTATTAACGATGGTGCAATGCGATATATCTTGCCTTTAACACTAAAATCAATGTTTATTGGAGGAAGTTCCTTTGGGACCCATTGTTTCTGTAGATATTAGTACCTAAAGGGCACCTCGATGTCGCCTTTCCTCTCATCATCATAAGAACATGACCCCCCTTGAGCAAGGAAAAATTTTATGCGTTTATTGAATTTCCTTCTAGTCTTTTGACCTCTAGTTGATCTTCCTAATTCAGACATACTACATGACTCACTTTCTTTGCTCAAGGAAGACACATCTGACAAACACCTATTTGTTTAAACCTGCACTCCATCAAATGAGAGAGATAGCAAGTAATGTGGGATATTTTGCAAATTGTGAAATACATTAATCTCTATAGGGTGTATTGACTTATACTTGTCGATCCATGAGACTGTGTGGGATGCTCGTGAAAGGGGTCTGGGTACCTACATATGTAATTCAATTATCTTATGTTAGCTAAAAAATTCATGATACATATACTCAAAAGCACATAGTAAGTACATTAAAAACCATAAGCATCCCATATGAATTAAAAACATTAAAAGGTACATCACAAATTAATTAGATTAAGCATTGATCACATAATTGCATATTTCTATCAAGAAATCAAAATTAAATAATTAAGAAGTGATCACGCAATTGTACATTTCATTCATGTCATTCATCTTCTTCTTCATCCAACTCATCACCATGATCATTGTTGTCGTCGACATCATCACCACCACCGTCATTGTCATCATCTTCATCATCGTCATCATTGGCATTATCATCATCATCATCAGTAGCATCAGCATCATCATCATCATCATCATCATCAGTAGCATCATCATCGTCATCATCTTCTTCTTCTTTGAGAAAATTTGTGTTAGGAACATCATCAACTAACTGTTGTTCGTGATCATCATCCACATCATCTTCTAGTTGTTCCCAATCTTCTTCTTCCATCACATTATACCTAATCGGCCTTCCTCTTAGATCATGTCTAACAATAAATGACCAACCCAATTTATTTGGAACCTCTGAGTAAAATACTTTCTCACATTGGCTTGGAAGAACATAGGGCTCATCCCCAACTGGCTCAAACCACCTTGTATTAATCATTGGAAATTCATTGTCATGTTCAATAATAGTTCTATCAAGATCATTTTGATTAAGTCATAGCCTGTACCATCTGATGACAAAGAGAACTAATTTGAAATAATTAAAGTCACACTCAAGTATATCATCTGAAATGCCATATTATCAATTTTAAGACTCTCGAGGATCTAATTCATTTCTAGATGAAATATTAGTCACCCGAAAGACTACACTTATCCTAGAATGACAAGTTTTCTTTATGTCATCCAACTTTTTGATTCAAAATTTATGACCATTGCAAAAAATAGCCTTGTGGTGTTTAACCTGCAAAAATATGTCAAACATGTATAAATTATTGCATCGAGAGTTCACAAACGTATGGGTGATTAACAAATTTATATGTACCTGGAAATCTCTTAAACCATGTGCTAAATCTATTTCCCTTTGCGTAACATTTGGATCTCCATTATGATGAGCTTCATTAACCAATGAAGACATGACTTCCCATGTTAATGTGTGACCTAAATGATGACATTGTTTAATCCATACCATCATCCAATCTTGATTGTTTGCAATATACAAATGTATTGCATCCCACTCTTGAGCAGCTGTACAAAAAATAAATAGACGACTTACAATTGATTAATTTTCAAGATTAAGAATTAATTAACAGCCACAATAACATCTTATAATTTATTACCTCTCACTTTCCTCATTCTACTTTTCCCCACCAAGTACTCCCCTTCGAATTTTCTAATGGTGTTGAGATCCCAAATGCAATCTATATGGGTCTTTGCTGCAAACTTAGGAAGATATTCAGTAATGTACACCATAGTCTAGTATACCATATATTCATCCACCATAGAACTCTCAGGATGTGCTCTTTGCCAAACCAAAGCCTTCAAAAGTTTTAGGTGCCTCTCAACCATCCACATTGACCAAGTGTGTACAGGTCCACACAATTCAATCTCCTCAACTTGGTGTGTGAGGTAGTGTTCTTGTGCACTGAAAAAGGTTGAAGGTAGACACTTTTGCATTTCACACATTAGATGAGGATTCTTCTCTTCCAATATTTTATATTTGCTTTATGAATTTCTTTAGATGACAACCACCTACAAGACATTCAAAATACAAAAATATATAAACATCAGACTTTACAATATATACAACAAATTGAACAGATATCATTGCTTACCTCATTTATTTTCCAATATCATATATCACTTATTTTATGTTATTGTCAAAGTTCTCTAGGAGAGATAGGGGTAGCACATACTGCAATAATTATAAAAATAATCATGTCATTCTTTTCTCACATAATACAATGAGAAGTACATGCAGTTTACAAATATATTGTAAATACAAAAGAACATGAATTACCTTGATGAAGCTATGTCAATCATGTTTTTTCAACCCTGGCCCAAATTCACTTTTCTTTGATATGGTACTGCTTATGTTTGCAGCAAATCCTATGAGAAATTGAAATTTTCATATGACTTCTTTTATGGCATCACTTTGTTGCTCTGTTAATAACCAAGGAAGGGCACTTATATTAATTTGTTCTCCATTTCTATTTGATTCAATGAAATTTTTCATTGCATGATTGGATTCATGAATGTCACTGCAAATTTTGCCATTTTTTTCTTTGTCATGCCTTCCATCCAATATCTTCCACAATGTCTCTGTTACATTCTTTCTAGTATGCATAGTATCAAAAAAATACACAATTTGCAGCTACTTGTAGTAGGGCAACCTATTTAATTGTCTAGGATAAACTTTTTAGTCCCTTTTGAAGGTGCTCAGTAGTATTGCCTTGACGACATTCACGATCATCAATCACATAATCAACAAACAAAACATAATTTAAATATACAAATTCTAAAGATAAACCATTAGGTAGAATGCTAATACCTTGATGATTAATTATATTATATTCTAACTTCCATAGGCGAGGTGTCATTCTCTGTGGCTTAGATGTAGTCTCTTCTTTCCCATTGAAAATGTGTTTTTCAGTAATTCGATAGTTATGATTTTTGTGGAGAAAGTGTCTATGCTCATCAAACACCTGCTTTCCTAAAAATTTTGAATGACGAGATTTCATCTTTGGACCACAAACTAGACATGAAAATTTTCCCTTTGTTCGAAGACCTACAAGATAATGATACAATTGGATCAAATATTTTAATTTTTATATTTATAATTATCATGTGCAACTTGAACTCACCATAACATACCAAAAAAAGTGTTAGCCCTAGGGCATCATGTATTGTCCATACAAGCATTGCATAGAATTGATATTGTATGTCTCCTATTGGTCTAAAGATGTCATACATAGTGACACCATTCCATAACTCCACCAACTTGTCGATAAGAGGCTCAATATATACATTCATATATTTAACTTGGTATTTACCTAGTTGAATGAACAACAACATTACATAATTATTGTAACCATTTTACTGCAAGATTTATAATTACATGTAGATAACTATTAAATGATTAAATACGTGAAAAAATCATTGCCAACATATTGTGCTCCCTTTTTATTGACATCCATGGAGGAATGTTATTATTGATGACAAAAATAGGCCAAACAGAGTAAACAGATCTTAGCTCTCCAAATGGATTAACACCATCTACTGCCACTGAAACCTTGAGAATTCAAGGTTCTTCAATAAAGTGCGGCCACTTTTCCTCTATGTCCTTACATACAGAACCATCTACAAGAATTCAAATAATGTCATCTTGACTCCTATTGTGTGCATGCTAATCTATAAATTGTGCGAAGCTACTACACCTGAATAATCTTTGCAAACGGGGTATAATGGGGATGTAATGAAGAACCTTGTGAGGCACCTTTTTTGTTATTTGATTAGTTTGATATCTACTCATATGAAATTCAGGGCATTATGTTTCAAATTCATGTTCTTTATGATAAATAATATGATCATTGGGACAAGCATCTATTTCTTGATACTCTATTCCAATATCTTTCATAGTGGCACATAATTCTCGGTATGAGCGAGGGAGAATATTTAATGGTGGTAACAAAAACTCACCTATCAATCTATATAAAAAAATATAAGTTGTTAATATTAACAATATTTATGGTACATGTTTCACCCTTTAATTACTATAATGACATATATGACATACCTTAGCATACGTGACATTTTTATGTTAGATAAACCATTCATAACCTTCAAGTTCAACAATAACAATATAGCAGAGAGAAGAGTTGTTTGGGAGCCTTTATAAAGGGTCGTGGCTACCTTCTCAAATAGAGGTATATCATGGATGACATCAACATCATCCTGATCATCATCATCAGTTGCGCTAGTACCAAATGTGTCATGGATCAATGTATTAGTACCATCATCTTCAAATGTGTCATATGGTGCATGATCATCATCTTCCATGGGAACATAATCTTTAGTTTCAATATTTGCACCTCCATGATCCTCCACTTCCAAAGCCAAATTCTCCATATTCACACCTCCATGGTCCATATCATGTACTCCCCTGTGGAGGTCGACCTATATAAAAATGATGAACATAAAAAAACCATGATAATGATCTCATCATCAAGTGTATCTCATATATATATTAATTGTTAAATAAATATAATGCAAAACTTACCAATCCATGATAATCAAACCCTCCTTCAATGTGACCATTATCCCTACAATGTCTCTTAGTTGTTTTAGTTAGCAATCTTCTAGTGTTTAAGCCCTTGCAAATATTGCAGGGACAATAATATTTTCCATCGCCTTTTCTTTTCAAGTTAGACCACAATCTATTGATTGTATCCCCATTACCTTCTTCACTTGGATTGTCTGACATGATCCTCTTCACTTAGATTATCTATAACCTAATTATATATAGAAATTGAAAAGTTAGTTATGAAATGATGTTGTAGTATAGTATACCAAATACTGACACTTCTGTTATTGTAGTCTTCCACCTCAAACTCTTTCCTATTGTGGCAAGAAAGAAAGATATTCAAATAATATAGTAGTTTGTAAATCAAAATAAAATATCATATATATTATACACAAAATATATCAGAAGTGCGTCAAATTTGACCAAGCACTACTGGGAGCTAGACCCATCAACAAATGGATTTGTCATAATTTTCACAATAATACATTTGTTGCAAGGTATAAGGTCCCAGTAGTGCTTAGGCAAATCTGCATGGTAAAGGTTGTAGATGTTGTATATGTTATGTGTGTGTGTGTGCGCATAAAAAAGGGGGCCTTTATCTTTGATCTTAAAATGACAAATATGCCTATCTAATGCTTTTTGAGGGTGTAGGGAATAACAAATGGAGGCAACTTGACACCACAAATGGAGGCAAGTTGTTGATTGCGGGTGTAGGGAAAAACACCCGTCAGTACTTTTATCAAATTGTAAATTTCAATTTTGAACCATTCTGTGAATATAGAACATGGATGTAATCTCAGAAAATAAAAAAATGTAGACACGACAGATTACTTATTTTGTTATTCTACATTACTTACTATTTGAGTGCACGTTCCACCTACATCTTGATCAATTCTTGTTTGATGCTTCAATTTTGTGTTGATTGTCCTGTAGAAGTACACAGTTTTGTATTTCCCTAATATGTTATTCAAAAAACAAAAATAGAATAAAATACTTGTTGAGAAAGATCATCATAGGAGTATCAAAAACTCTAGATCTGAAGGTAACTCAACATTATAAAACTCTTACATTCAACCTTCATCTCATGCACCTAATAAATAGGAGATAAAATACATGAAATTGAAAAATTACATTACAAAATAATGAGCTAAAACTACCTAAAAAAGTAGTACCCAATTTATGTACAAAACATTTAACTAATGAATTGTGTTTTTCTTCTCATCTTCACTAACAAAATAATCACCCCTTTAATCTAACTACACTATGCAAGTCCAGTTTAGCGACCATGTGCCTATCATCCTCAATCAAGACTAAGGAACACTATAGGCAAATACACTATCTAAATTGTCTACATTAATAAATGCTAGTATATAAAGAAGACAATCAGAAGACAATGAAGATTTGTCTGACAAAAATGAATACACTAAACTGAACCAATGGCATGTTTACAACAATTATTTTGTATCTGAAGTTTTGGGAATTGCATGAGAAGTTTTAGTGTCTAAATACTCCACTAATCCCTCTAACCGATTAGGAGTGGTTGGGGAAGTTGAGAGGAAAGTTTTCAAACATTCATATTCACTTATTGAATGCTTTGGAGACTACTGGTTTGACTGTCCATGCGTTACCAGTGACTGAGATTCATTAAAGGATACAAAATGCTTCATTTTGGGTTATTGTGTGTGGATTCAAATCTAGGTTTGATTTGGTTAATGTTTAGAAGAGATCAATAAAGTATTTAAAGACAATCTTACATGTTTGGAGAGGTTTGAGGGGCACTTATCATGACTGTACCCTCACAAACAGTGACATAAACTGGTTTTACCATGTTTCCTTTCTCTATTGATAGGTTTCCATTCTCTGTCACAAGGGTACAATCAGAGGGTTCATTGACAAAATGATCCTTTGAATGGTTACTATGAATATGAATGATTTGCTATAGAATATTGCTTGTTTTACTTGAAGTTTGGAATAGCTTGTGCAAGGGTGGAAGTACTTTTGATCATTTTGGTCGTGACTGTTCCTGTACACAGTCAGGAAATGTAACTATCTAATGATTATATGTAATGTTGAATGGATTAAATGCTTTATTCTTGGTAGAAGGGAATGGAAGGAATAGTGTTGGTGTTAGGTTTCATTTATTATTGAATTCAATGGTTTCCAAGATGTGTTGAGGAGTTTTCTCCTTGTTTAATGTTAACTGTTCCTGCACAATCCACTCATACAACAATGAAATGCTATGTGTGGAAGGGATGATTGATAGTGTTCCTTGAGGGAAGGGGGGTTGTGAAAGACTTGTTATCATTGACTTTTAGGTGAAATTCATTTTCTAGTTTTACCTTTTCAATAAAATATTAACCAATTTATTTGTAGGTATTAGTTGAGGGAATCAACTCACTAGGTCTCTCATTGTTGTAAGAAAGAAGAGGATCTTTCCTCATTGTGTTATTTGACATTACAAAGGTGCATCATAATGAGTGCACTTTTATATTATATAAAAATGTGTAACAAATTTTTTAGCCAAGTCTAAATGTGGGGATCATGTTGTTTGGTAATCTAATCATTAAAAGTGACTTCTTGGATAAAAATGCAAAATTTCTTAACATTCAGTCAAGGATTCCATTTTCCCTCATATTTATCAAAGTTTGGAATCTCAAAAAGTGGAGGGAAAGGTATGTATGTTATAGATCTATCTAATGGACATGATCAATTCTTCAAACATGTACACTTTGCATTGATTATGGCTTACCATTTGCAAATCTCTTATTGTGTATTTTGTCTCTTTCCATTCTTGACCAAATAGGTTGTTAGTAGGTTGCTTTTATTTATTTTGAGTATTTTTATTGTGTACATACTATAGGTATTTTGAATTTTTGGGTTTGGCTTGGTTCTTTTGATGATTTAGATTGTAATGATAAGGTTTGGTGGATTTTTTTTGAATTTTTGAGTTTGGATTGGTTCATTTGATGATTTAGATTGTAATGATTTGGTTTGGTTAAATTTTTATGATTTCTTTGACAGGTATGTGATTGTTGTTTTTTTGGTTATTTGGATTGAATTACTTTTGTTAAGGATTCTAATTGTTGGGATTAAATTGGTATAGTGAATTATGTTTTTTTTGGTTATTTGGATTGAATTAATTTAGTTAAAGATTCTAATTGTTGGGATTAAATTGGTATAGTGAATTAGGTTGTGATAGAAAATATAAATGATAGGGTTTTTGTTTTTTGCAATGTTTTTTATTGTAGTGTCAAGAATCATATATTATGTATTTCCAATATGTTTGGATGTAGGGAAGACCAGAGAATGAAGGATCACTCACTGATTGCATGATAACACGGTTTTGAAGGGTCACTGGTTGAGGGGACAATCAAGGTCCAGATGATTGGGCCATTGGAGGACCCTATTTCTTTGTATTAATTGCTATTCAAATTGGATGCATGGATGTCTTGTGAATTATCAGCTGCTATGTATCCTGCAACTGCATCTATAAATCTGCATATACTTCTCTAGGGTTTTAAGCCACTTAGGGATCAAAATAGAGAAAATAAATCAAAATTGTTCTTTCTCCTATTTCCTTTTAACAAAGTCTCAACTATCAATGATACAATACATTTTATTCCCTAAGCTATCAATACAAATGGCGCCTAGCTAGAAGCTCACAGGCTGTCCATTTGATAACCACAATCAACATTTCAAAAAAATTTGATAACCAATAACATCAAATAATGGATTTAAAGTACAGGCTATGGCATGACACCAGTAGAATGTGGTCATTTCAGTGAGAATCTCAAAAAATATACAATGGCATCATTATCAACGTGCCAGTAATATCAACAAACGTGAATCCAAACATTTTAAAATAGTGAATCGATATCCTTGAGCACAAGCACCAATAACATCAAATAATATAGATAAAGCACTGGCTAGGGCATGACACCAGTAGAATGCGGTCATTTCAAAGAGCATTCATGATCAAATAAAATGCAATGCATTTGAAATTTGTAGTTGAATATGATGCCAGAGGGTCAAAAGATGAAGAAATCACATACCTTCTCTCACGCTCAGCTTTCACTCGTTTTCTCCCACTCCTTTTCTATATGGCAATCAAAATAAAAATGATTTCGTCGTTCACTTTTTTTTTCATCTATACCCCAAAACTATCAGAATTATGATGGTCTATTTAGAACCCATCGAAATACCGATACCATTGGGGCCTATTACAAAAAAAAACACCAAATTCATAAAAAAAAGTCATCCATCGGAACTTTCTGTTGAAATTTGGCCCCAAATGTAGTAGTGTGCATTTGTAAGCCCAAAGGGAATGACTAACCATTCATAAAGACCCTCATTAGTTTTGAAGGTTGACTTCCACTCATCCCCTTCCTTCATCCTAATTTGGTGATACCCACTTTTAAGTTCAATTTTGGTAAAATATTGAGACCCCCCAAGACAGTCCATAAGGTCTTGTATTCTAGGGACAAGAAACCTATATCTAATGGTAATCCTATTGATTTACCTAGAATTAGTACATAACCTCCACTTACCTCCCTTCTTTGGTGCCAAAACCACTGGGACAACACATGGACTAATACTTTTTCTTATCAACCCTTGATCAAGCTCTTGAATCTGCCTTGAAATCTCTTTATTCTAGTCTAGGGTCACTTTATATGTTGCTTTATTAGGCAAGGATGCTCCAGGTACAAAGTTAATTTGATTACTAATTTCTCTTTGAGGAGGAAGAGTGGTTGCTGCTCCATCACTTATAATGTATTTAAACTGATTCAGTAGTTGATGCACTTCCTTTGGAAATGTAGAGTGTAGAGCCTTGGTCTCCTCCTTGGGTTTCAAGACTATGGCTAGTCCTACTCCTTCCTCTTCCTTGAGTTAATGCAAGAACTCCTTCCCACTCATCAAGAGTACATTAGGATCAAGTGAACTTGCAGCTCCTTCATCCACAAGTGATTGAATTTTATAAGTCACTCCATCTTTCTTGAAGTTATACACATTCCTCTTTCCATGGTAGATTGCATCCAGGTCATATTGCCATGGAATTCCTAGTATAAAATGGAAAGCATCCATTGGAAGGATGTCACATAGCATCTTGTCTTGATAGACACCTATCATGAAGTCCACCCATGCTTGTTCATTCACTAGAACATTCTACCCCTTATTTAACCAAGTCACCTTATAAGGATGAGTATGAGGTATCCTTTCGAGCTTGAGCTTTTGGACTACTTCCTCTAAGATTATATTATCAGTTGAACCTAAATCAATGATCACTTTACAAACTTTGCTAAGGATCTTGCATTTGATCCCAAAAATATCCCTCCTTTGTTTAGGTTCTTCCTTGACAGGTTCCTTGAGTAGAACTCTCATAAACATGAGGTTATCTCCATGTTTTGAATCCAAATTCACTTTCGGTGACTTCACACTACTCTCTTCCTCTTGGGCATATGCTATCTTCTTTTCTCCTTTAGAACTAGAAGTTTTTTCAAGACACCTATAGGTAGGATGGCCTAGTTGTCCACAATTGTAACATTTCATGCTTGCAAAGTGTGACCCCCTAATGAATCCACTTTATCTTCCTCTACCATTTTGGAATCCTCTATCTCTTCCATAATTCCCTCTTACACTTGGCTCACTGATTTGTTCAACCATCTTGGAGTCTCCCTGACTTATAGGTTCATTGCTCCTACCACCATAGCCACCTCTATGTCCTCTAGAGTCTCTCCCTCTACCTCTACCTTTGGGGTTAGAGTCTTACTTCTTCTTGTTCTTTTCTTCTACCTTTAGTGATAATTGGAATCATGTGTGGATAGTAGTAGGAGTCCAAAGACTAATCTCTTCTTGAATACTCCACCTTAATCCACCCAAGTATCTAGCAACCCGGATACTCTCCTCTTCTTGAACCTTAGACCTCAAATAGAGTTTTTGAAACTCCTCAGTGTAAGAAGCTACATCCATCTCTTTTTGTCTAATATTTTTCCTCTTCTTATGCATTTGGATCTCATGATCCTCTGGGAGATAATTCTCCTTGATCTTTGTGACCATAGCTCTCCAATTTGCAATGGGTCTTTTCCCTTCTCTTTCCCTCTCTTCTTGAAGGAACTTCCACCATGTTAGGGTTGGTCCCATTAGTCTTGATTTAGCCACCTTCACTTTTTGTGCCTCTAAGACACCTTCACATTCAAAGTGATTCTCCATCCCTTCAATCCACTCCATCACTAGCTCTAAATCCATTTTTCCAATGAACATGGGTATCCATTCTAATGCTTTGCCTCCCAATGCCTTAATGGATTTTAGGAAAGGTTCTTCTTGTATAGGTGGATCTGGTTCAGGAACATAATCTTCATTAGCTAATGCTTTACCTTTTTCATCTTCAACTGTCGTCTTCTCTTGCATTCTACCTACTGTCACAGCCACTTCATCAAGCTTATCTTTCAAAGCTTCCACAGTCTCCTCTAGGAGCCTATTCCTTTCTTTTTTTTCAACCACTTATCTAGCCAATTCAGAATTAATCACCATTGTGTTATCTCCAATGGATTCACTTCTTTCTGACATACACCTTTCACTACCCAAGTCATTCAATGGCTCTGATACCAATTTGATAGGGAGATCTTCTTCACACTAGCCCTACTTCCTTTAGGACTTACCTAGGCCTTTCCTTGACCTATCTTAGGGTGCTTTAGACCCTTCACACTGAGGGATTCTTCCTAATCTCCTCTACTCCTCAAGATCTCTCTACCAAGGATTACAACTCACTATTGTTCACAATACCCTTCATTCGAATTCAACTAAGGAATTCATCCCTTCATCCAAATACCTAATTCCATGTATTGATCATGAGAGAAGACTCATTTTTTCTTAGTTTGATTAATTTTTAGCTGTTCCATCATGTAGCATCTCCCTTCTACAAGTTAATCTCCAAAACTTAGACCAAAAGGCTACTAGGTCTTTACAGGTCTTCCAACACATTGTTTAGGGATTAACTTTTCAACTTTCCACACAAGGGGCCAAAGTGATTACATTTCCTGATACCCTTTTCAAAGTTATAATGGATTATGAACTCCTTAGGTCTCCAAGCCCTTCGTACAGTCATTTCCTATCTTTAAGCCTTATTTTTAGGCCTAATTAGGCCTCACTAGTTTTCAATGAGGGTTTGGTGGATACACCCCTTTTTGGATTGTTCAAAGGCTCTCCTTCACATGATGGAGTCTTTGATCATTAAGGAACACTTTCCTAAAGTTGGATTGACATTACCAATCCTCGATCCCTCTCCCATTTGCTAGATCAATAACAAGCTTCTAGCTGGGCTAGCACTAGCTCGCCTAGGGCTTTCTCTTAAAAATCATTCCCCTAAAAACTAGACCATAAAAATACATATTTACAAAGCTTATACATTTACCTAACATATTCCAAGAGGCTGTACAAAACCATCCATGGAAACCTATGTTAGAGCCTTTTTTGTTACCTCTACTCTAAACAATCTAGCAAGTTGGTCATAGAGGAGATTTTAAGTTACAAAGCAGAAAAGAAAGCTATCAAAATAAAACAAAGCTCTAATCTACTTAGAAAATCATGAAGAATAAACTCATGCAAAGATCTACGTAGGTCTAATCCATGATCAAGGATTACCGAGCTTTCTATTCAATCAAAAACTGGTACGGTCCACACCAGTCTATGAAAATTGAAAGCACACACATAAAACTGAGTTCCAACCTTATGTCTCAATAGGAACAATATATATATATAGGCTTAGTCAACTTAGTTTGATCAGTTTCAACCCTATAACTAACTTTATCTCTCGGATAGGCCTTAGACAATTTTCTGTCATGGCAACTTTTACAAATTGCTTGACAACTTTTCTAGGGTTGTGCCAATAGGTCTAAAAGACCCCTAAGACTCACCTAAGACCACTAAGACCCTTTTTCATCTTTATTTTACTCATTTATCTCATTTTCATAGTCAAACCATGGCTTTGACTGATTGGTAGCATCCAATGGCATACAAGCCATATCCTTTGGGTCTACTCTAGGTCTAATGAATCCTTCACTAAGACACTAAAACATCTTCCTAAGAACCTATTGGATCTCAAACACACACCACACTCAAAAACACAAAACAAAGTCCTTGCTGGACTGTGACTTGGCCAAGGTCACTACAAGCCAAAACTAGGAGCTAGGAGCTAGGTTGGCCAAGAACCTAGGTGCTCCTGCACCAAAAGTCCTATACAAGAAGAACCAAGAGAGCATATCAAACCTATCAGAGGTATATGCTTTGGATGCAAAAAAGAATGGTCACATGAAGAGGGATTGCAGAGGTAAAGCTCCTTACAAGACCTTTTCTGGTTATAACTTTAATTATTATGCATATGGACATAAGAAGGTTGAATATAGGAAGCCTGATCAATATAGAGAGAAAAATATAGCTAATATTACATGTTATAAATGAAACAAATTTGGGCACATCATGAATTATTATAGGTTGTAGGTCAATCAGAATAGATCACCTCTTACATGCTACAAGTGTAACAACTCAAGACATATAGCAAAGTTTTGCAGGTATAATGGAGCTAAAAAATATAGAATTGGACCACCACCTATAGTTCTAAAGAAGAATGTTGATGATGTTGAAAATATTCTTGCACATTATATGGATGATTTTAATAGTCACTTTAGGAAGGCAGGAGATATGGATAGTGGAAGAGTATGGGAAGTGAAGGAACCCAATGAGATCAAGGTTTAGGGAAAGTTAGTAGATGTTATGGAGTCTTCACCTAATGTTAACACTACTACATCAACCTAGATGGCCAAGCATGGCCTTGTGTGTGTGATTTTGTGACCTGCAACACAGCACTTCAATAAGACATTATATCATTTTTTAGCAAGAGATTTAGGCTAGAATTAAAGAAACTAACAAGTGAAATCGTCCTATTGCTCTCTAGTTAGTGTGAGTATGGAATAAGGGTTAGTAGCTCTCATATTTGACCCTTAAATAGTGATAATCTACACTAAATGGCCAAGCATGGCCTTGTGTGTGTGAGTTTGTGACCTGCAACATAGCACTTCAATAAGACATTATATCATTTGTTAGCAAGAGATTTAGGCTAGAATTAAAGAAACTAACAAGTGAAATCATCCTATTGCTCTCTAGTTAGTGTGAGTATGGAATAAGGGTTAGTAGCTCTCATATTTGACCCTTAAATAGTGACAATATACACTAAAATGAGAGATTCAATGCAACATGTATGAAATCAAACTAGATCTTAAGAAATTCTTCATAATTGAGCATAAAAAAACATGAATCCTTTACCAAATAACCCAATTAAAAGATTTCCTAATTAGCTAGAACATTAAATAAAAGCATAAAAGCATGGAAAAAACTATCAAATTCAAAGCATTAAGCATTAGCAAGAGAGTTCATAATCCAAAGATTAGGAAGCCTCAAACATTCAACCATTAATGAGCTAAAATCCAATTTCAAGAAGAGCTAGAGAGCAAGAAGCCTTTGAAAATTCTCTTTTATAGATTATGGGAGGAATTGAACGGTTGAGATGCATCTATGAGGAGTGGTTGAGATGCACTCATGCTTGATCCTTGATCCATGTGAGATCCTTTTTAATGATTAAGATGTGTTTGTTGTGTTTGTTTGATTTAAGAGGTATTTATGATTTTATTTTAATTAATAACTCTAGCCATGCATTTGGTGGGATTGAATTAATTAAATAGGCCTAGAGTTATTTGACTTGATTTTGCTTAAAACCTTGGTGATAAATGCTTGATTTAGGATTTGATTGATTTTATTGAATTTTCAAGATTTATGCTAATAATCAAAGATCAAATTAACATAATCAAGGTTATATGCCGAATTAAGGGCAAATAGGGCCTTAGGTTCTATTAGCCCGATTTTAGGTGATTAAATTTTCCCCTCTTTGAATTGCTTTGCGAACAGCACAGGGATTCAAAGAAAATCTAATTCAAAGCATGATCTAGGAGATTTAGAGAGCAGCGAGAACTACTCTGAACTCAAGTGATTTAGAGAGCAGTGAGGACCACTCTGATTTTAAGGATATTTAGATAGTAGTAACGAGAACTACTCTGGATTTAAGGAGATTTAGAGAGAAGTGAACCCACTCTTAGAAGATTTATAGATCAGTAAGGAGAACTACTCTGAATTTGAGAATTCTGAGCTTGATCGAATGAAATCCTACTTGATTTGAAAGGTCATCAATTCTGAACTTGATTGAACAAGAATTGACACTATTAATTTTGAGCTTGATCGAATGAAATCCTACTTGATTTTGAAAAGAATTTTTAGTTGAATTTGATCATGCTGACAAGTAACCAATTTGATTTGAAGCGATGAAATTGATCAATATCGTAAAGATTAACAACCTCAACTTGATTGAAGAAAATTGTCATGCCCCTCATGTTGAAGAATTTGATTCAAAGAATGGTATTATTATGCCCCCTCGGGACCGAAATTAGAATGAATTCAAATAAAATCAATTAGTTTCAAGCATTTATGAGGAATCATTGTGATTAGAATGAATCAAGACCAAGTGTAGATCGATTAGAAAGAGTTATCAAGCATTTAGATCAATTTTAGTGCCCCAGAAGCACTGTTTGACCAAGTTTGACCAAGAATTTGAGAGAGTTGACCAAGTTTGACTGATGTTTAAGCAATATCATGTCATAAAAATTTGTAGCATGAGTGATAAAATCACTTTTTATAGCTTTCGGCAAGCTTTCTGTGCGTTAATTGTGCTTTCTTTAGCTCTCATTAAGTGCGTTTGACTGAAGTTTGACTTTTGTTGACCAGTGATTTGATTGAAAATTATTATTGCACTGATTTGCCTTGCTCGCAGTATCTTTTCTGCTCAATTTGCCCCTGTCTAACTGCAATTTGACCATATTTGACTTCTGCACTCTGAAAGTTGACTTTTCTTTGTAACTCTATTTTTACTGCATTTAGGTGATATAAATCACCTATTTCAATTTTAGTCCTGATATTAAGCCTTTGTGATGTCTTAGCATTAATGTTCCTTAGGGTTCTGAACCTCCTGGAAGGCTTAAGTAGGTTAAAAAGACCATTTTTACTATTTATTTTCACTTTTTACCTTTGATTATTCACGGAGCTCTGAGCCACAATGGTGTTCCCAGTGGAGAAGCATCAATTCAAGATGGCCAAGCGACATGACTGACCGAGGCATTATGATGCACCTATGAGTATCTGATAACGAACCTTGTGAATTTTAAAAATTTAAATTTCATGCATTTTAGGCATTTTATAGCTAGTTTCTTTTTTAATCACATCCCAGATGCGAGATCGCGTTCGATCAAACCCGTGTCACATCCTGTATCCTGAATCGCATATGGGATTTCCTGGATCACACCCCAGTTGGTCTCGTTCGGTGAGATTCAAGTAAATTCAAACTTTTTTGTCCCTTTTTAGTTATAGGGTCACCTTCGGCATACCGGATCGCCTCCTGAATTTCCCGATCTGCATACGGGATTTTTTGGATCACCTCTAGTTTTAGGGTCACATCCTAGATTTCCCAATCCACATCTAGGATTCCTAGATCGCTTTTGGTTTTTCTCACTTTTTTATCCAAGTGTACTTGCTTTTTTTATCTTTGAGCAATTTTCTGGCTAATTTTTGTTGTGCAGACTGATTCTGATGTAATCTCGTTTAGATCCCCTAGACCGGTCCAGGTGTTAGCTCTGCATGATCATTTAAGTCAGGAGGATCAGTGTGTGGTTCTTCGGTGTAGACTTTGGACCTTGGTGTAGTTACCTGATATTTAGGTAAATCACAGCCTTCTTACTGCATTGGCAAAGTGATGGCATTCTAAGCATAACACATTTCACCTACCCACAGGTGAGATGATTGTTACACCAGAGGACATGTGGCAAATTCTACATGTTTATGTCATGGGCACACGGATAGAGTACGAGGCATCTGGGCCTGCAATGATTGCTGATGTCAGGAGGGTGTTTCAGGATGATACCATTATAGGTTGATACTTGAGTTGGGACCACATGGTCACCAACTATGCCCCTCTTCCCATATACTTAGTTGGCTTGAAAGGTGGCCTATTGATGCCTGATCGGGGTCAGCACAGCTTATGTGTGGCTGGTCATGAGTGATCGAACAGATGATCCAGTCCCCTGGTAGATATGCATGGGGTAGTTATATTTTGGTTCACATGTATCGTGAGCTCCATGAGATCATTTATCAGCATGTGAGGTCTATGACCATTGGTAGCATGGTTTTGTAGATCTATGCATGGGAGCACATCCCTATGACCTGACCTATTGTAGATAGGCACCACAACACTGGATTGCCATATATATTCATGTATTTTGGCCTTATATAGAAGCCCCATCTGGGAAAGTTGGAGTACTGGCATCATCTTTTGGATGATGTCACTGATGTAGTATGGAGGCCATATTTGGATTGTGAGGCTTGGCCTTCAGATGCTAGGCAGATGCCTTATTTTTTTTAGACCAGATATCTTGTCAGCCGCACTATATATATTGTTGAGCAGTTTCTGATTACTTGGGTATGCCGACAGTATGGATGAGTGTAGGGTATATCTCATGAGACATGCTTATATGCTCATATCAGGAGTGAGGAGACCCAATGGGGAGCTCGATTGGTTTTTGAGATAGCAGTTCATGAGATTTCCCAGATGGCTTGTGTTGACTGGGACTATTAGGCAGATGTTCGTGATGCAAGAGTGATAGATGAGTATCATGCTCATTATCTTAGACATCCATATCCTAGATTCACTACTCCAAAGGAGGCTATTCTGTGTATCGATGATGTACTTGATTATGATGCTGAGGATGATGTTGGTGGTCGGGGCCGAGTTGCATGAGGTGTTGATAGGGGGAGAGGGCAAGATGGAGCCTGTGGAGGTAGAGGAGATGGAGATGGAACCCGCGGAGGCAGAGGGGATGGAGATTGAGGAGATGGTGGAGATGACAGGGGTGGTGGTGGTGGTGGTGTAGGGAGTAGCAAACGGTGAGCCTTAGGAGGGGGGTCTAGTCAGTAGAGGTAGAGGAGATTGCGAATCACTCCTCCTCGAAGGGATACAAGGCATTTGTTGTAGAGAAATGAGCATGCCCAGAGAGCTACAAGGGGAGGAGATCAGGATCAATAGCAGCAAGCACCTCAAGATCCAACTATAGGTGGTGATGGAGATAGATTATCATAGTGTGAGTAGGAGAGAGATGCATTAAGATTAGAGCTGGAGACCCTTTGAGCCCAATTATCAGAGCGGGATGCACATTTGGTGCTTTTGAAGGCAGAGAGGGACACATAGATGGCATAGCTAAGAGTAGATAGAGATACCCAGTTAGCACAGCTGAGGATAGCTAGCGAGACACATATATAAACGCTAAGGGAATGCAAGGATACTTAGCTAGCCCAGCAGAGGGTGGAGCGTGATAGATATGTGCACACGGCCACTCACCAGGGATAGAGGACCACATATTATTTCACCTTGTATTGTGTTGTGGTTCCTACTACCCATAGGACTCCTCTATATTTAGTTATAGCAAAGCAGTCTGAGGGAGTCATGCCTCCTCCACCTCCACCTAGTAGAGTAGATGCACCCCCTCCCGATCCTCCAGTAGAGGATGAGGGGGACAGTGAGGTGTAGACCTCTATGTTTATTCATATTTGTATATCTGGACATATTATACTTTATTGGATATCTTGTACTTGTACCATTTTTTATTGATATACTGTCATGTCCTCTGGACTTTGTTTATGTATTGATACATTATCTCATTGTTTCATCCATGCTTTGATATACTGATACTCTGACACTCTAATGATTTGATACTTGCTTATGGACACTCTTGATACTTTGTTCTGATTATATATTGATGCTTTGGCTGGTTCTAAAATGGATGTTTCATCTGATATTGCCTGATGTGATGTTTTTAATTTATGCACATGTGATATATCTGATACTTATCTCATGCTTTGGATATTGATGTGATGGTCATACTTGGTCAAGATTAGATTAGGTGATGATAAAATGATGTCATGATATATTTCACTAATATATGCTCATGTTTTTGTTATTTTCAAAGTTTTTATGAATGTATGGATGTATGAGATGTATTGTGATGTGATGTATGGACATCTCACATTTATTTATGTATGAATGATTATGGATGCAAAATGCAAATGGTTTTATTAAATGAAATGGATTTATGAATGCAAATGGATATCAGTGATTTATATTCAATCATTTTAGTTTTAGTTCTTTTATGATTTCATGATGTACTTGGTCACACATGTCAAATGGTTAATGTTTCCATAATTTTCAGCTCCTATTAAAATGTTTTAGATATTTTTTCAGCTTATATCAATGTTTCAGATAGTTGAATCCACACTTTCATGCTTATGCAACCTAAAATGAATGCAACTATATTAAAATGAATGCAATTTAAAATGAAATTCAATGCAACTAAAGACAATGAAATGCATCTAAATGAACCTAATGCAAATTAATATGATATGCAACTAAAATGAACTCTAATGCAATTAAAATGAAATGCACCTAGACTAAGACACCTAGGATAGTCACTGTTTATTCAAAGCGGGTTGTTTTTCATCATAGAGCCTCTATTAGTGGGATCTCATTAGGATAGTACAATTTTCACTAATAGATTTAGCAATCCTAAAAATATGAATACATCCTTTTTATTCGTCATGTTGAAAGATAACCTAAACATTAAAGCACATAGCTAGAATGTTTTGTCAATTACTTCCTGTTTGATATAAACCATTTCTTTTCTAGTGCATAATGTGTAAATGTATACCTGCAATGACCTTTCTTTTTGTGTTCATATCCTAGGGTATAATCTGATTTACCATGCACTTTATTAGGAAGTAGTTTATCATTGTTAGTTTTTAAATAGGCAAGGAAATAAATCCAACCTCACTAAGGTCTTCATAGGAAATAGGTTGAGGTATACATGGTGTTCCAATCATGATGGAGGCACTTATAGTAGACACCCATTCTCCATGATTACCTCAGATCATCGGATTTATTACCACAAATAGAAGACAAAGAAAATGTTATGCCCCTAGTCCTTGTTTCTCTAGTCCAGAGACATCATCGAGTCACTCAAGGAAACTGTAATGCCCAAAATAATTGGACAAAAACACAACAACAACAAAAAACAAATTTTGAACAAACGATAACATACACCTAGGACAACTAGGTTACACAAAAGCCCTTCGACGTGGAGTTTTGGGATCGTAAGCTTGCTTGGGCAAATCACCCAATGACACATAAGGGATCATAAGGCAAGCATTGATGTGCCTCTGTCCCTTACACAGCGGAAGTCATTAGGTGACAAGGGGATATTAAAAGTTTTAAGGGGGAAATAAACTTTCCCCTACAATTTGAGTTTATTTAAAAGATAGTACGATCTATCCCTAAGTATTCTTAAGGAGTGATTTTAATCCGCTAAAGGAAATGTATTTAGAAATAAACAATCAAATATTTTCCTTAGCTTATATTCACATAAACTAAGTTTTCTTTTCCTGATTAATAAACCTTAAGGATAACTATTTCACTAATACTAAGGTTAATAATGTTAATTATTACATTGTAAAAACATTCCTTAAATTTACTCATATAAAATTTGTGTAGAAAAAATGAGATTAAGATTACTATGAGAATTTAACCAAAAATAATAATAAATAAATTAAGGAGCAATTATAAAACTACTCTTACAATATTTTTCCTTGATTAAAAATATTATTAAAGAAAAATAAACTCCTATCACCATTCTTATCTTCTTCTTTTTTACAACTTACTATTTATATTCCACTAACTTATAGACAAAAAGAATTAATTCTTTTAGTTCGTTAAAAACAAAATCTCAACTAAAGCATATATAATGCAAGATGAAATGCTAAAGCTATCTACTTAACAATATTTATAAATAAAATAAACACACCATTAAAAGATTACATAGATAAAAGGGCCAACCAAACCCTAATTTGAAATTAGGGTTTGGGGCCTTATTAAAACATGAAGGAAACCCTAAAATCTCCATTATCCTCTTTTTTTTGTGTGTGTGCAGGTTGAAGAAGGTTGCAAAAGATATACTCTGCTAAGTTTCTCTCAAGTGTGAGAGGGTGTACTACAGCAAGAGATCCCTTTTTCCATAAGGGAGTCTCTCTCTTTTACACCAGATAACCTCCCATTGCAGTGTTCTAAAAGTGGGTAAATCTTTTTGATTTGTGTATAGCATCTGATCTTGATGTATTCAAACCAGATCTGTTACACAGATCGGTTACAACTTGTCCATTTTAAAATTGTCATTTTAATATAGTAAATGTTTTTGGGATTGAGCTAGATCCAATGGCGTTACCTATTTTTATTCAATCTCATTATTATTATTATTATTATTATTATTATTATTATTATTCATAAAATTGATCAGTTGTTATTGAAAATTTTGTTATCATGCCATAAAAATGGTGGTGTTTTCCCCTTATATAATTCTGGGCATTTTATTAATTAATACTGGGCGTTCTTTTTTATAGTTTTACATGATACTATAATATTTCATTATTTTTATTTTTACTGCAAAATTTATAGGGTTTTTTTTTAATACCCCCTGGTCGCGCGTCTGTAATCTCGGCAGCGTTCATGGTCACTGTCATGACTGCAGTCACAACAGCAACCGAAGTCACTGTCGTGACTGTAGTCCCGTCAGTGACTGTGATCACTGCCCGTGACCTAGGTCGCGGTAGTGAACACAGTCACTGTCGTGACTTAGTCACGACAGTGCCGCCGCGAGGAGAAGAGAAAGGGCTTCGGCCCTAATTTTTTTGCTATACAATTTTTTTTTAAACAAGTTTTTTAATAATATATATAAAAAACTTGTTTTAATATATATTATTAAATATTAAATATTATACATTGTATAATGTATAGTATATAATATTTAATATTATATTACATAGTATCTCTAATTACTTAATATATAATATTATATACTATATATTATACATTATCTAATGTATAATATATATTATGTAATATTATTTTATATATAATCCTTCAAAATATGTATTATATAATAATATATGCTATTTATTATACATTATTAAATGTATAATATCTAATATGTATTATTATATTTTATAATATTTCAAGTTATTTACACTTAAATGGCATTGTTGATTCTAGCATTTTTATTTTTTTTCTTAAAAGAAATATGAACAATACATGATTATATATTATATATTATACATAACTTAATGTGTAATATATTATATATAATTTATATTTATATATACTTACACAAATAAAATTTTACAAAGTTTTTTTTTTGTTGTTTACATAGGAATATGGCAGTAAACATAAGACATTATTTTGTAAAATGCATCTACTGTTTTAAAATATTCAACTAGTAAGAAAATATAGGTTGATATAAAACTATTCCACAAAAATCTGATTTACAATGCTACACATACTAATTTTCTCACATAATTTTAAGTTTCATATTTGTCCTTTGTTCATACCTATTTAAAATTGTTTTGCATTCTTTAGTCTAATATTAAATTCTGTAACAACAATCATTTTAACATATATTCTAATAAAAAAGACTGGTTATAAGATTATGTAGTCAATGAGACTTTATGTACCCAGATTTAATAATTATACTGATTGTGAAGGTACAGTAATAACAGAAATTACAGCATTAACAGTAATATTCATTTAACTATATTAAAATACATTTCTTAGATGCAGAAAAGAAATTTAACTTTTAATGGCTATCAAAGCTAAATTAACCAATTTTTTGTACATAACAATTTTCATACTACATATATATTGAAAGACTGATTTAATAAAAAAATTACAGTTATAGGAAATTCAACATTTTCTGGGCAAATAAAATAATTTGACATTTCCAGTTATTATCTAGCATTGTCTATAAAATAAAACTCTTCTATCATTTCAATAGCATTTACCATGCAGAAATCTTAAAATATTAAATAAATATCTCTCTTCCATATTTCTACAAAATACAAAATTATCCATTCTCTGTTTACCCTTATTCAAAGGCTGAAATTTAATCTTGTAACAGTTCAACTTTCTATACAACTTTCACATATCAAACATAAATGTTTTCCCAACAACAAGAACTCAAGGATTTAAATCTCAAATAATATTACAATGTATCAAAAGAAACTTAATTTTCTCTCCTTTGATTAAGAACTTCAAACTTCTCTCCAAGTAGACAAAAGCCTGCAACATAACAATTCTTTCCACATGGCCATGGAGGCTCACCTCCTAGCCTAGGCCTTTACATGGCCACCCCCGAGCTAGGGGAAACAAGAGAAGGATGGGTTACACTCATACAACACAAAGCATAAACATTCAAACACAATTTGGTACAAAGAACTTCACATTTTACTCCCTTCCCAAGCTTGCACAAAGGACTCTAAATATAGAATCCATAGAATGGGTGAAGGTGGAATTTTCTCTTATGGAAACACTTAACTTATAACAAAACAATATTTCAACATATATTACAAGCCTTCACAAGGCCCTTGTAACCAAACAACTCAAATCCATGAGCATCAACAATACCCTTATGGCCCCCAAACAAACATAAGAAGGCTCTCATGGTGCCCATACAACCATGTTCTCATACATGAGGAAATCCCAACTAGGCCCTTCACCCAAGTTCTCCTCAAATCCTTCCAAAGATGAGGAGTGAACTTGCACACCCATAAACATGAAACAATTCAAGAAGACAAACAAGAATGAAAGCAAAATCTCATAAGAAACCAAACAATAAAAGATTCACACAAGGAATTACAATTTACAAATTTCACATAGTACAATTCTTTCAAAGCATATTCAAAGTAATCACAAGATAGAAACCACCAACCTCCTCCTAAGCTAAGGCTAAAATTGAAGAGTTGTAGATGAGCTCCTATTGACTCCAAGCTTGTTATCCTTCTCAAATGTACTTAGTCCAAACCTCTCTAGCCCTCCTCTCACTCTCTCCAAATCTCACACATAGACCAAAAAAAATGAACAAGTGAGTGTTTCCTAAGTCTTTCTCCTCTAAAGTCATTCAAACATTTTTCTCTCATCTCCCTTCCATAAACAATTAGGTTTCTAGATCCTAGACAAAGTGACACTTTCCCTTTCTAAAGGTATGGAATGAAATTCAACACATGAAAAGGTGGGACATCCTAGATAGCATTTCCATTTTCGTTTATATCAAAAATGGTCCATTTAGAGAGGCAAAAAGGTGGCCTAGGAAAGTGGAAATAGAAGAATTAAGTCCCCTAAACCATGTACTAACCTTGGGGCACCAAAATCCAACCTAAACCACACCCTGGGACTCCACAGAACCCCTCAAAAACTCCAGTTAGACTTGCATCCGAAAATGGAGTATTGGTAACATAAAATCTTGATTCCTTAAACCACCTACCTAGCTTAGGAATGCTCAAGATCAACTAAGGAGAGGGTGGGTTCCATATTCCACTCAAACATGCCACATCATCACAATAGTGTCAAGTGACACCTCACAATAATACACATCACAAACATACTTGGCATGCTTAGTGGCAAATTTGCATTTTTATTTTCACAAAGAGAAATTTACTTACAAAAATACATTTACAAACATTTGTCAACCACATAAACACATGCAACATGTTTACGAATAAAATCACTTCACAATGAGGTTGTACTCTTCTTAGAGTCGACCTTGGTTTCAAACTAATTGCACTTAGATCCTTTCTTGTTTCTCCAAATTTACAACCATGACCATGTTCTTGCACACTCAATTTCGAAGTCAGTATATCATAAAATCTTTGCATTAATAATCATTTCAAAATGAAGTATTAACATCTAACTTGACAAATATATATATATATATATATATATATATATATATATATATATATATATATATATATATATATATATATATATATATATATATATATATATATATATATATATATATATATATATATATAAAACTGCATTTCATGAATATTACATAATTCACATTATACCCTAATACTTCTAACATCGAAATATTGATTCAATTTCCACATAAGCATGCAATCCTAAACTAACCATAGAACCATGATTCCACCAATATTCATTATACTGACAGATGACATAACAAATGCAGAATGCAGAATGCAGAATTCATATATCATAGATACTCATGGAACCAAAATGAGCATATATAAAGAGTACGACAGACATGATCATCATAAAAATCTATAACAAACATCTCATAAGATCCAATGATAGCATATGTAAACCAAAATAGGTCAAATGTCTATACTCAAAGTATCATCCTAATGAATCAAATGTCAAAATGAATTTCGTGCTAGGATGGGTCGAGGTAGGACCTCACAGAAACATAACAATCAAAAATTGATAATAAGAAAATTTCAATATCCTTTTAACATGATCATTATATTTGCATAAAAAAATAGACAGTTGTGAATATAGTGTTTAAAAACACTATTGATTAATCTTGCAAACACACGCATAAAATTATTACCAATCAAAGATTCATTTCTTCATCCATAAGTGCCTCACCTGTTTTGGTGTTTAGAAACACTCTTTTCATCATGACATTGTGTTGAGAAACACATTTTAGATCCAGTGGTTGGTGTTTAAAAAAACACCGTTGTTCATAGTTTATTGTCAATTGCGGACGAGGGTGGTATTGAAAAATACCGTTGTTTGTAGTTTATTATCAGTTGTGGATGCAACATGTTGTCAACAAATATGATTTTGATCAAATGCCCCTTAGGGAAAATAGTTTACCTCAAACCCTAATGTGGACAGATTCCACTTGGCCACAGTTTTATTCTATTTTTGCTATCATGGCACCTATTTATCAGGTTTTCACCCAGACATTTTTCTCTTTTCCAATTTTTTTTTGTTCTTTTTTATTTTATTTATTTTTTTGTATTTTTCTCTTTTTGAATTTTTTTTTGGACTCACCAAGGTGCCTATTTGCTAGGTTTTCACCAAGATGGTCATTTTTTCAGGACTTTTTCCATTGCTTTTATTTATTTTTTTTCAGAATCCATATTTGTTGTTTTTTAACTTTTTTTCAAGACTCTTTTCACTGTATAGGAGCTACCTCCAGAATGTCAGGCATAAAACCTTTTTAGATGTAGAGTGTTGATTGGATCTAGTAAAACATCTCCTTTAGGCATAGACAATTGATAGGCTCCTTATCCAAATGTTGCTATTATGACAAAGGGACCCAGCCAGTTGGGTTCAAACTTCCCTTTTTGTTCTCGATTTTGTTGATTTTTATGATTTTCTCTTAGAACTAGATCTCCAATCTGAAATTTTTTTGGTTTTACTTTCTTGTTGTATCCTCTTGACATTCTCTTTTGATAAGCTTTGAGATGATCAAACGCATGTTTCCTGTGCTCATCTAGGAATTCAAGTTCTTGCAGTCTAGAGATTCTATAGTCCTCATCAGTGACTAGATGTTTCAATGATACCCTCAGTGATGGAATCTCTACCTGAACCGGTAAGACTGCCTCTGATCCATAAACTAGTGAAAAAGGAGTTGCACCAGTTGGTTTTCTAATGCTTGTTTTGTAAGCCCACAATGTTGGATTGATTTGAAAATGCCAATCCCTTCCTGATTTGTTTACTGTCCTATGCAATATTTTCAAAATATTCTTGTTTAATGCTTCATTTTATCTGTTACCTTGAGGGTAATAGATTGAGGAACAATGTTGAGTGATTTTGAATTGAAGACACAACTCATCTATGTCTTTATTTTTTAATTAACCCCCATTGTCAGTCACAATCAACAAGGGTACGCCATAACGGTAACTGATATAATTCAAGATAAACATGGAAACTTGTTTTCCAACTACATTGGACAGTGGGAAAACTTCCATCCATTTTGTGAAATACTCAGTTACAATGATGATGTATTTATGTCCACCTGATGAATTAGGGTAAATATGACCAACCAAATCAAAGGCCCACTGCTGAAATGGCCAATGTGTTATGAAAGGAATCAGCTCTCTAGCTGGTGCATGTATCAAGTTGCCATGGATCTGGCATTTCTTATAAGTTTTTGCAAAGTGGATAGCATATTTCTCCATAGTGGGCCAATAATATCCCACCCTTAAAAGTTTCTTAGCTAATAAAAAACCGTTCGAGTGTGATCCACACACACCTTCATGGACTTCCTTTAATACGCGATTAGACTCTTCATGTTCTAAACACCTAATAAGCGTACCATCTAAACTACGTCCAAACAAGTCAATAGAAATGATTACGTAATGTGATGCCAGTCTTATGAGGGATCTCTTTTCATTTCTAGAATAGCCTTCGAGAATTGTTTGGTCTTTAAGATAGGAATAGATATGGGCGTATCTGGATAACACTTGGTTTTCCAAGGCACAAACAATTTGGGATTCAAGTGAGTCATAAGCTGGGAAAGGGAGTTCTTCAACCAAGAAATCATAGCAAAATTGGTGTTCCTCCAATTGTAACATGGATGATAAAGTAGCCATCGCATCTCTATTATGTGATCTTGGAATTTGTTGAAATTTAATGAAGATGAAGTACTTTTTCAAGTCATCCACCATCATTTTTTAGGGCATTATATTTTCATCCTTAGTCTGATAGTCACCATTTACTTGATTGATGATAAGTTTTGAATCTCCATAGATGTGTAATTCAATGATTTTCCACTCTATTGCAAGCTTGAGCCCATTCACAAGAGCTTCATATTCTGCTATATTGTTGGTGCATGGAAAACACATTTTGTATGCCTTGGGAATCTTATATCCTTGTGGTGTGATGAATAAGCATCTAGCTCCTGATCCCTGTTGTGTGAAGGAACCATCAAAGTACATTTTTTAGGGATGTTTTGTTAAGTGCATGATAGATTCATCTGGAAACTCCACAAGTAATGGCTTGTCATCAGTTAATGGTGTCTTTGCAAGTTGATCAATAATCACTTGTCCTTTAATGGCTTTTCTATCCACATATTCAATATCAAATTCACTTAGGATCAGGACCCATTTAGCTAGTCTTCCTGTCAGCATTGCTTTGTTCAACAAGTATTTAAGAGGATCAATTTTAGCCATTAGTTTCACCTTGTGTGCCAACATATAGTATCTCATCTTTTGGGATGCAAACACCACTACTAAGCATGCCTTTTCAATCATTGAATAGTTCATCTCAAATGTCACCAAAGTTTTACTGATGTAATATATAGCTCTTTCTTTCTTGGTCTCATCCTCTTGTGCAAGCAGTACTCCTAGTGATGTATATGTGGCTAATATGTAGAGAAATAGTGGTTTTCCACATATTGGTGCCATTAGAATTGGAGGATTCATCATATATTTCTTAACTTGGGTAAAATTTTCTTCACATTGCTCATCCCAACTGAATGTGGTCCCTTTACACATCAACTTTGTGAAAGGTTGTGATTTGTCCGCCAACTAAGATATGAACCTTCTTATGGATTGTAGCTTGCCTTGTAGTGTTCTCATTTGGCTAATGTTCCTTGGTGGTTGCATCTCTAGAATAGCTTTTACTTTTGTTGGATCCACTTCAATTCCCTTTGCTGAAACTATGAATCCTAAGAATTTTCCAGATGATACGCCAAATGCGCACTTCTTAGGATTAAGTCTTAATTGAAATTGCTCTATCCTATCAAAGATTCTTCTTAAATCCTCTATATGTGTAGTCCTTATCTTTGACTTTGCCAAGGTGTTGTCAACATAGTCCACCATGTTCTTATGCATCATGTCATGGAATATTGTGGTCATGGCTATTTGATAAGTTGCACTTGTATTCTTAAGACCAAATGGCATCACATTCCAATAATATGTTCCCCATGCGCATGTGAATGTTGTTTTCTCTTGGTCTTTAGGAGCAATTTTGATCTAATTATATCCTGAAAATCCATCCATTAATGAATACATTTCATAACCAGTTGTTAGATCTACAATCATATCAATGTTTGGAAGTGGGAAATCATCTTTAGGCAAAGCCTTGTTGAGATCTCTAAAGTCTGTGCAAACTCTGATGGACTTATCTACCTTAGAAATAGGAACTATGTTTGAGATCCACTCCGCATAATCAATGGCTCTAATGAATCCAGCCTTCAATAGTTTTTCCAATTCTACTTTCACTAGTAATGCCACATGTGGATTCATCTTTCTGAGTTTTTTCTTTACTGGTTTTACATCAGATGAAATAGACAAGTGGTACATGATCAAGTCTATGTCCAATCCCCGCATATCCAAATAAGACCAAGCAAAATTAATCTTCTTTTCTTTGAAGAAATTGGTGAATTGGATATTTTCATCTTTTGTCAATGACTGAGCAATGTGAACTAGCTAAGGAGCTTTTGTTGTTCCCATATTAATGGGTTGTGTAGGTTCAATCAAAACTGATGATCTTTCTTGAAAGTGATCTAGGAGGATATCAAGAATCCCATCCTTTTGCGCCAAGAATCCCATCCTTTGGTGCCTCAAGGAGGTTTTCACCATCAGATATGTCTTTTTGTTTTTCTCTTTTAGGATTTGATACTACCACTAGGTGGTTTTCACCATCAGATCTCTTGTTCTTTTTGTTTTTCATTTTGAGACTAAGAAACTTGATATCCTCTTCAGTCATAGTTTCTCTCTTTGTACTGGTGGAAGAAAGGAAGGGTTCACAAGCATTAAGATAATAGGCTATGGAATAGTCATTGTCAAAGGATAGAAAACTTGTGTTTGTAGGTTCATCCCAGTCTATCAAGTCTGGGTATTTCAAAGACAAAGATTCAGTAGGTTCAAGAGACAGCACCATGTTATTATCACCATTATTAACTTGTAAGATATCATCTATTAAGTTTGCTTCTAAATAGATCTTAGGATTAGTAGAGTCATGTTCATTATTATTAGAGTTCATGTTAGTGTTATGTAAATCTAACTCTAGTGATCTAACATTAAAACTTTCTCCTTCTTCAATCAAGGCTCTAGCAAAAAATTTGTGTATCACATCTATCTCTATGTCCATGGTAGCATCAAAAAGGACATCCCACTCATATTCATGTGAGTCTACCTGAATATAATCTGAAACCCCCAAGAAATAGGCAATAGTCATGGGTACTTCATCTTCTTCATTAGCATGGGGCTCTTCTTCTTGTAATGGTTCTTGTGGAGCCATTGTTTCTGGTTCCTCATCAAAGTGAGGTGTGTCACAAATAGGAAGTCCTTGTTCTTGTTCTTACTCAGTTTCTTCTACTTGTTCTTCATTTGATTCTTGTTTAAGATTTGTACCAAATTCTGATAATGGGTATCCTTGTAAGAGCAGCAACCTTTCATAGGCAATAGGTTGTCCTTCTATTTCTTCTTCTTCATCTGAGTCTCCTGATTTATCAAATACAGGACCCCTTTCTATTGTAGGATGAAATCTAGCTTCTTTGAAGCCTAATCTAGTCTTATCCTTAGGATTTCTGAAATCCATGTGTAGAGGTTCTACAAGTCCTTGTTTGTTTTGTCCCAGGGGTCCTTTTCCTTTGTATCCTATTTGTTTCATGATCTCATATCCTTTCCCATATTTTTGGGGGGATATCTCAACATGTTTGACATTCCCATCTTCTTCAGGTTCTTTGTAAAGCCATTGCAAGATAGCCTTTTCTTTATTTTCTTCTTCAAGGGATATTTTTGCTTTGACCATTACAATTCCCTCATGTATAGTTAGATCCTTACCATTGGATGGTGTGAATGTAGATGAAGTTTTTCCTTGTGTCCTAGGATATATGGGGAGATCTGTCAAAGATATAATAGGATCCATCTTGTATCCACCCATGCTTGTCTCTTGAATGTTGATCTTCTTAGCAAAGCTTTTTAGGACCATTTCCTTGGATGTTTCTGCCTTATGAGAGCTTTCTTTGTTGTGAGGAACCATGCTTTCTGTCTACTTCATATTATTGCAAGTGTATGTTGTATCTTTTGGAATAGTAACTTCCACTCCATTATGAGGGAACTTTAGGCATTGATGGTAAGTAGAAGGCACAGCTTGCATTGAGTGTATCCATGGTCTTCCAAGAAGAATGTTGTAAGCAAGGGCTACATCAAGAACTTGACATAGGACATCTTGCTCCACTGGTCCCACTCCAATAGGTAAAACAACTAATCCTTTAGAGGACCTCTCCTCTTCATCATAAGCCTTGATTTTTATCTTCCTTCTAGGATCAATTTCATGTTCTGAGAAGCCCAACTATTTTATCAAGTTATATGTGCAAATGTTCAAACTAGCACCTCCATATATCAAGACATGTTTGACTCAGTTTTTATGAATGAGGACTTCTAAATGTAAAGGTTGGTTATGTGGTTGGTTCAATGATTTATCATCCTCTTCAAAAAAAGATAAGTAGTGTGGGGAATTCAAGTGACCAACCATAGCTTGGAATCTATCCACATCTAGATCTTTCGGTACATTAGTGCTAAGTAGGGCTTGATCAAGAATTTCCCTATGACTAGGGGAGATTTTCAACAACTCTAGGATAGATATTTGAGTGGGTGTCTTTTGTAACTAATTCACAAGATTAAACTTTGGAGGTAATGCCACTTGTTTAGATGTTGTTGCTATAGTAGCTGGTTCTTTAGATGTTGAATCCCCTTTGAGAGTGAGCTTAGCTTGATTTCATGTTACAGCATTAGAGGATTCAGCTTTGTTTTTAACTCCTCTTAGAGTGATCATACTGATGGAGTGTTCACATGGTTCCACCATATGGATTACATTGTCATTATCAGAGTATGTGTAATTAATTTTATTACTCTTAGAATACTCCCTTTTCATAGCTTAGTAAGGGTGTTTGAAATGCTTTATGGTCATTGTTTGTGTGATGTCCATCCACCTTGACTTTTCCTTCTTCGATCAGGTCCTGAATAACATGTCTCAACTTCATATAGTTGTTGGTTTTGTGTCCTTTATTACGATGGAAATTGCAATAATCGTTATCGCTCCACCACTTGGTTTTTACTTCTAGTTCCCAAGGTTTGGAATCAAGAATTGTGATCATTTTTTTATCCACAAGTGATTTTAAAACCACTTCCAAGGTGTCTCCCAATGGTATAAATGTTCTTTTAGGTCTTGGCATCCAAGTCTCTATTCAAATAGGAGGTTTTTTGAAGGTCTTGTTTTCCGTTGGTGTCATAGTAGGATTTAGATTCTTGCTTGTTTGAAGACTTTTTGTAAGATTGAAAACATCTGGTTTAGGTTTTGGACTAGGAGTATCAACAACTCCATCATTAACCACATGTTTGTTTTTGTTTCCATACTTGTATTTGTCCTTGGTGGGATAATATTTTTCCTTGTTTTCCTTGTTGATGGTAATGTCACCCTTCTTTATCAAGACTTCCTCAATTTTGATAGCACTATCTATCATTTTGTCAAAACTTGGAGGTCCTTGCAATTGTATTGGGAAATTCATTTTTGGGACCAAGTTGTTGATAAAGATATCCATTTTCTCATTTTCAGGTATCTGCCTAGCATATCATGCAAATATTTTCCTCCATCTTTATAGGAAATTCAAGAATGACTCTCCTGATTTCTGCTTGGTATTGCATAGATCCAATATTGTGATCACGTGTTGGATATTGTAGGAGTATTGTTGTATGAATTTTTGCACTAGCTCATCAAATGTCTTGATTCCTATGGGTAATTTTGAGAACCAATCCATAGCTTGCCCACCTAAACTTCATGGGAATAATCTCATTAGGTATGTTTTCTCATGCATAAACTCCATACTAGTTGTGCAAAATTCCCTTACGTGATCTTGAGGATCAGAATCTCCCATGTACTTGTCATATTTTGGAATTGTGATATTCTTGGAAAATGGAATCATTTTTAGTCCTTTATCAAAAGTGAAAGGACATATGTGTTCCAACGAGTATTGCTTTATAGGCTTTTCCTTCTCTTTCTTAAGCTCGTTGATTTCATTTTGCATAGCAAGCAATTGCCTTGTGAGGATGGATATAGGACTAAGATCCTCTCTTTTTTTTAGTTGGTTGACATCATAGTCCTTTGGCAATTTTACTCCTTGAGCTGCAAGTCTAAGGAAGTATTTTTCTTTGTTTTCGTGCAAAGTTCTCTCAAGGATTTTGTTGAATCATTTGTTGTTTATAGCTCTATTATATTCACTTTCTGTAGGGTCTCGTTCATCATTGAAATCGTAAGGGTCTTGTTGTTGTTGAATGTCTTCTTGATTGTCTTGTGCTTGTTCGTCAGCTTCTTCTTGATTATCTCGGTAATGGTATCTTTCATCCCAATGGTATTCTTCCTGGTTATTCATGTTTATCAATCTGGGTGTTGTTGTATGAGTAGTGCTTGGTGTAGTACCAAATAGGGGATTGATTATTAAGGTCTCTCTTGTTTCAAATGTGTGAAATTATACTTCATCTGAGAACGAGTTCTTTTCAAAATGGTAAGCTTTGTGCCTTGTAACAACCATGAAAACTGGATTGAGGAACCAATGAATATCTTGTGTTTAAAAGTGGGTCTGATTGATTGCAATGTCTGATTGTGGATCCAAGAATGCAAGAGTGGGTTTGAAATTATTATTTTATGGATCCAACATCAAAGGGTGTCAAAGTGCCATGTTTGTGAGTTGGCAACCAAAGTGTAAGTGGGTCTGATATTATGAAAGTTTTAGCATCAAAGCGTGTCAAAGTGCCTTGTTTATGAGTTGAGAACTTGGTTGTAGCTGATAGGACAAACTGACTCCACAATTGGACAATGCAGATTTGGACCATGCAAGGTGACAAGACGTTCTCAAAGATGACTCTTTCTGGTTATCAAATGACTGTGTTTGACAATAGAAACTTACTAATGGACCAATTGGGTATCTGAAAATGTGAAAATTTTGTTTCTAGCAAGTACGGAAGTACTCTCTATCCTAGATGCAATCCTATATAGTGACTAGCAAACAATTTGGAACCCCAGATGCGACTCACGAAATATCGTATGTGACTCAGGAAATGGAATGTTCACCAGATGCAACTTGGGAAATGGTGTGACTACTAGATGTGACCCAGGTTTGAACAAATGTGATCTGGGATGCAGGATGCAACTCAAGAACCTGGGATGCGATCTTATGATGATAGGAATTTTTCAATTTCAGTGTTTTTTAAAAAATGGGTCATGTCTGTCGGATTCCAGTGACTGTCAAGTGTTTGTAAATGCTTGTAAATGCTCTGTGCTTGTTTATTTGGGGGTGATTATCTGAATTTGTATTTAGGACACACCAAGCAATCATATTAATCAGACACGCCTAACCTTCCTTATACTAGGTAGAGATTAAAACCACTTGTTCACTGACTTAGGAACACACCCAAAGACTCCTTAGAATATCGTAGTCCAATAACACCTAATGGATATTGGAGGCCATATTTTCCAAGTTTTAATGTCGATGGGGGCTCGATATGGTGAATTTCTTGGGGCAATTACTATTTGCCTTGCATAATTGATAACAACCTTTCAGGGGTGATCCGAGTAGCATCTAACATAAAGCTTTTAATGAAGGCATCTATTCACAACCATCTCCCATAGTCCCGCAAGAAGGATTGAGGTCATAAGCCCTATAGGAACTTGAAAGTGTGTAGTCTCGCAAGCAAGATTTAAGTGGCTCCTCTCTACACAAAATCCAATTCTAGCATTGGGATTGATCATCAATCTCCCAAGACTAGATAGATCATGTCTTCTGAGGCTTGAGCCTCAAGGAAGCGTCAAATTTTATAGTGGGGTGGAAGAGTTGACATAAGACTTGTCCCCACTTGGGTCATTCCTGGGAGATTTTTTTAGTTTTTGGCCAATTTCCCAAAAATGATCCTATTTCCCATATGCGACTCTTCCACCCCAACACACTTCCTTACGCTGACTCTTATGCCATGCGATCCTATTTCCCAAAAATGACCCTATTTCTCATATGCGACCTAGATCACCAAATGCGATCCTGGATTTGACCAAATGTGATCCCCCTCCCAAATACGATCCTGGAATCTGGGATGTGATCTAGGAAATGCGGTATGTGAATGTTCTTACCAGATGTGATCCTCTAACAAAAAAGGCACAGCAAAAGTTAGTTTAAAATGTTGTAAAATTAGGAAATCTGGAGCTGCGCCCCATGGTGGGCACCAGAAATGTGTGTGTGAGTTTGTGAACTATAACACAACACTTAAATAAGACATTATATCATTTGTTAGCAAGAGATTTAGGCTAGAATTAAATAAACTAACAAGTGAAATTGTCCTATTGCTCTCTAGTTAGTGTGGGTATGGAATAAGGGTTAATAGCTCTCATATTTGACCCTTAAATAGTGACAATCTACACTAAAATGAGAGATTCAATGCAACATGTATGAAATCAAACTAGATCTTAAGAAATTCTTCATAATTGAGCATAAAAAAACATGAATCCTTTACCAAATAACCCAATTAGTAGATTTCCTAATTAGCTAGAACATTAAATAAAAGCATAAAAGCATGGAAACAACTATCAAATTCAAAGCATTAAGCATTAGCAAGAGAGTTCATAATCCAAAGATTAGGAAGCCTCAAACATTCAACCATTAATGAGCTAAAATCCAATTTCAAGAAGAGCTAGAGAGCTAGAAGCCTTTGAAAATTCTCTTTTATAGATTGTGGGAGGAATTGAACGGTTGAGATGCATCTATGAGGAGTGGTTGAGATGCACTCATGCTTGATCCTTGATCCATGTGAGAGCCTCTTAATGATTAAGATGTGTTTGTTGTGTTTGTTTGATTTAAGAGGTATTTATGATTTTATTTTAATTAATAACTCTAGCCATGCATTTGGTGGGATTGAATTAATTAAATAGGCCTAGAGTTATTTGACTTGATTTTGCTTAAAACCTTGGTGATAAATGCTTGATTTGGGATTTGATTGATTTTATTGAATTTTTGGGATTTATGCTAATAATCAAAGATCAAATTAACATAATCAAGGTTATATGCCGAATTAAGGGCAAATAGGGCCTTAGGTTCTATTAGCCCAATTTTAGGTGATTACGGGACTTAGGGGGAGCTTTGGAGATATAAAATAGAAAACCATCCAGCCCCTATTTATGTGGAATAATATTTTGCAAGCTTATGGAAAGTATGTATGATTGATATGAAGCACCTATCTAAAATCGCATAACTATACACACCATATCTTGTGATCGCTAGATTAATGGTTGATTGGATCATTACAAAGTTAAGTTTATTGGTAACTATGTCAATTATTTTCATGGTGAAGTATAAGGCTATTCATCTGAACATATCTAATCACTATTCAAAGTAGAGTTGAAGGAGATCAGTGAAAACAAGCAAGAAAGCTTAAGAAAGCCAAGACACCTTGTGATTGATCGAGTGAAAAATTATAGATTCATCAAAGAAGAGATATTTTAGGTCATTTGCGAGCTTTGATTATGGACACCTCATTAATTTTTTATGTCAACAAAATGCCTAGGTATAAGTTTAAGAAACATTCTTTTAAATCAACCAAAGATGATCTTGAAGCTGCATTTTCTCAAACACCCTTTAGAGTTCTACATGTCAGGGATATTAGGGCATACATCCACTATAAATATGAGTCACTAGGAGACTTTGAGATCTACAAGGAGATGAAGGATATGATCAAACTAGATGATAAATGGAAGGATGAGTTCACTCATCTAGACAATCTTAATGTTATGTGAATGGAGGAACTCTATGAGTTTGATGAAGAAGAAATGGATTAAGATTGTGTTGAGAAGAGTACATGATCCACTCATTTAGATTGGAGATCAACCTATAAAGATATGTAGTGATTTAATCCATGACATAACTAGTTTGGATAAATCTAGTGTTATCCTTGTTACAAAAAATAACACAAAGAAGCAAGTAGAAACTCTAACCCACTCTAAATGGGATAAGAGAGCAATGACTATAGCCAACATCTTCCAGCAAGATGTAAGATTGGTTTTGATGATTTTGGGTTACAAACTTCATTACAGAAGCTGACCTAGCTTAGTATTAGCTAGAATTATAATGATGGCATACAAAATGGTAAAGGAAAATGTGAAATACAACCTTTGTGAGGTACTTGCACAATAGTTCATCAAAAATGTAAAGTGGATAAAGAGAAAAAAATCTAAATAATTCAGATTTGGTTCATTGTTAATACATATGTATATTTACATTATGCATAAATTCACTGGAATGCACCCAAGATCTTGTAAGGATAATTAACCTACTGGAATACAAGTCTCAAATAGCTATAGAAGATAAAATAGTACTTGGGTAGATGGAGAATTATTTGGAATGATCAAATATTCTATAGAGACAAATGAAGCAAAGAGTAAGGATACCTGAAGAGATAGTAGAAAAGTATAAGGATGCAATTTATTTCATGGTTGAAACTGATTGTGTGTACTTTGAGGTAGTGGAACCAGGAGTGAAGTGGTGTTACCCTATGGGGTATAAGGTTAGTTCCAAAGTGTTTACAATAGTTGAACATGTATTATCTTCTAAAATTGATCCATCTGAAGAAAGATGGGGAAATTATGAAGAGAGATCTTCTAATATTAGAGAAGAACACACCAAAGCTACAAGGAAAAGGAAAGTAGAAAAGGTTGTATATGATCTAGCAGAAAAGGTTGGTATTACAAAGGAGAAAATTAAGGAGATAAGGAAGAAGATGACTGAGAATGCTTTTGGATTAGCGAGATCTTCTCCTACAACACTTCTACCTCCAGAAACTGATAAGACTATTATTCCACCTCCTACAGTAGTAGAAGTGCCAGATACTACACTAGAACAACCCAAGAAGATATCACAAATAGAGAAGGTAGTAGAAATCCCTGCAAATAGGACAAGGTCCTCCAAACATAATTCACCAACAAATAAGCAGAGGACTGAAGTAGAAAAGAAGAAAGAGGAAGAAAAGAATAAGAAAGAAGAAGAAGAGAATAAAACACAAGAAAAACCTGTTGATAGACAACTCTATAAATGTAACATAAGAATGTTCGAAAAGAGGATTGTAGACCAAGGAAAGCTTAATCAATTAAATAGATTTTATGAAAGGTATGATTCAAAAGATCAAATCTTAATTGAATATATTGTAATTAAACATATGCTTTTGTTTAAGAATAATTTAATTGCATTAGCAGGAAGTATACCTAAGGATTTATATGATAAGCTTGAGATAATAAAAAAACTAGCACTACAAGAGGATGAAAAAATTAGAATGAAATAAATTGAGAACATGCTACCAGTCATATCTTTTGATGAGAATGAAAGGATATTAAAAAGAAATAAAACCTCTGCTAAGAATTAAGTCTAGACTGATAAAAATTATGGGGAGAAAGTATGATGAAGTGATAAAAGATACACACATGACCATTGACAAGGTATTAATGGAAATAAAGCCTAGGGAATCCTCTCCTCCTAAGCTTAAGGATGCTAAGCCTAAAAATATCCTAAGAGGGGAGTCATCCAAGATAAGAATTGATACATCTAAGGATGAAGAAGATAATAGTCATTTTGTGAGTAAAATGATGCAACCATATTTCTTTGTTGTTGGTGTATCAGTGTCATTGAACACCTCACGGGATACTAGTGACCATTTTCAATGGAATTTAGATATTGTACCTAATATATATGGAAGAAATGAAGAGGATATAGTCAAACCTACTAAGGAAGAACCCTCTAAGGCTGAACAAAAATTGAGCATAGTTGAGGTAGAGAAAGAACTTGAGAATAAAGTTGAAGTCAAGAAAGAAATATATACACCTATTTCTTCAGCCTTATTGTTGGCAAGTGGAGATAGAACCTTGAGAAATTATGTAGAGAGTATGGGTGGGGATGAGATGATGAAGCTATCTTCCATAGACTTTTCCAAAGCCAAAGAGAGATCTGAGAAGAAGATTGAGAAGGTGTCAACGGTAGTAGAAAGAGAAGTTGATAATATAAACAAACTCCTACCTCTACCTTTCACTTCCCAAGGAAAGGATTTAATAGAAAACTTGATCAAAGCATTAGATGACTTTGATAGTTACTATGATTCTATGGAAAGATTGCAGAAGTAAAAGTTGAACACACATACTTGGTGAAGAAGCTTGAAGAAGTATGCAAGTCAATATCATGGGACTTGGGCATAGTGAGTACCACTATTTCTGAAGTGAAGACCTATATTGGACATGGAAGGAAGTTATAAAGTTATTGTATAAACCCTATCAAGCATCTTCAGAATATTAAGGATGTCATTTCAAATGATAGGAAAGAACTAGACAAGTTGGTACACAGTTGTGAGTCCTCCTCACACACTATTGTAGGGTTAGATAGAGAAGTATCCAGATTGTTGGACAAGATAAGTGTACTAGAAATAGATAAAGGAAGATTAATGAGAAGATTTGATGCATTGAAGAGTTTAATCACTCCTAAATTATCAATTCTTGAAAAATACCTTTATGATATGGAGACTGCAGCGAAGGTACTCACTAAAAATACACCTAAAGAGCTAAAGGGAGCAGAAACTTCATCATTTTTATTGAATGGACTGATCCATGTAGGTCATATTTTGATAAAGACATGGACTACATAGGTGAAGATCTTGGAAACCTCTTTCCAAGATGTCCTTCACATGGTCTGAATTTTGGTGAGCAGTTGTAAAATTTTGTTATATATCTAGAGATACTACATTTTGGTATACCTTTGCCATTGATGTCAAAGGGGGAGTAGTAGATATGAAAAATGTAATATGTATAAAGGAGATATATGTATATGAAAATTTTGTACTTAGGCAATAATTTGGTATTGAGCACTTAGTCATTTTTCACTAAGTGTTGCCATCAATGCCAAAGGGGAAGATTGTTTGCAAGTGGCCCATTTAGGATTGCATAGAGGTTTTCATTTATGGAAACACTACTCATTTTTATGGTCACTTGAAGTGAAACTAAGTTTTGATACTCAATTTTTGTAAAAAATGACTAAGTCCAAGAAGTAGTTAACTAGGTACAGTGGTACAGTTTTAGTCAACAAGCACTGTATATGGTAAAATAAGTCATGAAAGCTTAGAGGAAGGTATTTTTTGATATGGTGGACCTTCAGTTAAGCTCTCTTGTATTTTAGATTTGATTTTTGAGAGTTACAATTTGTTGAAGTCTTACAAAGATAGTATAGCAGTAAAATAGAGCAGTTGAATGGTTGCGATGATTGAGGGAGTATAAAGTAGAATCCAAATGTGCTAAGTTGGATTTGGACTGGGTCCTACCATAGATTTTGTAATGTATGATCTCCAACTATGTATTTTATATTTGATAAGTGTTGGTCACATTTTGTGATGTACTTATGAAGTTGACTGGTTATGAGAGCGAGTATATATATGAAGATGTTTTGAGAAGTGATGTTTGGGAAGGTATGAAGAGATGCATTATGATATCAGAATTGGACGGTGATTTGAGTATAACTAGGACCACTTAAGTATAGAAGATGCTTGTGTAGTTCATTCTTGATAAACTATTGTAACTAAAATAGTTTTCTGATTGTAAGAGCAGTATGCTCATTGTATACCCCTAACAAGGTTTTGTATTCCTTTAACAGGGAAATATATTAAATGAAATATTTAGCTCCTAACAAGGACACTATATCCTAGTGCATAATTTTTGGGTATCATCCCCACTGGGGTTTTACCTTAACAAGGTTTCCTCATGAACAAATCATGGTGTTATGAGTTACTTGTTTTATGTGTATGTTCTTTTCATTTCAATAATTGCATGGTTAAGTTTGAAAATATTGAGTTTGAATTTAAAGTGATATAATACTGATTCACCCCCCCCTCTCGATATTACCTAATCCTAACACTGGCATCCCAACCTGCAAATCATCTTCAAGAATGAAAATACAATTCTCCTCCTCAAAATCATTGGATTCACTAGGCACATCCTCAATAAAAATTGGCTCCTATTTCTCACCTTTTCCCTTGGATTTTGGAGGTAATGGTGGTGGGGAAGAAGGTGGAGTATCCTCTCTTCTAGGTCTATCTATTGTCTCTGAAATATGAATGACCTTCAATTTCATAAGAGGAGATGGAGAAGATCTTTTTTTGTATGTCATTATTTTCTTTCCCTTCCTATTCATCTCCTTGTCATCACTGTCACTGCTAACAAGTTCACCCCTAAGAATTTTCCACATGTTGACATGTAAAGGAGTTTACTCAAGAGGTCTATCTTCTACCTTTCATTCTCATTAAGGTGGAGCCATAGGTATTTCCTTTGGATGCACAACACTTGGTCCCAATTGTGCACCACCTGATCTCAATCTATCTAACTTTTTCCTTAAGGTAGTAACACAGTCGTTGAAGTAATTGAAGATAGTATTCATTTTTGCATCAAAGGAGAAATGGTACTCAAGGGATCATATGTGGGTTCCATCTTCCTTATCTCATCCCACAATTTATTATACACAAACTACTTCTTGATCTCCTCCTACTTCTTCTCATCATAAATATTTATGATACAATCCTCTGAGTAATTAAACTCGTGAGATATTATTGTCATCTTAATTCTTTCTCTAAATATATTATAAAATTTTCTAGGTCATTATGACTAGGAACACTCACCCCCATGCCATAAGGCTACAAAATCTTCTGGAAGTGAACCCATCCCCCTTTGCTGACAAAAAAAAATGGCAATAATGTGACATCAGGGAAAATGGTCCCCTTGCCTTTTCTTATTAATTCTTTCTCCTGAATCCAATAAATTTGCCTCATAATCTCTACAAATCCCAATCTCAAATTTACACAATAAGGAAACATAAAAGGACTACCACCAAAGCCATATATTCTGATTACAGTACTGGCATTATAAAGAATATTGTCTCCCCAATTATGAGCAATTCCAAGCTCTTGCACTCTCTCTTTAGGTCTCAAAAAATTAAGAAACTATTTTGACAGCCTTGGTAGATTCAAAATCAACATTTCCCTAATCTTTGATGCAAAGCAATTGTCAAGAAACACCGAAAAAGGTTCACCATCCATTTGTCTTGTTAGAGTCATATGTTGTGCAAAGTAATCAACATTCTTTCCTATAAATATATTCATAAAAATTGAATACTATTAGAAATGATTCACTTGTTCCTTCTTTAAATTAACCAATCCTTCATAAATCTCTTTCACAACATATGCCACATAGTCATAAATCACTGTGAAATTTGGATGGCCCTGTATATGTACTCAATGAGTACTATAGAACCGACATTCCTTCTAAACAAATGACACAAAGTAGGAAGTAGCCCTCAAATGTAGACCAAAAGCCTCAACTGAAAAAGGCTCCTTAGTACTTGGCCCAACATAAAAGTTGGTAGGCTCACCCTTCGCAAGGTGAGCTGGTAGCAATTGTCCTCTAACAAAATATTTTATCTTTCCATAGTGAACTGCAAATGCCTTTAAGTCTATAGGCTCTAAGAACCCCACTATTTCATAAGTTCCAAACACTTCCCTAAACTCCTATTTGCATAGTCTAAAAATAGGCTCTCCATTATTATCCCTTACTACCCTTGACACTAGATCATATATGTCTACAACCGATAGCATCAACTCTACATCCATGAACACATTTGGAACCGCCAACTTTCCTAAGTCATATTTCTAGGTGTTGGACTCTAGATTTGACAAGTTTGACTCCCCATACCACATTCTAAATAATTCCAACCCAATCGTAGGTAAAATGGCATCAAAAATATGTGTGACTTGGTCATACAAACCCTCATCAATTTTTCATCCTTTTACCAATTTCAATCCATCATATCTATCATTTGTCGAGGGATTTAATTGGTCCAAAAAATCATAAAATATGTTTATCTTCAAGTAATTCCTATGGCTTGAGTGTTCTCTTGATAGAAGCATTTTAAAACTAGGGTTCTATGCAACGATAATTTGGATATATGAATACTAGGGCTTCTTAAGTAAAGTCAAGAATTCTTCACAAAACCCTACTCAATTTCAAGAAATCACTATCCCAATTCCATCTAACATTCAAATGCAACCTTTTCCCCATAAATTATAGCAATGCAACCATATAATTCTTCAATAAAATAGTTGGAGGATCAAAACCTAACTTACAAATTTTGCACATGGATCAACATTGAATTTTACACAGCACCACCTCCTTCAATCACTTCAACGGCTCTAGAGAACTTTATAATCTTAATAAAATACATAATGAATTAGAGGAAAGATCAAAATGAACTTTAATTACCATCTACAACTACCTCCATTCAATCATGTCCACCATTAATTCAAACAAGTGAATACATAGCTCACAAACCTTTACTTCTAGAATTTAAAACTCAATCATCAATCCCCTCCAAGCTAGAAACATTCAACTGTCATGATTAGTCAAATTGAACTTGACCAACATATAAGCATGTGGGCCGAAAACTCACCCAATGAGAAAGCACCACATCACAGGAAAAAGAATGTTAGCACCCTAGCCCACCATCCTTCAAACTCCATCGATGAGTACACATGGCACAATCTCGTGATCCTGCATAAAATAAAATTCGAGTAACTTTCATCATAGGATCATGTGGACCGTCAATATCTGCAACATCTTAACCATCAAACAACCATAAGAAACCAGTAATCATAAATCACCTTTTCACTCAAAATAAAACATCTTCGTAGATTTTCCCATGTGCTAAAATATTAGCACTTAAGTTGTAAATATTTTAATCTTCAATATAATTACAAACTATAACATAAAACTCTTTGTCTAAAAAATCAACCAATCGATTATTGTCATTTGTCACATTCCTTGGCCCCACTTCATAGTCTCTCACTAGCCCAGGACATGTAGCATCATCTCACAATCTGGCACTGAATAATCTTTGAACACTTTGATTACAAGATCACAAGAGCCATAGATCTTCATAGAACTATCCTTTAAGAAACGAGTGGCATCAAACATCTTTTATGATAGATTAAAAGATCACCATTGAAAAAGACCATGTTCAAAAATATGAGTTATTAGTAGTTCCACATTTAACCAAATGGGACACCAAACATAACCTAAATTTTTAAACAAACACCACCAACCAACCAGTAAAGGGCATATGGAACACTCCTGTCATCCTGCGAACATACGGAAATATTTTGTGATATTATCATGGGATAGCGGGGAAAGTCAGAAAATGACATGTTGTGATCCGCTAAAAGACATAAAGGGTCCCGTTGAACATAAGGATTAAAAATTTACTTAGAAAAAAATAAAGGAAGGACCACATCCATGATCTTAGGGAAATAAAACATAGGACGAGGAAATATTAAAAAGGGTTGACACTTAATGACTTAAAAGTGCTAGGATTTAAAATTGGTGTCCCTCTTTACAACAAAAAATAAACCCATCCTTAAGTTAGAAAAAAGGTAATGACGAATTATAAATAATTAGGGTTAAATCATCATTTAAACAACATTTTAACATAAAATCCTAAACCCTCCAACCCAAAAACCATGAAAATACTTACAGAAACCCTAAAATGACATAAACAAGCATTTTGAACCTAGGATTTTTGCAAGGAGGAAAATTTCACCAACACAATTAACTAAGTCTTCACTTCTTACTAATTCATTCTTCTCACTAAATTTCTTCAATCAGTCGAAGGGTTGTGTTCTTAGACATGTCATTCATCCTTCATTTAAGTTTTGCATAAATTATTAATATTACATGAGAAAATACAAAAGCATAATTAAATTGCATACATCATCATTATGCATATAGAAATCATATCATCATTGCATACATCATCGTCATATAGAAATAGAACATTGTTGACAACTTGATGCTCATTTTGTGTATTTTTTCTCAATTTCTTGAGGGGGCATAACATACACCTATCGCTAGGGCAAGCTAGGGAAGGATATGAATCAAAAATTCTTTGACACAACACTCAAAATCACATTGTATCAAAGAGGGGCAAAATTTAGACACCTAAAATTGTCTCACGCTTGCAAGTGATCATTAAATACTATTATTTCCTCTATTAATTAAAGAGTTATTTACCTAAAATTGTCCCACGCTTGCGAGTGGTCATTAAATACTATTTTTTCCTTTATTAATTAAAGATTTATTTAATTAATTAACCTTATTTCTTCTAATTAATTTTCTTCACTCTAAACCAAATCATTGTGTCATTTAATCATTTTCCCCTTATATTAATTAAATAATTAATATAATTTAATTAATCAACCTTTAATTAAGTGGTCTTTATCATTTAATTAAATTTAATTTTAATTATCCCACAATTTAAATTATCATTCCAGATTATTTAAATTAACTAATTTAATTCCTCTAATTAAACTAAATCCAAAATTAGTTTAATTTCATTTCTCTCCAAAATTCAATTTTAATTGAATTTAATTCAAAAATTGAAAATCAAGATTGCAATTAAAATTAATTTTATTTTAAAATAAAAAAATCAATATTTAAATCTAGAATAAATCTTTAAAATGCATTTAAATACCAAAATTTAATTTTATCTCAATTTTACAATTTTTGGAAACTAATATTCTCCAAATCCTTAAAATATTATAATCTTTATCATTTCATCTTTTTCCAAATTAACTCACCACTTTTTGAGTTTGAAATGGAAAGAAATATTCTTATCTCATCTTGCAACCAGGAAATTTCCCAAAATTAATTAGTCTCCATTTCTCTCAACCACTGATCTTGATTTTCTCAAATTAGTCTCAATCGTTCATTTGATTTCAAAAATCTATATAAACCCACCTTCAAACCCATTTGAAGGATCTAAGATTATCCAAATTATGAAGCAATATCCCAGATTATCCAGATCATGAAGCAATAGCCAAATTATCAAGAAGTTTTAGTATTTATCAAGCAATCATATTCTAAAGCTCTAAGTTAGGATGTTGTAGAAATCAACTTTGAGTGTCATATATCCAAGTCCTAATAAAGTGCAGAGAAGTGATAGAAGGAAATAAGCAAGATAAGAAATGTGTTTGACTTGTTTATCTTATTTTTAGTTTCTCTTTAGTTATGCTTATCTTTTATCATTTATAGGGTTTAATGTTGATTAGTAATTTGATTTTATTAATCATTTGGTACTACTAATCATCTTTCTTAGCCTTGTGCATATTTCCCCTATGACAGTAATGACCGCATTACTTGAAGCCGCTATAGAGATTGAACAGAGATTCCCATGCATAACCTCAATCGTCAACTAACACAATCAAGTTCACTCTAGGGTCCATCAAGGAAAGGTCCAAATTCAGGAAATCTAGTCGAGAAATGTGACAAACAAATCCAAATGCAAAATGTGAATATGCCAAAAGGACCAAGAGGATAATGGGTGTCCAAAACACAAACTCATTTTTGCATAGCCTAAGTTGAACTATAAATTATCACAAATACATAGTTTGAATAAATGTATGTGTAGTAGTAGAGGACATATGCGCAGAAAAAAAAAAAAGCACATAGGCACAGTAGGATTTTCTTGTATGGATAGGGCAAAAAATGTACATGTCACTCTACATATAATTGCACTACTAATTAAGGTGAATGTGTATGATATTTTGATATATGGGCAAGAATAGATCCAAGATCAGGAACTAAGGGTTTCAAGGCTCTACGTCATTCATCGAGTCTATTAGAGGTCATTTCTCAATTTGGGAGGTTCTGGGAACATACAAGGAGATCATGAAAACATTTTACAAGGGTAATGCATCATAATTACATTATTTTTGAGAAAGTATCTAGTCTATACAACATGGAACCAAATCAAGTTATAAGAAATGCATAATGTATCCAACTACAATTGTCAAGTCTTGAGACTAAGTATATGTATCCAATAACATCATAATAAGATAGATATTATATCACATGTGCATGATCTATATTATCTAAACATATACTACAACCTAATGTACCAATGAGAAAGTATAAATTTCCAGAACACAACATAAGGATATGATACAAGGTGCAATATGTGGATACAATCATCAAGAATTCACAAGTCTGCAGAGTGTGCAAGTAATATTTAGGACCACTTGACACTTGTACACTAGTCCCCAATGACATTTGGTCAAACCACCTGACTATAGG